>JAEMBT020000007.1:10301128-10621128 GCA_018873245.2 Archegozetes longisetosus
CTTCAAACGCGTCTTATGGTAGGTCTGGTTGTAATGAATCGGCAGATGCGCTGTTGAACTGCTTCCAGGTGTGCACTACTTTCTAACGAGATGTGCCTTTTTGTTCTTCTATGAGTACGCCTCACGGGCAAGTGGCGTTTGCGGAGCATTACGGCTACCATTATAATTATAATTTTATTTTTGCCTCAAGTTTTCACTTGAAAAAGGCCGTATTGCAGATGTAGAGGCTCTGAAAATTTTAAAAGGTTCAAGAAGTTGAGGGCAAATGGCAGGTGTGTCTGTGTTTGAGGTTCACTAAATCATTTGAAGATAAACTAAACATACAGTTGAGATATCGGCAACAGAGATATATTGTTGTAAATAATAGAGATATAAAGAAATCGAGTTCTTCACAGAATAAGACGAATGCATCAATAATGAGAGATTAATTGGATAAATACAATATACATATTATTCAATCCACACAATTAGCACAAGTTTAAGTTTTAGTCTGTATAGACTCCAGGCAATGGAAATTCGATATAATAAGTGGCGTAAATAACAGACGGTTAGCGGTGTTTTACTTCTTAATAATAGCATAATAGACTAATAGACGTACGTTTACAGTGAAATTTCGTATGACATTCAAGTTAAGTACGAGTGAAAACTGTAGTTTTATAGCTAGCTTGAGTCACTTTGCTAGCAGTAAATCAATTTAAATAATATTGAAGTTTGTTATTCATTAATAATGCCATTAGCTTTTTAGATGAATACTAAACTATTTGATAGAGTCTTCCTCTCATTAGGTTACCGCTAACGAGTCAATAAATTGAAAATTATACCTAAACAAGGCAACAGAGCTGAGTTAACTTAAAACTTATCTATTCAGTAAACTTTAATGTATGCTTCGATGCAAGTTTTACTTTATAATCAAATTTTAATTGTAACCAACTTCTCAAACGAAACACATCTTTTAATGAATTTTTTTTCAACAAAATTTCTAAGGAATGTTTGTCTATCGATCGATTTAAAGACTCAGTTTATTAAGTTCTATGTTGTAGTCAATGTAAACTACTGTACATGTTATCAAACGTTTGCCCAAAGTTTACAGTTTCTCATTAATTAGACAGACTTAGAAAATGGTTCAAATACAAATGTTTGTCAACAAACTCTGCATAAACACTGGAATTAAAAGATAAAAATTCTAATAAACGGCTCGAGAACTTTGTTGATTAAAATAGAAAACTAGTGACACCGAAATTTCTGTCTGAAACTCTGCAAATCCAGGGACAGACTATTATCTTTGGCACTGATCGAAACTCTATCGATCCGACTTTTATGTCTTTGTTTAAAGACATTAAGACAAAGCATATAAGAAAAGTCTCAGTTTTGTAATAAAAAGTGAAAACAGTGCTCATATTACTGTAAAAATTTAATCCTAACTCACAAAGTGACTGCTTTTTACTCATTAAATGGATTGTAAGAAATCCAAACAAACTGAAATTTGTGCACAAATGTCAAGTAGTTTTGACTTATAAAATATTTATATAACTGCATTATAGTATTAATAATTGTTATTTAGATTTGTTTTTCTACTAAACTTATTGGATAGAGCTGAACACTGAATATCTTACAAATCACAAAAATCATTACCAAAAAATTGTTTGTAAATTATATCCTACGAGCAAAAAATCCATACTTTATGCCCAAATTATAATGTATAAGATATATAAGTTTAATTGCATTTTCATGTGTAGAATATTCTATATTGAAAGGAAAAGTGATGTAAAAGCGTGTAATTGAGTACTGTTCATATGTATCGATTAGTAAAACTTGCCTACTTATTAGTCTAGTATAGACCCTAATGTACATATTAATAATAGTTGCAATTAAAAAAGAATTTTATTTCCAATTAATTTGCTCTCATTATTTAATTTTACTTTCAGCTTTTCATCAAGCAATTCATAACGTTTTGCCCAGAATCGATTGCTAGGGAACTACGAGGCAAACAATTTAAGTATTAGTTGCAATTGCGTTGAAAAATTCTCGAAATAGTTGGTCTATTATATTCTGTTTCAACAGAATATGGAATATATTCAGATCATTATAAATAGAATAAATTCTGATCAGATGCAGTTCATTATAATTTATTATTCAGAGGTATTATTCGAATTGAGTTACTCTAAATCACATTTCGGAATGCAGTGAACCTTATGCCGCAGTGCCAGTAGAGCATATTTTTATTGAAGCCAAATAACACGAAACTGCAAAATGAATTCTGAAGCTGTATTGAGAGCTTTGTATAATAGCATTACGTGATTCCCGCATAATGCTCAATATTCTCATTCATAGATATCCTTATTATCCATTAAAAAATAAATAATATATTAATATATCGTAAGAATAAGTATAAGGTTTTGAATATTTAGAACAACGCCTACATTTGTAAAAGTCTAGAACAATGTGAGAAACAGATCATCTAAATTATCTTTCCTAACATCAACCAACATATCATCTACAGAGTAAAAGCTCCAAAAGAACAAGTCTTATGTAACTAAACTTCTCTATTAATATATGCGACTTTCGGAAAATAATATTTTGTCTCTTATTGGGTTATCGCTTGTTTTCCTCTAAGTCGTCCGCCAGTCAAGAGTTATGAGAACTGAGTTAGTATAAAGAAATGACTGAGTTAGCGATCCCCAGATGTCCGAAAAGTGGCAAAGAAAAGAAATGATCGATAAATAAGAATCGATTGAAAGGCCTCTGTTATCCCTTTTGACCAACAACTATCAGTTTGGGTTTATATTTGTTGACTTGGTACTCAAATTTTTGCATTAAAACTGAGAATTTTATTGGCATAATATTCTGGTTGGAGACAAGCATTAGATGCGAGTTTGACATAACTGCACATATAAACTAGTGTCGGATGCTCACAGTAGTGAAGCAATTAGAGTTCACTAGAGTGGAAAACAATATCGTTGAATCGGTGTGAAAGATCAAAGTAGAATAATAGTACAGTCGTATCTCCACATAGTTTACTCCCTTCTAGTCAGTTTTCATTATAGTCTAAGCAATATTCTAATCCCTAAACACGTCAGCTAACACAAAGTATCCTCTCTCTAGTGTAGCCGAGTTGTAGTCAGTCCAAAATGTCGGTGTCCAGCGATTCACTTTATCGAGGTATTACTGTAGGTCACAGCGAAAGGCTTTTGGATTTAAAAACACTGAAATAGACGTGAGTTGTACTGAATTTTAGCCCACACACAGTATAATTAACATGAGTTATGAGTTGTTTCAGGTTTAATATTTATTTTGATGATCATTACTGACGAATTGGTAAATATTGATTGAAAATAAATCAAAAGAGAGCGCAAAATTTAAAAATAGATAATTTAAAAACAAATTCTTTGGTTCTATCTAATGTCTAGAATATGATGGATCTGAAGCGGAACCAACTTCTACTAAAATAAGAGATATTGATGATAGTTAGAAGAAGTGGCATTCAATGTAAATCTATTTTGATAGTCATATCGAAAAAAGAGATTAAGCAGCTTCTGAATGGATTGTTGGGCAGATTATTTTAGAACTTTTGATTAACTGTGATACGACTAGTTGCAAAGGACTAGTAGTGGCTGCAAAGCATGTTCAATAGCACTTCTATGGCAACACTAAAATCAACAAGAATTACTTATTCTGCAGCGTACCTTTAGGAATAACTCACCCAATTCATACAGTTTACAGCAATTCTAATTTTCATTTGCCAGTTACAGACAGAGTTCATTTCAGATGAATTACACGATAGAAAAGAAAGTTAGGACAACACCCTTAAAGCTTTTCTCGTTATTTAAATCGTTGAGCCATGAATTTGAAATCGTCAAATAAAATGCTCATTCTAACGAAGTTTTGCCGTTTTTCGCCATCATTACTGATAATTATGTTGAAGAGAACACTCGATTGAAGGGAACCAAAGATTAGTAGTAATTGAGATACACTAATATAAAAGTAAAGCTTAAAAACTAATATCGGATTTGATGTGTTTCACGTAATGGTAGACTGAAAATCAAATTTGTGAGCATGGATAGTGTCCAAGCTGTAGCCTAGAAAAGAGAAACTAATTTTCCATCTTTCTTGCCGACACATGTAATGCATACTCATATTTCTAAACGTCATTTCTTTGATCTTTACGAAAAAATTCGACTCAACCTAATGCTTGTTAAGACTGAAAATAGTTTTGCTATCAATTAAATAGTAACTCACAGCGAAAATTCAATAAATTAATCTAACAAATAGAGGTTTGTCTGAATAAACAAAGGAAGAGAGAGAGCGAGAGAGAGAGAGAGAGCGAGCGAGAGAGAGAGAGAGCGAGCGAGAGAGAGAGAGAATAGTGGATAATAAAAGCATCTTCAATTACATAGTGAGCAAGAAATGCTTTGTATGATTTAAAAAGAATAAGTTCACTCTTTCGATGTGATTTGATGTGGTTTTCTCTCACATAAGATTCATGTGAAGTCATTTTGTTTGTAGCCCTCATCATACCATCCTATAAAATCCAAACCAATCTATCTAACGATGAAATGTTATTAAATTGGAAGATGGAATAGAATCCTGTCTGCTTGGATTGAGGATCACAAACATAGCTGAAGAAAAACATTAGTTCGATATTCCGCTACACTATTTTCCTACGCATTAGACCCGCCAACAAATTAGATAACTTACAAGCTTTGAATCATCTTTTCTTTAGAAAATACTGAATAAGTTCTACAATTGATTGCATGACATGACTCATAGTTAGATTATTTTACTTTTTATACAAAAATAAGCTAAAGTTTCTAAGATCTTCACTCAAAAACAACATCATTAAAAGTGAACTTAAACAAATAGTATTTTTAACAATAGACTAAATCTTGGCAAATAGTCATGTAAAACAAGTTGTTCTTTAGAATTACAATAAGATCGCTGGCCATATAGAATATGTTTTTCTGCTAATAAAAGAGTGGTATCTGAGTTGTTAGAAATTTTGATGATACATAAGTGCCAACAGAGCTAAGTCTCTGTCTCTTAGCTACAAAGTAACCTACCTTATTTTGCACACAAATCAGTGCTGATCATTACTTTTTGATTCTAAATTGTCGTTTTCTACCAATACATTAGAATACACAGTACTTTAAGTATGCAAATGCAACACAAATGTGAGAGATGCTCAATAAAGTAAGATTATTCTCAATAAAAGGACACTACTTCTGAGGATCAAATCGCAAACAAGAAATAAAGTCAGAAGTGGTTAGACTTTACAAGCAATAAGTAATAGAAAGCATTTTTAGAGTAGTTTACTATTACCAGTATGAGAAATATTGTCATTTTCCTATGGCTTATACAGTAATGTATGACTGTCTGGATCTTAATAGAAAATTTATATTCTACCCAACACTTAAACATATATCCATAAGTATAAATAGTAGCTTTTGTTTCTGCTTACGACCGTTACGCATTGGTTAAGCACACCTTTTAGCTAAAAAACCATCACCAATATAACTAACTTGTCTATAATCTAGGCAACAAAATACTGACTATGCATCTATTTGTTCATCATATTCTTCTGGGTTAGTAGATACGACGTCTTGGATAGCACGGGTTAGGGATAGCAGGGGATAGTATTGTGAAAATAGTTTTTGCTTTCCTTCTTGACAGTCAGATGATTATGATATATAAAGAGAGATATGCCATTCGTTTTCGTTTTGGCAGCAGTATGTCATCCAAACTTGCTTTTAACAATTTTTCTACTATATTACAATTGATGAATATCGCATTACCATTCCTAACAGTTTCTCCAGATTTGCAACAAAATAACACTTCTCTAATGTAGTTTCTTGTAAAATACAATTTCTCTGCCTTAAGAAGTTTTGTATGAAGAAGAAGAACTTTAATACTCGCATCCTGTAGTCTATTCAGTGTAAGTTACTATTGTGTTCATTTCTATTGTTATTGGTTTTATATTTCCAGTCGATTTTCTCTCAAATATCCAAAGAAGTTAACTCACATAAAAAAATGTTGACTTTTATATGTTGAAAACGAAAATAATTATAAATGGTTTTAAGGATGAAATTTTAGACTCAGTATGAAATAATAAAAATGGCTCATCATATGAGAGAGTATTAAACAACAAAATGTCAATAAGATATTCACTGCAGATACTAAATAAACACTTCTCTCTAGACATCATTCTCACTAAAAGCACAAAAAAATAATTACCAAAAAACAAATTTTCAGACTTTTAAACGCCTCTAAAAATGAACATTAAACTTAATTTTAAGATAAGAGACAGCCTTTCACTCTGAAGCGTCGAGCCTTTTAAGAACCGTTTGAAAATGAGTTGAACAAAAATATTTTTTAAAACATCAAATCAAGAGTCATTAGCAGTTAATAGCTTGTTGTGCCCTTAGATTATCAGAACAATCATCAAAATTAATGGCAATAGACATGAAAGTTTGTGTTTGTTTAGAGGCTTCAAATCAGGTCGCAATTGAATACTTAGCACAACATGGCCTCAGCTTAACAGAGATATACCAATGTATACACCATACACTATAGCATAGTATTACATAGTTTTATATACTATGTATAGCATAGCATTGTAGATCTCATACGATATATACAGAGTATATTAGTTTAAACGGCATATACACCACACAAAATATATAAGTTTTAGTGCACTATCGGCTAAAAACTACTGCTTCTGCTCTGCTCTTAGTAGTACCTCAACGACTGAATAGATAGACATTAGAAAAAAACAAATAGCAAATTTTTAAATATTTAAAAATCAATTCAATTCTTCCTTACCTATCTTAGTAGCATGAGAACACGTTAATAATACTGATATTAACAATAACGTGTAGCCCATCATAACATTCCTAATTGTCTGGTCAGTTGATGGTGTCTTGGACCGATTAGGCTCCAAAAATTTGACGATTACAATAGACCAACAAATGTAATAAACAACAGAAAAAGTTGTGTTAACACAGAGTGGTAGTTATTTTCTCGCACGCCTTCAATATATGTGAAGCCTTATAATGAGAACCTTATAGTGAACGCACTCTAACTCTGAATTTCTCCTTAAACGCTAAACTTCGCCGTCTAGTTAGCCGAGAGAGTCAGCCGTTGTTCGAACGAACCATAGGATGCAGAGCTCACTCACATGGGAAGGGCTTCATCTCGAATCTGCCAACGCCTGTGACGTCAAACGTAGCTATTGATCGCTAGAATTGCAGCTTCTTTTCATAATCGAACAGTAGTATAACAGTTGTTTTTAATAGCTGCACAAATACAGGCTAAATAGCAAAATACAACTGAACGCACTCAACAAGCACTGCAGCACAACTACAGGCGATACCTCAGTTCAGCTGGTTCAATCAATTTAAAGACTTTTCTACAACCTCGTAACTCAAACGCCAAATACTTATAGTTTTACTCCATATTATCTCTTCTAAATGTCATTCATAGAAACTAAATTGGTTTTCTTACTCTAATTAGTTTTTCAACCTTATCAACACAAATATTTGTCAAGTAATACCCCTTTCGCGCTTTAATATTACTCTTTTTACAGTCTGATATGAATTTTCTTGGAAAAGCTGTTTAGATAACTACGAAAGTCGTTTCTTGTAAGATATCTCATATCAAAATCAAAAGTTATAATTGTTGCATCTTAAATTTGCGGAAGAATATCAATATGATAGCTTAAAACATATAACTGGCAAATAAACTTGTACTTCAAAGTTGTTAAGTTTTTCCATTTCAATTCAGATAAATACTTTTGACATATTATATGCAACTTAATAGCATCGCTATTACAATAGTTAATCACGTATAAATATTATACATGTAGATATCATAAGTGTTCATAGTTATTTTATAGCGACGTAAAATTTGATATGTAATACTTACTATTTTCGTCATTTAACGTAACATGAATGTTTTTAAATAATTTTAAAAATATGTGCAAAATTATTAGGACAACTAATCAATAAATAGATAATTTAATTAAAATTGAAAAATGCTCTAATGAAGCCGAAAGCATCATGTTAGTAGTAGTGGCTCATTCTCTTCAAACGAGTTAATTGTCTGGTTTCCTGTATTAACTGTCTCAGATTGTCGTCTATGATTAGTTACTTGACTTAAAATCTTCTGTTCATCCGATAAATATCCGGTGCTTTCGGATATTCCATAACAAAAATACATAAACAGTCCTGAAATGAATGAGAAGTAACTTCTTTATTGTTTTATTTAAATTTGTTCTGAATAAAAATGTTACAGAAGTATAAGATAAGAGTTGAACAGAAAAAGTTTGATGTATAAAATATACAAAAATGAGATAATTATAAACTTCTAAGTAAACCAATAGCATAGGAGTATAAGAAATTAAAGTAAAAGTAAAGTAATGTATAAAATATGAGTAGAAATAAACTAGGATAAAGCATAATTGACAAAAACCCAAAAAAAGATTATTCTTGTGTTAATACAATTCTTCAAATGAAATTAATTTAGATAAAAAACATCATTTGCTAATCATCTTTCTAAACATTTAAATAAAACCGAAACAATTGATACAATTCAGATCATAAACTATAAGCTCGAACGACTTCAAAAAAAACTTTTAAAATACAATATATATCATTGTCAAGACTACTGCCTACGATTTAAAATATTCAAAAATATAATGACATTTGATTTGAAGTGACAAAACGAATTGAAGATGAATGAATAAATTATCTTCAAATCTGAATTAAAATTCAATTGAACCAAAAACAATCTAATAGCTGATTTGAGAGTTTATACAGAAGGAGCTTGACTAGTGATTTATGGCAACAGAATTGTTTTTAGTTTCATATTTGACAATCGGCTGCTTATTTTTATCATTCCTCTCATTGCTGTTCCAAACACCATAGAGTACATATATGCTTAGTCCTAGAAAGTCAATGCAAGTATAACCAGAAGTCAAAATCAGCCAAAGAAATAGATTTAAAGTACAAGTAAAGTCAAACATTTCAGCTCTTATTAAACAACACAAAAGAGCAACAGTCTGATAGTTGAAATTTAGAAAAAATTAAAAAAAAGAGACTGACCGATAAACATCCAAACACCGAATCTGATCCAAGTCATCGTTGATAATTTGAGCATTAAGTAAAAGTTTACAAACATACTCAAAACAGGTACCCACGGAACCAAAGGAACCTAATATTTAAATACAATTGATTTAGTACAACAGATTGATTGTTCTTTGCGAATCGCAATTTTGAATGAAAACCTGAAATGATATTTTCTTGGCTGAAGATGGTTGCATTGCTAAGGCAATTATGGTAACGATCAACAGTGAAAATACAAAGACTACACCAACAATGGAAGTAACTTCTAAATTGGCTAATTGAGTCTCGAGTCCAACAAGCAACGAATCGAGTAATATTAGAAGAGCACCTATTCGTTAAATCCATATTAATTGATCAGCTTCATTTATAAAATACATTAATCCTAATTCATACTGATTGAGATGATGAGTAAGACTGAAACTTTTGAAGAGAGCGGTGTTGGACGCGTTAAATGGTCGGTATTAAAGCATTGACGCAACACATCGGTCATCGTATAAACTTCATTATCAGTTGAATCGCTCGAACTGCCGACAAAGTTTACCGACTTATCGGATCCTGGAGATGGAAAGGTTTCCATTTTTTCGTCTTTATATCTATAAATATTGAACTATTTAGAGCAGATAGCCTACAAGTAGTGGGAATATGGGTTAAGCAAACATTTTGAGAAACTCACTCTTTATCATTGTTAGCATTAAGCGGTTCAACTTCATTAGAATCGCTTGCAACAACGTCTGAATTAGACAATCCGATACGATCTGCCAAATAACTATATCTAAATAACAACACATTGGAACAGATACGTGAACAACAGATAAACAGAAAGCGTCCTCAAGGATGAGCTGGCATAAAATGAGCTCACATTGATAGCAAACAATGATTATTCTGAAAATTACCTCAATACCAGAACTGACACAGCTACCAAAGTGTAGGCTAAAAGTGTACCTAATATTCAAATAAATGATAACAAATCAAGTTTACAGAGCAAAACAAACAATCAAAATAAGGTCGAGTACCGATTGACATCATATCAGCTAACTCTTTGACATCGAACATGGCTGCCATTCCACCAGCTAATAGTCCAGATAGTATTGTTGCTGTTAATGGTGTCTTGAGTCTTGGGTGAACATTGGACAAAAACCTGAAGATAACGCCGTCGCTGGCCATAGCATAGAGAACACGGGGTAACGGAAACATGGCTCCCAGAAGGCTAGTTGACAGACCTGTCAGGGCACCGATCGATATAATCCATTTGGCAACAGGCCACCCCACGTGATCAAACACATATGGTAGTGGAGCACCTTTTGTCAGCTCTTCTGTTTGCAAATAGTAGGGCATTATCAGAGTCTGAACTGCGGACACACCAAAATATGCCAAGAATACGAATAAGAGTGAGAACACAATACTGATCGGGATCGAGCGCTGAGGATTTCTGGCTTCTTCTCCAGTTGTCGCGATCACATCAAACCCAATAAATCCTATAATTAAACAATATTCAAACACCAATCATTAAAACTTTGAACCAACATACCATAGAAACAAGTGGCGGCCCCAGCCATCATTCCAGAGAACCCAAAAGGAAAGAATCCTCCAGTTCCCTGTTCGGGGTGTTTTATCTCTTCAGCAGGAATATTCCAATTGTGAAAATCAATTTTGAATGAACCAGCAATCACTACAAACAGTACGACTAACAGATTGAGACCAGTGAACACAGAGTTGAAACGAGTGGACTCTTTGACTCCAACCGCCAGCATAACTAAGCGATTACAATTTTCAGTTCAAAAATACTTATAATCCATTCAGTGAGTCATTTTGTTTACCTGTTAGCAACAAAGTTATGCCAAATGCAAGAAAATCAGGATAAGAAGAAAGTCCGCTCACATCCATAGGCATCCATTGTCTGAAATGCGCTTGAATCGTTCCGTTCACAAGTGAGTCTATATAACCGCTGTAGCCTCTGGCCACCGAAGCAGTGCCTAAAACCAATTTCAAATAATCAAACCTGTCAGCCTTTCAAACAAATCAATCATTAATACCAATAACATATTCGAGAACAAGATTCCATCCTATGACGAATGCCATGAATTCTCCTGTAAACGAAGTGCAGATATTATAAGTTGTTAGTCTTATAACAATCTAAACTCTCAAACCTACCAACAGTTACGTATGAATAGACATAAGCTGATCCCGCTTTGGGAACTCGTGCCCCGAATTCAGCATAACAGAGGCCTAACAAAAATTAAGTTTCATTTAATGATGACTCCAATTTAATCATTATTTGCGAAAGATATTACCTGCAAAGACTGAGGCGACAGCAGCTACGAAAAAATAAGATCATTATTTTAAGAGTTCTATATTTTTTGCTTCATTTCAGCATTAATTTAGTTTCAACTTATATCTCACTATTTTTCAGTCGATTCCATTTATAGATAAGATAAAGAAAAAACTTGTGATTAAAACTAATAAACAAGTTTTTAATTTTATCTAGAAATCCTAAAATGGAAAAAATTTGGAATATTCTTGAAGACGAGATTTACAGACAAACAATACTAAACTTATACTTTAATTTGGATTGCTTAATGTGGTTTCGTATAATTATAGATTGGCTGTAGATCGAAACTTGAAATTTGTTATTTATAGGTTCTTGACTTTCACTCAAAAATGTTTAAAAATAAATTTCAATAAATCTTCAAAATCTAAACTTTCATTTACAAAAATAAGTTCATTTTAATCCTAGAATTGAGATCTAGAAAATATATTAATGCACTAGTAATCTGACCCTCCAAGAGTTGTAGGATTAATGGTGAGCGTAGCTCAAATAATTAACTTTGATTATCTAAACTTGAAAACAGATCAAAAAGGAAGACATACCAACAAAAAATGAGACCGTAACAGCTGGGCCAGCAGTCCTGGACGCGACTTCGCCTGCCAATACATATATACCAAGACCTAGAGTACTGCCGATACCTAAAATAAAAGCAGTTTTAAATAATTGATTCCAGAAAATTGATTCAGTCGAATATTTACCCAAAGCAGTCAAATCAAGTGTAGAAAGACATCGATCAAGCCTTGTTTGGGTTATTGAAGATTGTTCAATATGCTTACGGCGTAATAGGGCTTTGATGATTGAGCTGAACGATGGCATCGATGGATTCTATATTAGACTAACCGTCAAACTTATTATGAATTTAATAAGGGTTGCGAAAGAGGATGTTTGCGATATGTCGTGAGAAAGTGAAATGAGTCGACGACTAAAGAATAAGACTGTAATAAAAGGAAAGTAGAAATATTTTATGATTAGGAGATAAGTTTTGTTCGGTCGAATATGATAGTAGTTACATAAATATTATTGGTAAATAAATTCTAGTTAATAATCAATGACCTATTCAGAGTAACAATCATATCGTATTCTAGACTCAAACTTAATCAACAAACTTATGTCAACTTTGCAATAGACTCAACTTATATTCGCTTACACTACAAGTTAGGGTAGCTAATTCTAATGTTAGTTATCTCATAATATTAATTGTGTTAAAAAGCATTGAAAGATTAGAGCAATACTTGGTTAGTAGGACGGATGAAAGGATTGATTAAATTTATTAGAAAATAAGTTGACATATAATAACACTATATTCTTATTAAGAGAATCAAATGCTATAGTTTTAATCAAATTTATGGGATCGTTAAATTAGAAAAACTTTCAGTACGCTAATTATTGTAAGAGTCAATGTCGCCCTTTTATAAATGACTATCAATTTAGTAATTGACTCTTATTTAATAGGACAGACAAATGGAAATTTATTGATGCTATTCTAATGTCTCTACCACTATATGGTTACATATCAATATCAACACAACTTATTCTGATTAGCTCGCAGCCAATAACTAATCAAAACATTATACATCTAACAGTAAATAAGTCCATAGTTAACCTCACTTTTCAATATCAATTCAACAATTATTTCATACACTTTAACACTATTCAATAGTTAATCACACAATAGCCACTATAAACTAAAGTTTATGAAAATCGTCAGTTGCATTTTGTTCAGGTATCATCAAACATATAGTTTAGAAGATCACTTCAAGATAGTTCTGTTACTTTAAGATAAAGTTTTCATTCTAAACAAGTTGAACCATTTCGAACAATCTGAGCAAATGATTCACTTATTTGGATTACATTTAGTTTTGATAACAATATCAAGACTTGTGATTGAGAGATCGAATGTGTAAATATAAATATTATATGAATGGTGTAATGACGACATCACTTTCTATCTAATTAGTAAAACCCATATTTTTATCGAAAATCTGTTTTACATAGCTATCCAGTTTGTACTATTTATTTAGTTCTCAATCCAAGATGTTTTTAAAGATCTGTTGCTAACAAAAACAAAACTTTATCAGAGAATAAGTTTTCAGGTCTTCTATGAAAAGTCCAATTGAATAATTGAATAAGTGTTGAACTTAATATTAAAAACAATGAAAAACTAACGCAGATTAGACTGAACGCATTGAAAAGATGATCACGAGTTTTACGCAAGATTTTTCACTACCTCTATGTTTGGGCGATAGATGAAAGAAAGTAATTGATGTGAAAAACTTACTAAATCATAACATAAATTGACCAATTATTTTAAGCTAAAGTTATTTTCAACAAAACAAAACTAACAAACAATAGTCACATGAATTAAAGCAAAACTCACTCAATAGAAATTTGAATCTTTACTATACTAAAAAATATTTGCAGCGAATAACTCTTCACAAGTCATGAGACATTGAAATAAAAGCTGGTTCACTAAAAGCACGTTTTCTCTCATCCTTTGCTACTATGAAGTTATAAGATTGAAGCTCGTTTCAACCAACACAATTTCAGCGAACTCAATTTGAGCAGACAAGTTATAAAATATGATAAAAAGCTATTAAATAGTAGAAATACAAATGGTGTGCAATAAAATTGAGTTGAAAGATAGTTGACATAAAATAAATATAAGTATAGTACAACATCCTATTATAATAAACATTTAAAGCATCGGATGTTATATACAATTTGCATTGAAATGATTCCTTTAATATATACGATAGCGTTAGTTCATTAAACATTTAATTGGATGTTAAAACCATCGTTCGAGTTAATAGTTTTCAATTAAATCGATGTTTATTCTGCAATTTTAAAAACTACGCGCAAAGTATTACAGAGAACTCATAATGGATTCAATTGGCAACTATTCCAATAATGCCTTGAGCGTTTAATCAAATAATCTAATCTAATTTAATTGACTTTTTGTGTGTTTTAAAGGAGATTTTTCAATGAAAAACAAGTCTCCTAGATTGAATTTTTTCATTGTTAGTTATTCATTTGAAACGCAGTAAATGAGAGTGTGTCGGATAAATAGTATCCTGCGATTTGCATCGTGTCATACTTAACTGTTATTCTAACTATAAATGGCGTCTCTTTCTTATTACGTGTTAACACCGCAATCAACTACTGAGTAAGAGACGTAATTTACGCTAAGTTCATTATTGCTGATCAAATGACAAAAGTAGCAGAGTACCTTTCCTCTAACACAAGTTCAAATAATGAACTGGATTTATATTGAACTATAAATTTAGTAAAGCATACAATAAAACTCACTTAGATTGTCACATAAATCGAACGGGTAAAACAGGCATATGTGCAACACTTTAGCTAGATCAAACTTCGACCTATCTAAAATATTCCGCATACCAATGGGGTATTTATTCGACAACTTTTTATCACAAGCCATAATTATTATAACGTGAGTTGGCTCTATCGAATTTGATCAAACCTTTCAATAATAAACTAATTAAAACAATAAAAACTCATAAATATTACAAAACTGTCACAAAACTATTAAATGCAAACATTATCGATATTTTGAAAGGCGTTTGAAAACTAGATTTGAATTTTATAAAACAAGGCTGTCTAGTGAAACAAGTATTAGAGAAGTTGTTGAATATGAGGTTGGCTGAAACGAAAAGAAACCAAAATTGGCGACAAACTTGAAAAAACTCCATAAAAAATGTTATGTAATTTTAATAGTCGATGAGGTTAGCGTAAGGCGCCCATCGCATAGATAAAGCCTGATTAATATTAATTTTTTCAATAAATTAAATAATTAAGAGTTTGGTCTTCCCTCAAAAAGGGTGAAAACGAGACAAATGTTAAGACTTTACATTATTCAATGCTTGTTATATGACTTGAATTCGATTAACGTGAAAGTTTGGCTTAAGTCCAATAGGAATAGAATCATTACTAAAATAAGAGACACACAAATAGAGTAGACTTTTGCAGTCGAGGAAATGTTAGTCAACTATTTTCTCAAATATAGCAGTTTTTGTTACAAAACAGTTCAAAGACTTCAAAGACTATTAATGACAACAATTGATATTTAGTCACAAAACAATTAATCACCAGTAGATTAGGTAAAAAACGACTGTAAAGCACGTAATGAATAAAAGAAAACTTATTTTTAGTTTCTTAGTAAGTCTTACCTTATTGTGAAACAACAGTTTCGATGAGTTGGAAAGAACTGGTCCTTATGTCCATACTGTCCATTGCATGATATCTAGCGCCCACCCATTCACTTAGTTAAGCCTTAATAAAAGACAGATTTTATGATATATAATGCTTTTTGTTCGATGTTAGATGAGATGATGTAATATTGCGACATTTATTGCAACATTTATGTCATTCTTGTTCGCTATTCAATTATGCTTTTAATAGACATTAAACATTAATTCATCAAAAATTATCTCGACTTTTAATCCGATTAAACTCTTATCACAAGAAAACATTATAAACTAATTAAACAAAATTTTTAACTGATATAAACTTGCAATTTGCATAAACTGCATGAAAAACTCTAGAGTTACAATTAGATTCAGTTTTGAGTACTTAATTATCTGGACTCATGTCATAAAAATATAATTATAATTGATTTGAAGCATAACCCAATATCGTTTTCACTAATTTTATTGATATTAGTTTTGATACTTGACTGACTCGTTAACCATTTTATTATTAAACACAGATTTTATTGCTTATACTTATTCTAATTATATTTACCTTTACTTCAATGTAATTAAAATGATTGTGACACTCAGGCAAATTAGTTGGAT
Source organism: Archegozetes longisetosus (assembly GCA_018873245.2). Lineage (NCBI taxonomy): Eukaryota > Metazoa > Arthropoda > Arachnida > Sarcoptiformes > Trhypochthoniidae > Archegozetes > Archegozetes longisetosus. The sequence continues at coordinate 10,317,385 of JAEMBT020000007.1, forward strand.
AGTTCAAATTGTTCAAATAAATAATTCAAAGTTAGTTTAAATACTTGTTAAATTGATACTCGATTCGGTTATAAATATTTGAATAATTTATTATCAATTTGATTTCTTAAAAATGAGTATATTTTGGTCAGATAAATAATTTAATGCGAAAATGACTTAATAAATATCACAATTGACTTGTAAATATTATTTAATAAATACTATTATTTACCATAAGCTAAGTTACTCTGTGGACATTTATATATGTTATGCTTGAAATGTGCTTTCAATGCTGTACTAGAGGTCAGCATCAGATTGGAGCAAACAATACAATTTACTCAAGTTGCATGCAATTCCAACAGAACAAACAAATGTCAAAATCAGAATAGCAATTTGATACATATACTTCATTAGGATGTTTTGATAGATGTCTAGAAGATTTAAATCTATACAGATGTAAAGTTTAATTCTGCAGACATTCTGGAGACTAGACATACATAAAAGTACTGTCGACTTCGCCTATTATATGGCATAGCATTCAGTAAATGCTAATTCTTTAAGGGAAATTATCAGTAAAACTATCGAAATCTTGATAAATTTGAACTTAAGGTTATGCGTCAGAATTTTAATTAGTGGGAACCTTGAATAGTATTTACTCTGTATAATTAATCAATCCAGATAACATCTAGAATTTAAAATTTAAATTCTCAAATTCAATTATTTCCAAATAAAATTTTATTCACATTTGAGAACATTCACAACACCTTAGACAAAATAATCATATCATAAGCCAATTATTAGCAACATTCAAGTGCTTAGATTGAAAATAATTTTCTAATAGTTCCTAAAAACTCAAAAATAGACTGATTCTCTGAAATATCTTTAAAATCTAATAGATAAAGCTAAACTATTGCGCTCTTGCGTTAACGATTTGAACAAATTCTGGTTTAAGGGAAGCGCCGCCGACTAGGAAGCCGTCGACATCTTTTTCCTGAGCCAATTCACGAGCATTCTGTGCAGTGACTGAACCACCGTAGATGATTCTCGTATTATCACTGACATCTTGAGAAACATTATCCTTAAGCCATTGTCGAAGTTGTGCGTGAACTTCTTGTGCCTGAGCCGGAGATGCGGTCTTTCCAGTACCGATAGCCCAAACAGGCTCATAGGCCAACACAACACGCGACCAGTCTTTCACTTTATCTGAATATTCAATAAGAATTAGGTTCATTTTTTTCAAACAATCATTTCTTTAAAATCAATTCTGAACAGCTATTTCAAACCTGCGATGGCTTGGGTTTGTCTGAAGACAACATCAGTTGTCTTGCCAGCTTCTCTTTCTTCCAATAACTCTCCAATGCATGCGATGACAGACAAGCCTTCATCTAAAGCATGACCCACTTTTTCAGCAATCAACTAAAATCCAAAATTATAGAGTGAGTGGTAAACAGCTTATAAGCAATTCTTAAACTAATTTAAATACAGTGTCATTTTCTCCGAAGACATTTCTTCGTTCGCTGTGACCCAATATGACCCAATCAACGCCATTATCTTTAATCATAGCAGGACTGATCTCTCCTGTGAAGGCTCCTTTCGCTACTTTATAGCAATTCTGAGCCGAAACGCCAACACTTTGCGGTAAAAGTCGTCGAACTTCTGCCAAATAAATACTCGGGACTCCAACCACAACATCTTCAAGAGATAATCAGTAAAATATTGACTTAATTAATAGATATAAATATAACTAGTATTTAGATAAATTGGGGGCGAAACTGACCGACGTTTGAATCTAGTGGTCCATCAACTAGGAACTGAATTATCTCATTATTGGCCGCTTTGCTGCCATTCATTTTCCAGTTTCCGCCGACGAAGAATTTTCGAACCATTCTTGCAATTATAGTCGTTGAATCAAAAGTGACTAACTTATTGAGTGATAAATAGTTTGAGTTGAACTCTTGATTAAATAATTGTTTTGAGTGATTTTCCAAATGTTTTCTATTGGCCTTTCCTAATCCAAAAATTTCCTTAGATTTGGAGACTTATCAGAGAAATGACATTGAAATGATAAAATCGTCTGCACTTGATTTCAGTTTTCAGCGTTTAAACAATTCATGCCTTTTACAAATACGGTTCAATCATATAACTTGGTTTGGTTTCATATATCAAATAATACTAAAATTTCGTAAAACTATAGCAGACTTCTCCCATTTAAATGCTGTTATCGAAGAACCAGCGATATCTTCAAACAATATTTATTACTATTAAAAAAGAGCCAAATTTAAGATTGAGTTAATGAGAAAAAACCAATCAAATATCAATAGAAATGATTTAACTTAAAAGTTTTGAACTATGATTTAAGTAGACTTTTAGGAAGAGCTGTGAATACCTATTATTCTGTTGTGAATTCAAACTCTCAAGTCTTTCATATGACTAGCAATACGAAACTTTTAGATTAGTTTACAGATAAGCTCATTACATTATTAAGTGTGAAATAAAGATCACTTGTATTGGCATAACCTCTAATACAATTGATATAAACAATGGAGAATCAACTAAAGCTAAGAGTATTGGATGTGAAAGAATTGTTTCATTTCATAGTGAGAGAAGAAGAGACAAAAGACGCTCAAAGGTATAAGAAGTTAGAAAAGTTACTGCAGAAGACTTATAACTCAGCGGATGGCAACAAAAATGGAAAGTTTAAGGTCGGCTCTCACGTTGCCGTTCATATCAAACCATTCTCTGAATCATCTCCTAAATTATGGTTAAGGGCTGTTATCAAGAATATAATCGATGAGAAGTGCATAATGTATAGCCTCTATTTAGTCGACTACGGAATCGAAAAATGCTCTCATAGGTCATCATTACGCGAACTGAAACCACATTTCGGCCCGACTTTCGTTCCCTTTCAAGCTTTCGATTTCTGTTTGTCTGGTGTTGAACACAAAAAAGGGCTTAAAACTAAAGAAGTTATCAAACATATTGAGTGCTTATTTGATGCCAACAATAACTATGTTACGGCCACTATTGAACGAAGGGATAGGTCTGGATTGGTTTTTGGTCATATTTTATTAGAAGAGGATTGCGATTTAGCCTCAATTCTTATTGATAAACAGTTGGCTAATGATATTTGTTGTGGAAATTCCAGAAAGAGCGGCATTAGAATCAATAGTAATGAAGTCAACAATAATAGCAGTTCTCAAACTTGTTCAACGCGTAATCCATTTTCATCTTCATTTCATGCTTTAAAATCAACAAATAATAAATTGGATGATTCAAGCGCACACCAAACTAATAGTTTTGTCGGTAATTTTAGTTTGAATTGTAAATGCAATGGAATCCTTCAATACAGGCGTAAAAAGCTCAGAGACATGTTGAAAGAACTTGAAACTACTAAAGCAAATCAGAGGCAAACATTATCATTTGATAGATTGGTGGACAAGAGTCAGACTGCAGCTGAAAATGAAAAGAAAGACCCTGAAGGCAAAGAAGAAATTAAAGATGCAAATGAAAAAATGATTATAAATCGCCTGCAGATTAACCGAACAATTAGTTAAGATGCAGATCGCCGGCTCTCAACTAATAACTAATACTTTTTCAGATAATTAAAAATTTACTGTAAACTCGATTGATTTTACTTGAAATATCTGGTGATCAAGTCTTCAATTAGATGATGAAATACTTATTCAAAAGAATTTGATTGCAATCTAATACAACTTATTTGTTTGAAAAAAATAAAATTTTTAAATAGCAATAACAGTGATTAAAAATTAGATTAGAGTAGATTTGGTGGACCACAATTCATGATACCATTATCGGGATGTGATTTAATTACAGTTTCGATATAATCTTCAGGTAAATTTTGCTCAATCGCTCCCTTGATAATGACCAACTTATAGGCAGCGCTTGGAATTTCACATTTGATACTAGAATCACAATCTTCTTGAGATGAACTTTCGACTGGATTTGTTTGATCAGTAGTTGTGTATTGAGCCTTTTGTACATAGGTCCTACAATTGATTAATTCTTCGCTGCCATTGACGCTAACATCAACATTAATAGCATTATAACCAACTTCTTGTTTATCAAGTAATTGTAAATCAGATTGATTTAAGGTCCAAATAACTCCCCAAACAAAAGCCTAAAAGAAAGATTCTTAAATTTTAAAAGGCATGGCATAAATTGGACATAAAGTAAGTTTTCAAAAAGTAATCAATCAATACATCATTTTGTGGTACAATGTTAGCGGTGGATCCCTTCCAGAAGTTAGCATAACCAGAAAAATTCAATTTGAATCCCTTCAGCAAGCCGTTTGCGTACTTGGTGGCTGTCTTATTGTTGACGTGCATTCGCTTTGATAACAAATTGGATCCATATGCAAAGTAAAAGACAGTCTCACTTTTCGACATTCCCTTCAATTTATACTCTAATAACGGTTATTATATGTTATTCAATATCAAACTCATTTATCCTAAACATAGGTCGTAGAAATCAATTGTATTTATTGATTGGTTGGTTAGATGATAATCTTATACTTACTTTTATTCACTTTGAACAAAACGAATGGTTAGCAAACGTGATTTTTTGTAGGTTAAGTTAGATTAGATTAGGTTAGGTTAAGTTAGGTCAGATGATCATTTAGTTCAAGTTGATTATCAAAATTAGTAGTACATATCTTATGTTATTTGACAGATGGAGCAATTTACAACTCTTATATTCATGTCTGGATAATTTGAAGTTGAAACTTTCAACTTTAACTCTCACCCCTAACTCAATTCTCGAACATTTTTAAGTTTTAGTTTTGAATTCTCATCTAGAAGTCATTGTCTTCTGTGGGAGACAAATATTTTCAGTTATTTCTGAAGTCTCAGAAATAATGAAGTTAAGTTTAGTTGATAAATAAATGGATTTTTTCAAACTGAATAGCTATTTTGATAAGACTTTTGGTCAGAATTTGAAGTCTTATCAAAATGACTATTCAGTTTGAAACAATCCATTTTACTTGTCGAGTGCATAAATACACAATCTGATTCTGATTCTCACGGAAACATGCGTTGCAGTTACGCTAAACTTTTCGGCTTAGTTTCCGAACCATAAACGCTGTTGTGAATGAGGCTCACTAATAATACTCTGTAATTTTAAGTTTAGTTTAGATGTCACAATCAGTATTGTCTAAGCTTAAATTAACGGAAGCAGAGCACCATTTGCAGCAATGCTGTCTATAAATCGGAAGTAAAGCCAATATTTACCATCATCATTGATTTACAGATGAATGTTAATGCACTTGATCAGATAAATCACTGATAATAGTATCGTTTGAAACATCTAGTGGCAAAACTATCGAACATGATGCTTTCTCCTACTAACAATACAAATGTAATGAGTATTATGTTAGAATTATGTATTTTAACGAAAAAAATTTAGAATATTTTATCATTTGATTTGCCATAGGAGACGGTTTAAACTAAATAGTAGCTTAAATGTTCTTAATTTTACTAAAAAGTATCGACATATTGAAGATAATGCAATTGAGTACATAATGAGATCAAAGTCTAAGATCTATTAAAAGCATTGAACTAATGAATTGGTTAAAGTAGACCCACGCTAAATACACAGTTTGATTGCGAAAAGAATGAACCAAAAGTCAAGAAATGAATGAAAAAGTTGTAGCTAGTTCTGCGAATCATTCGACGCGATACTGAAGTTATAGATAGATGAAGTTAAGAGATAACAAGATTCGAGCTCAAATGAAGCGCTCACAGTAAAAAGAATACCATTGATGACAACAAGATAAGGATCAAAATTAGTGACAGATTTTCTAATTCTTTTCGGGAGTAATAGCCGTGTATTGACAGAATGTTGCTGCGTTTTGATGCTATCACTAGGCTCAGCTTTAATATGAAAAACCAATCGATTTTGTTGACAAAACTGACGGATAATACGGGCAAATGACAGCTGACAGACGGCGAGTTTTTTTTTCAATGATCACGTTGTCTTACTTGGATTTAAGATTACTATGATAGCGGTTGGAGCATCTGGCTTTAATACAGATCAACTCATGTGAAGTCATTTCAAATTTCCTAAAGGAGTACTCATCAAATTCTATGAAGGGCTTAATCAGAAACATATAGACATACGGCTTAATCGCCCATCAACCAATATATGTACAGTCTGATCCGGTATTTAACAACTCGCTTATAGGCAAACCTGATTGTTAGCATATGATACATCAAGCACCAACCAATCCAATCATATGTTAAAGTGTTGGGATGTAGGCAACTTATTTCCTACTCACCGACGGCTTGTCTATAACTGGGTCAAACTCTGTCAGATTAAAGCTTATGAAAAGTAGAATTGAAAACAGAACAAATTTTCAAGATAGAACGGCTGACAGGAAATATGAATTTTTAAAAATTGACGTCTAAAATATTTTTAAAATTAATATCTTGACCAGTTTAAAAGAATAATTAAGTATAGACTTCAGCGATAGATACCATAAGGTATTTTGATCACTTTTGAAAAATGTATGCAGAGGCCACCGAAAATTTTTTTCTTTGATAATGGTCACGTCATCATCGCGGGCGGATTTGGGTGGTACCCACTCAAATAAAGCCCACGTTGAAGACTTAGGCAGAGAGTCTCAAGTTTCAGGTGAGCTAGTCTCCTTCCTGGTTAACGTACACAGCTAAGGTTCCCGTCGGGTCTTAGGGGAGCATGGCTACGAGCAATCTCTTGAGGGACAGTAGCGCCACTTGCGATTGTTTTTTAAAATAGAGGAGGAAAACCTCTCCGGCGGATCCGGAGAAGGCCAGTGCTCTTCATTTTATCAAATAGAACCGCTTTAACTTATTTAACAAGAAATTTGAAATGGGTCGGACAAACCACACTAAAAATGAGTGATCATCTCTAGGTACTTTAAAAACCTGAGATGGGGGACGACAAGTTCACCTTAACGTGGTGTTCCCTATGTAAATTTAATGAGTTTTCTGAATGTAGTCAATAATTATTAATATTAAATATAGGGTGTTAAATTTGATTACAACTATTTTGAATATTTATAACTTTTTTATTTATTAACATATATTGACTTGTGATACATCGAATTAAAGCTAAAGAATAGAATATGTTCAGATGCTCACCGTTTTTTCGATACATAAGTCAATTCAATTAGCAAAGGTTCATAAACATCTTGTAATAAAGTTGGACTTTAATTGATTTGATTAACCTCGAATTGAATGTATTGTTATTTTATTCGTATGAACTTTGTTTTTTAAGAATCCTCAGAGAACAACAGAGCAAGTAAGATCAGGTGACCTGGCAAGCAATAAAGTAACAGTCCTTCATAAGCTGTAACAATACTTCCTATTTGAGATTAATCAAATCAATCAAAACTCGATTTTGTTACAAAATGTTTATCAAACTTTGCATAATTGAATTGACTTATGTATTTTCAAAATAGTGAATATCTGGACATATAGTTAAAATTCTATTCTTCATCTTTAATTTGATGTATAAGTCAATATATGTTAATAAATACAAAAGTTATAAACATCCAAAATAGTTGCAATCAAATTTAACACCCCATATATTCAAAAACTCATATCTACTCTTAGCTATAGTATTTTTGAAGAATTCTTTCTTTCTACTTTTGATTTTACTTCATATCAGCTTTAATTTGATACCCATATTGGCTTCGTGGCCAATTATATCTGATTGAGCCCTTAAAGATTGGACTGAAGGAAGCCAAAAGTATAAACTAAAATGAAATGAAGACAACCGAACAACAGAAAAAGACTGAAATCGCAGTCAAAAAAGTAAGTCTGAACCATTGAAACTAGACCTGAAATAAAAGTAATGGTAAAGGTTCCGAGAAACAACAGAAAAACAAAAACTTGAACTGAACAAATTAGAATATATAGAAAACGCTCAAAACCTAATTGAAAGTAATTAACAATTTGAGGATGAATTACCAGAATACGTGATAGAGACCTTTTGGAGACTCTTCATCACAATCAATATTTGGATGAAGAACTTTTTGTAGCTAATGAACTCGCCTTTGCAACACTTAAGAATGAGAATTTGGTCACAATTTCGAAAGTGATGTCAAAAATGACGTCTCCATTTTCATGGATAGCTGTTCAAAATGTGCAGCACAACTGGTTATGAAAAGCAGACCTTAAGGTTAACTCTTTGCTAAAAGACTTATAAAACAAACACTCGGGGATCTCGATTATCTACAGTCGAACAGAATCCATCACACAAACATGTCATTAGATAATGCTCTATCAATGAAAATAACAACTTAGAGGCAAAATTGGCTCATTTTGTATCTATCGACAAGTGTTTAAGAGATGAAATTACGATTTACATCATAACATAGGTTCGAACTGAAGAATACATGTCACTAGAAACTAGAACAAGTCTTCAATGATCCCGAAAATATGAAACCTGGTTACTTGGTATTTGTCTCTTTGTTTATCTGTACGACTGCTTCCCATTCAAATCTGGTGATGAAATCAAAACCGATGTGGGAAGAGATGAAATGCCTAAGAGAAAGCTGATGAATTACCCTAATAATCAGTAATTCCGAAACAAGATACGCCCACTTTTTGATTTCTATTCACGAGAAATGAAAATGGGACTTTATCTTGGTATACACCACCTAACGGATTCACATTAAAATTAATATTTAGAGGTTTTGAGATACGAGAAAACATTTGAAGCTCCCAAATGTCCAAAATTAGTGATTTCCAAGTTAAAAGGCAATTTATAATTTTATCTCAATGAAGACTTTAAAGTCGAGTATCTCGAAAGAGGCTAATTTTCAGAGAGTGGAATGTGTATACTTAGGCTTTATTCGATGAGACGAATTGATTTGCATATATATTACCTTGAAATTCAGTTTTAGACTTTCATGAGAATAACCATGTAATGTCATTTTAACCGAGAATTTAAATTAGCATAAGTCCTGAAGTAGTGATTTCGGACATTTGGGACCTTCAAATGTTTTCTCGTATCTTAAGACCTCTAAATATTAATTCTAAGATGAATCCGTTAGGTGACGTATACCAAGATAAAATCCCATTTTCATTTCTCGTGAATAGAAGTCAAAATGTGGGCGTATCTTATTTGGGCGTGTCTTTGAAGCTCAAACTTCACATACGCTTTCTATGGGCGCCTCCAAGTCTAAGATTTTATATTGAAGTTCAGCTCTCAATACTGATTCAGGAAATGTATATAAAATTAAAAAAGATAGTCCCTTTTCGGAACTCCACCCGATAAATCAGTGGATTGCATTCGAATCTATCGCCAATCATTGGTGGAATACTTTTGTGAGCGATCTAATGCTACTCAGCCTCTGGAACATTTCCGGATTGAACTATAGCTTTTAATATGAATTTTATGAATATTTGTAAAATTGCTATTCTTATAGACTGAAACCTGTTGAACTTGAGCATCCATTTAAATGGTCTTCATAAAAGTTTAAAAATAAGCCTTTACTTTCTGTGGACTTATATAGTCAATTTTTAAAAACAAATAAAGCTGCACATGAGAGTTAGATAGGCTTTACTGTGGATTATTTATTCAACATCAAACCTGTGTTTTCGTATTAAATAATAATATTGTATTTCCCCCAAATATTTCACTTATTTCTCTTAAAACTTAAATTTTTATGCTTATTTCATCTGAATAATGGTCTTGTGATTGAATTTTCTAAAAGTTAGATCAAATACTCTTTTTGAATATATGGCAGTAATTTTTTTTAAAGAGTAGGTCTGTTCTACGAAAAGTTGCACCAAATATGTCGAAATCATTGTAGTAAGTGATCATAAGCATTATGCACCAAAAGTATTTGTTATTTGTCAAATAGTATGTGAAAGTTGTTATAAATAGATTTCATTATGAATAGATTCAGAAAAGGATAAGACCTGAATCCGACCATTCTATCAAGACATAAAAAATCTTTACTCAGATTGAATCTGAAGATGAACACTAGACATGATTCTGTGGATGACAAATGACTTCGGATACTGTGTCACGAATTTAATATTGGCTATTTAAACGGAGTTCGTATCGATTCCAGTGAAAAATGTTAAGTAATGGCAAAATTTGCTGTAAAGAATTAAGTGATTTCCAAAGTAAAATGAAAATAGCTCTCAATTTTAAAGACAAAATGATTGCCTAATAGAATTAAGATCGCATCTGAGCTACTGAATCTTCGATAAAATTTCAACTTTTGCGATGTATAAGTAATGATCTGATCGTTAAGAATATTCCAATAAACTCAACTGTCAGTCGGAAACTTTAGAAATTTTGTCCAGTGCTACCATAAAGAAGGCTGTTAATACATAATAAATTTCTGAAACTTTTTCAAATTTAATATAGAACTCGATTCAGTAGTTAATTAAATTTTTATTGAGTGTTGAGAATGAAAAAAAATTGTTGTTTGACTTTTGATATTAAATCAAAAAATGATTGCTTTGTATTTAACTTGACTTTTAGTTGTGCGTCTGAGATGAAGAACAAAGCAATAATGTATTATTACAATTGAATGTTTGAGTTAACAGAATCCCTACTGCTTCATAGATAAGACTTCTCTGTCAGACTAAGCTATTTGAATGCGATGTACTGGCCTACAGGCCACATGAGCTCTATTTAATAAATTCTAATCAAAAGTTTATTTCGCAATCACTTTGAATGACCGTAAAATTACAAAACTTGATGAAAAATCCAGTAATAAATTCTAATTTGAAGTAACCAGAGGTAATATTTAACTGGATTAGAAATTGATCAAAGTTTAGTCGTGTTGGACTAATTAGGTAACTTTCCCAAATAGAAAGTTTGTTTGGCTTTGGTGAGATGGCTTTGTTGTAGAAAACTCAGAAAAAAGCGATCATTATGATTTCAAATTTTTATTTATGAAAATCAATACATCATTGAATGAATCAATTGAAAATCATTCTACTAATGCTCATAAAACTAATATACATTTCTTACTTTATTCAAACAATCAACTTTAAGAAAATTTTTACATGTGTATCGATGTCTTAAGCTTTTGATATTCTGAATAGATTTATTTACAGTTAAATTGATGCCAAGTTTTGACTTTTCTATAAAAATTATATCACTTGGGCTTAAAATCTGAAGAGACTTTAAATTTAATACAGCAGTTCTTAGCTAAAGCTATACAAGAATTTCAGGCCAAAATAGATTCGTATTTGCAAACATACTCTGCAAATAGAATCCTAATACTGGTTAAAAGAGATAGACTTATATGCTTTTTTCACAGTGGTCTGAGTTACAGTCATTACAAAAGGTTTTATTCTGCTAAATTTACTGATTTTATCACCTCTATTATTGGCTCTATATTAAAAATATAAACGATGTCATATCTAGTGTTAGAATATTTTAAGCATAAGCAATTTCAGCGCTATCTTTAAAATCTGGAAATATTCTTCTGGTTTTTATTAGCGAATATTACTTATTTGTTCAGATGAAAGCACCGAATCGGAGGAAACGGATAGCATAGAGGCTAATACAGAAACTTTTGTACTAGTATTAAAAATAGATAAGAAAATGGAGTATATTAAACTTCAGTCCTGTAATAAATTTATGTGTTTATGAGTTCAATTGAATAATAATGTCAAGTAAATGACCTGTTTTACAATAAAAGCATATTTTAGTGAATGGTAAATGATTTTGAGCTCGTAGTTCTCGAAAAAACTTCACTCAAAAGCTCAGATCAATTATTGCAAACTGCGTTTTGTTTGGGAATCGAAGCGAATCTTTTTATAATCTTAAAATCTGATTAGCTAAACTTTTAGTGTGATAAAGACGCTGAACAACCCAAAAGAAAACATAAGGACTTTAATGATTCTAATGATCTGAGAGTTTGGTGGAAAAATGTGATTTAACGTTGGGAACTTTGAGTTAAAGAAGAGGAGAGTATTTTGAAGAAACAAAACGTTCATTATTAAAAATGATAAAAGAACTGAACTAATACTTAGTTGACTAGCAAACTGTTGGATAGCGTTGGAGCCATTTGCAACGCTATTAGTTATGTTCTTTACATTTATTGTGAAGATAATTAATGATTTGGTGAATTGTTTTTGTTATCTACTTATTGTATTTTGTTTTTGCTTATTTCTCGCCAGTATCCATTAGTGATGAAAAATAGCAATAAGTAATCCCATTCGAACCTACTTTTGCACATTTTGTTCAATGAGTCGATAAATAATTTGTATAATCAAATGCAAATGTAATGAAATGAAGATTAGATAACAGTATAACAAGTAGTAAACTCTATATAACCTTAATACTAAAATTAAGTCCTATTTGTATACTTTTAATGTAACTCTATAATTAAGTTAATCAAACTATTACTTTGTTTAGTATATATTTTTTCAAATATATTTATAAATGCGTTTTTCTCTCAATAAAACAGTTTTTTCAGATAGACTTCAGATAATTGACGTCGAAGTGGACGGCATGGGATGATCGGTCACCTGAACGACCAATGATTTCAGATCTTCGGCGCTTTTAACTTTTCGGGGCATGTTTGATTCTGGAACTAATGAATCTCGATGATATGGACTACCGACGAACACAGAATTAAGTCTTGGTCGATAAGCAGGATGATGGTATGTGGTGCCTGATGCGCACTGATATAAATGGCCACTTCCGACCAGCCTGGCATGATGTAAAATAATGTCTCTGTCGGGCGCTATAAGACTGGCACGACTTTCGGTTGAGTGCATATGTTGTGGTGCTGTAGAGCTCGTGCATGTGTTCATTCGCGATGGCTTTGGATGAATGGAATGAAGTGAACTGTGAAACGATTCTCTATATTGAGGCTGATAGGGTTCCAACATTCGGATTTTGCCCCATTTGTTGAAAAATACAAGAATGCAACCGATCCAAGCGGCCAATACTAACACTACTATTACCACTTCATCTTCTTTTACGCTGAATCCTTCCGGCGGCTCATTTGGATCAGTATGAATTGGCCGATTTAGACTAGTGCGGGAAAAGCGTCGTGAGTCTGGTTAATCAAGAGATAAAGCATTAAACTTGATGTGACACAACTTTAAGATAGAATAAGAATAGTGATTGCTATCAAGTGATACCATTATCAGGCGAAACGAAATGGACAACACGACTTGAATTTACATCACCGGATTCGGTAACAGTATTCAAATGGAGCTGATACTCCGTGCCGGCCGCTAGGCGATCCAGTGTGAGGTTACGCGCGTGTGGAGGCACTTCTTGAATTATTCTGTATCTATCATGCACAAATTACACAATTACTCATTCTTCTTTTAATATTTGTTCAAAATATATCTCATATCTTATGTTTTGTTTTAAATACTGCTTAATTAACTTAACAAATGATCACTACATATTGTGAGCCACAAACTATTTTATAGTCAAATAAATCAAAACATAAACAACTATTTTCAAGTCAAGTTATCAAAAAGTTACAGAACTCCCGAAGGATGCATGAGAATAATAGTTGCCTTTGTTCAGGTTTTTCAAGTAGGGAATACAAATCAAAATTATATTGCGGAATAATATTATTTGTATAGTTGGCTTTGCATTCAATGCATAGCATTAGAGATCATAGATGTGATATTAGAAGCAATTTATGCCAAAAGAAAATAAATAACAAATTTACTCTTTATGTGACAACTTCAATAATGTATTAAAACACATCGACTAAAATTCTCATAAGCGTTAACTTTGACTTTGTTCTCATAACTTATTGACTTTGAACTTCATTTCAAACTTGACTGCTACCATTTTATCGGATAAATTTATCAATTTAAATGAATCTTCATTTAACATCCAGCACTTTTACTCCAAAAACATATTTTTCAATCGTTGATATAATGATAATTGTAAGAAATACAGTAATACTTCTACACAGTGAATCGTTCAAAATCATAATTTAAATTCACTATAATGAGGCCAACTAAGAATTGATAAAGTCCACATTAGTCAAATCGGACATTTTGGGACCAGATTAATGCGTTCATTATATCGAAGATTCAATATGAAGAAGTTCACTATATTGAAGTATTACTGCATATACATTTTATATCTGATTAGAGTTTGACTCATAAATTGATTTAATCTAAAAGTTTTATTAAGCTCCTTATTATATTTAATCGGTTTATTGACAACAAATATTAATCAACTTAGAAAAAATCATTAATTTAGATATTTTATTGTTATGTTTGAAAGCAAACATCAAAGTACAAACTTTGAGTTAAGCTTTTCAACCAAATTTTTATCAGACATGAGGATAAAAAATTGAAGATTTAATGAGCAAAATTTTGTACTTTTTAGTTATGGATTATTATAGATTTTTAGCTCTTTTACAGCACGAGACTTCGAAAGTGTATTTGCCAAGTAAAAGTGTCATATATTTTATTAAATTTTTGAATCATTAGCACAAAAATAAGGTTGGCAAAAAATCGTTACGATCCACAAATCAGATAAAATATGAGCATAGCTTCTACTAATCAGTTATTTGGCTGAATGAGCAGTTTTGGCACTTCTCTGCTTGACTGGTATTCAAATAAAAGCTGAATTCATGCCAACAAACAGAGAGCTACGAAGCAAAAAGTCTCTTTCAAATAAGTAATCCTTATGATCAGTGCCTATAACAGTTTCAGTCATTACATTTGATAAGAACAAAGAGATACTGATTACACGCGAAAACTGAGTTTTAAAAAAATAATGTTGTTTTCAAATTACTTTTAAGCTATGGAAAATTGCCATCTCAACCTTTTGAAATAATGATTTTCGGAAAAATCATCTCAAACAACAATTTGAATTAGTAGAAAAACTCGTAACTCTCATGAGATTTGGTGAGTTTCCACATGTTTCCTAAATTGACCCATGAATAAAATATTACAACTAAAACGGATTCTATTGTAATAATCTTAAGGTAGCTCTCAATCTCCTCAATTAGAAAATATACCTATGTGCACACTAAAGAACTCGAAACAAACCTTTTATTCATAATTGAATGCAATTGTAATAGTGAATGATAGGCTTTACTGCTTTCAATGCATCGATCATTAGGGACATTACAAAGTTACTCTTTGTCAGCCACAACAACATATCATTAGTTTCAAACAAAAATTGAGCAAATAAAAAATTAAAACACTAAGTGAGCCTGACTTATTTGCTTATTTTCTGATGCAAAATCCATTACTTGTGTCTAGCCTTACATAGAAAGCAACTTTGTCTCTTTTCTAATCCTCACACTGTTGTAAATGGCTTTGGTTCCCTTATTCACCTTATATGCTAACATATAAGGTTTCGAGTTGATCAAATATTTCTAATTTAAAACTCAATTTAACAAAGCTTCCTTTGAGTTGGCTAAAATTTATGGAAAGTAAATATATGAAACAAGACACTTCTATTACTTCAGGTTATGTAAACGCTCTTTCAGAGTCAAAAATGAACATTCCATCGTATTTTTCAAACTTAATCTCAAAATCAATAAATGAGATCCTATGCTAACTATCCAAAAGCTAAGAATAGATGTTAGAAAGAATGAAATATTTGTTTAAAAAATTATTATTAACAAATCTGTCGACTGGTAAAACAATTTGAATTTTGCTTGACTAAAAACAGATAAAAGTGTCAATCTTTGTTAGAAGAAACAATTTACTGTCAGTTTTTGCTCTTCAAGAGAAAAAGTATTTTAAGAAAAAGACTTTTTATTTATTTCATACGCTCCTATAATATAAAGATAGAATATGTATTCTTGCCGTTACTTAACAATCACTTATGAAGAGTATTAAATTGTAATAAGGGGATTTCCAGAGACAATCAATTTTTTCCTACTCAGCTTCTATAACTTTTGTCCAAAATAAAACTCAACTTAAATTTTGAGTGCAATTTTTGTTTAATATTACTCATCGACCAGATGCAACTTACGAATAAAGTTAAAAACGAATAAAAGTCAAAGTTGACCTATCAACGTTTCTTATGTAAAAAATAATGTAGTATTAAAAGTGATCTTCTTAATAAAACGGTTTTATTTATAAAATTGATTTCCTAGCTAACTCCTCTGATCGGATTAGAGAAGAATTGACTCAATTTGGTAAAAGAGGACTAACCAACTTGACTTTTTTTTAACATTCTGAGTACAAGTTTCCAAGAATTTTACTTATATTCTTAAACACAATTTTTTTAATAAAATGACATTAGTTTAATAAAATTTTGATTTTGGCAAATCAAAACTTTAGTATATGAGTAATCGATTGGACCTGTGTTTAAAATATCAAAATATATTTTTTAACTGCTCTGTCTCAATTTTAAACAGTTGTCATTCATGAATAATATATTAAGCTGAAGAATAAGAATAGAATTTATATTGAAAAATGATCGAGTTTCTTCATTATAACTATCGATGCAGTGAAAAATAATTTGAGACATACTCCACAACTTACACATCATTTATTTTATTAACTCTCATTTGAATGAATTGTCGAAAATCTGGTGCTGTCATCATATAAGCGTAAATTTTAGTTTTTAAGTTAGTCCACGGAGAAAAGTGAGCATAGAGCAGTTTGGATAAGAGCAAGACAAAACAATATTTAAATAAAATGAGTCAAATTATGCATAAGTTGTGAAATATATTCCAAACTACTTTTCGCTGCATCGATAGTTATGTTGAAAAGCTCTATTGTTTCTGGATATAAAACCAAAACTCGATTTTTATTCTTTTAATTCGATATATTATTCGTGAATATAAGTTAAGTAACAAAAATTGATTAGCTCTAGAAGTCTTCTTATTACGATTTTACGCCTTATATTTGGCTAAATGTACGAATTGAATCAAACAAATTGTATTAATTGTAATTACATTATGTTTCTCTGAAAATATCTGGAAAATGCAACTAAAGCAGCTCATACTTCCAGACAAAACAATGTTTTGTTTAGAGAATAAAACTAATGAAGTAAACGAACGCTCTGCATACTTTTGTATAAATTATCGAAATATTTTTCAATCAAAATAAATCCTTTGTAAAATTGCTTCTTTTTGAGTGAACTTCAAGTTTTAGTTAATAAATTGAAGTCTATTCCTAGAAAAATTGTCGGTTATTGGCAAAAGAATGAAACAAACTTAAATGAGAAGCAATCATTTATGGCAAAAACGAAGCAATTCAGACAATTTTAGAAACAAGTTTATCAGAGAGTTTCAATTGAGTTAATGTTACGAATAACTAATTTAAGCAAAGTAACTATACCTAAAGTTATCCTTTGATTTATGACTGAAACTGCATTAACGAAGACCAATATCCCCGAGAGTAAACGAAGATTTGGTTGAGATGAGCGCCACTTTCGTAAATGAGAATCAATAGCAAGTGATTGATTGCGACTAATTATTTACTCTTTTCAGGTAAAAAGTCTCAAAGCAGTAAAACTGTATTTAATACGATTAAACGGATATATAGAGACTTTACTTGATATAAAAGCTTTATATTGCCAATAAAATATATCGATTGAATCGACTTAATTTCACTCCATAAACAGATAAAGTATCGCAAAGCGAACAGTTATTAGAGCCAATCTAACTCTTAATATGACTGATCGTAAAAACTTAGAGCAAAAGTCGACTAAGTATTCGGAACCAGATGTGGTACTGATTCTGGAAACAGCAGAAAATTGAATGTCAAGAAAAGAGTTATTTTTGTTTTGAACCCAAATCAAACTGCCGTAATAAAAGATGAACTAAGATTTTATAATTTATGGCACAGAATACTCAGATTGAGTTTCTATTTGTAGATTTTTGGCTCAACACATATTGAGGTAATGGCGTTAACTCATAGCAAATATTACGCAACCAAAGTTTATAAACATTTGCACAACCGATGCTTTTAGAGATAATCCTTAGACTAGTTATTGGATTGAATAGGTTTAGGAGATCTGACGCTTTACTGCATCAGAATGATTCGGCTTCAAGTTTGAAGATATATAATATTTAAGAAGTTGGCAAATAGACTAACACGCTCTACATTTGCAAGACTTAGCAGTAGTTGAGTAGATGCCCTCTAATATGGACTATAGCATTATTGTAATACTAGAAGTACTGATAGACTAAAGAAGTGCATGTCATGTCAGTTAATTGAGTTGAAACTTGTAAGTTTCCATTAGTTTATTGAGCTAGCAGAGAAATAAAATGAAATTGAGTACAGAGTACTCACGGGAATAAAAACATAAAACGATATATAATTAAAATAACTGCACTATTCACTAGACCGTACCAAATGTGCGGCCAAACATTAAAACTTCTGAAAAATTTAATTTCTATTATATTAAACTGACATAAGTAATGTTGTTTGTAATGTTGTTGGTATATGGCTTTCGCTTAATCTCCTTTATAATTCGAAAGTAATTCTTGCAAAATGTGTCTGCATTTTGATCACTTCATTTAACTAATCATTCAGAATTCGTATTTTCTGCTATACAACGCAGGAATAAATCTCAAACTACTATTGTGAATATTCCCTAAGTTTTTAAAAGCATACTTGGCTACACATTAATGTATTTCAGTGTTGTTTCGTATGAAATATGGCTCAAATTTTATCAGAGCTTACGCTAAAACCATGAAATTGCACTTAACTTTTGCTTTTTCTCAGAATTAATACAAATGACACTCAGATTAAAATTGGTTTAAGTCTCTTATAAATAAAGCTACAAACTGCTTTTAAAACTTTTAGGTAAATAGTGCGACTAAACTTTAAAAATAATTTTATGCATTCTTCGAATTTCAAACTCGTTCCTAGCCTAAAGATTAAGTCTATTTTATTTGAAGTTAAAATTTCAATGTGACTATTGAGAAAGTTTATTTTCAAATTTATTCTATATAAAGAAAATTTGAGTTGTATTTAGTTTTCATCAACACAAAAGAATACTCTTTGCTTTTGAACTTTAATCTTGTGAATTCTTGTGAATTCTTGTGAAACTTGAATTCTTATGAAAGAAATGAATCATATGATGGCAACATGTTTTCAGTCAATATATTAAAGGAAGAAGTGATATGAGCCACAACAAAAGTATAATAACACCCTTTTGATTATTTGTAAATTAAATTGCTTTTAAGCAAATAACAGTTTGAGTTGTAAGCCAACAAACCCTCATGTTTATTATTTAAAATAAAATTAGGCAAAGCATTTATGTTTACAAATAGATAAAAATAACATATTCTAAAGTTAATCATTTTACAAGTACATCAAATCAAGTCAAACTTTAGTACGTTCGGAAACTTTGTAATCGTTGGTGGCAACCAAAAGTGATGCGTTGTCACGGGATGCCCTCCATCAGATCATAATATAACATAGTATGATGAACAAACTTATAGAATGTTCAATACAGAAAGAGAAGCTAATTACAAATTAAATTTGGCAACAAATTCATGCGTGCCACAGGGACGTTGACATAGCAACGAAGTTTTTTGTTGCTATCCTGGACTATTAAGTTTTTACATGCTATATTTTTGAAATTGAAGCACGACACAAGCTGTCAATAAAAGCTACTTAAGATTGATTTTGTAATAATAATATAAGTTAAAGAATAAATAATAATAAATAGTTTCTGGAAAAGCATTAGATTTTATGAGTAATCAATAAATTCATTAAAGTTTTGTCAACGACAATAATTGTGAATATTTCAATTTTAACTAATCGAGTATTTCATTTCATTTCATTCTTGTTCACACTTTGATCGGAACACTTTATTTCTATCTATTGTCATTTTAGAAATTGAATTTTCTTTGCAAAGAATAAAATATTGATTTTATCAACTTTTACTCGAAAAATACACTCTCAGTTCTTTGAATTGGGAATTGAGTCAATAAACACGAAGCCTGCAAGTACTCATATGAATTTATCGGAATAATTGACCAAAAATAAAAATAACTCCGGTATCATTAAGTCTTATGATAAGCAATAAGAAAATTATTTGATAATAGCCATTTTGTGGCAATACTTATATATGTTTTATATTGTACAATTTTCAAACTAAATATTTTTCATCGCAGTTAAAGTTATAAAAAGTGCATAAACAGTGGATTCGAGAAACGTGAAAAACTTTTTCAACATATATACTTATCTGTAAAACATTATTTTACAAGTTTAAATCATTGATAAAGTCAGGAGAGCTAGAACTCAACTATCAATCGGTTCAATCGTTAGAATAAAATTTAATTAAAGCAAAAAGCATATCAAAATAATAATTAAGATATACTTCAACTGAGGAAGCATTACTTAATTCAAACTAATTAAGTGATGACTAAGGATTTGAAAGTCTGATAAACTGTTTTGATATAGTTTTTATCTATCTGACAGGAAAGCATATATTTTTACATTTTGCACACTTGAATCCAATGTGTTAAAGGCACGAAAAGTGTTACCTGGACTTGATGGGATGATAGACTATTTGGAAAGCTCTCAATTTGTTGCTACCGATTTGAGTATCGAATTGCCAATTAACTCGAACGGCTGGAGGATACCATTGAGTTAATACGACTGAGATATTACGTGGAGCTGGAAGAGACGATGGCGTTGGGTTTTTGGCGATTCCTTTAAGATTCAAATTACAATAAGTTAGTCTAGTAGTGGTTCAATTAACTATCACTAGTTCTTATAATCATGTTTCCTAAGTCAAAAACATTCAGTCAAATCAAGTTAAATTTACATTAAGAGGTGATCAAATTTGGAAGAAAAGTATAACAATCTAGCTCTTGGCCAAAAGTTTCAAAGTTAAAAACTTTCAACGAGAAACTGCTTCACGCAAAAAAATGATTATTCGTCAGAGGAGAATCAATTTACAGTGTATTTAATTAGGAGACTGCTATAAGCTATGAGACTGTCACTTTTTGATCTCATTTAAAGCAATTGAATTCATTTCCCCTCGAAGTTATGGATTACGGTTGTAATAAACCAATAGTAAAGCATCGAATCGCACATGCATTGAATACACAGTGAATACTATCCGTATTATGGTGAAATGGAGAACAGAATGAACATTGAGTGAGTTTTCTTGCGTTGGAAAGAAGAGAGATGTAGGACACAAAATAGAGGAATAAACAGCCTAGAGATAAAGTGATATTATCTGGTGAACATGCATTGCGGCCAAATGCACACATTGATCCAACAACTATTTAACTCATAACATATACTCAATGAATAGATTGGACATAAAAATCATAAAAATAAATAGCACTTTACTATCATATAGTTCTCACATTAAGTTTTTAGATGGGCTCAATTTTTTACAACTGACTTTTGAACATAAACCATATCGGGAGTTCGCTATAAAACTGTCTATTTTATTTTCAGTTAAACAAGATAGCAGAGCCATATTTAAAAACCCTATGTTTCCATTCATAAGCTAACTTTGCAAATCTTAATATTGACTTTCATTCATTTTATCTCTTTCGAATAATTTCACAGAAATTGTGTTTAAATAAACAGATCGTTTCTGGAAGTTAAGCGCTAACAATACAAATGATTCGATCAAAGCTAAACACTAGTTTTCATATTTATGTCCTTTATTGAGATTCTTCATAACAAAAAGTTTTCAATCAGGCTCTCAATCACACATTATTATTCATAACTTTCTATCAAAGTGACTGACGCAAAAAAGTTTTGAAATGCTTTCGCAATTGGTTTTATAGAGAACGCTCGATATCTTCTGTTAGCAAATAAGTAAATATGTGATTAATTCAAGTTTCTACAAAAATCGATCGAAAAATATGACTTATTCAGAATTTGAAATCTGAAAATTTGATTTCTCAAACATACTTATTGTGTGTCGAAATTAAAAGTTTAGAATTTGATTTCTTCATAAAGATTACATAATACGAGAATGAAAGAACTGCCTCAACTCAATCAAAGTGTTTCAATAGTATATGTAGTCAATAGAGTGCATTCAAGTCTAAAGAATTTGAGTATATTTTTCTGACCTAATGGTTATACAGTTAGCTAAGTAATTGATAAAATAAATGATTGGTTTGTTTATGAATAATTGTTGGTTTTATCATCAGCATTACTCAATCAATTTTTATTGGTATAGTGTATTAGAAATGTACAATAGAAAAGATCTCTCGTATTGATATTACTTGAATAAACTTTTTGAAAACCAATTTTCTTTATCTGAGACCAGTGGCGGAACCACAAATTTAATATGATTGCGAAAATTGTACTTTACATTAATATTAAAATCAGTCTTCTATTGATCAGAAATTGTAAATAGTATTAACTGAATCGAGAACTTCTTTTGTTGAGAAGCATTTAATATAATTGGTTTCCACAACAAGTACAGAATGCTCGCAAACCTCAGACCCTAAGATTGGCCGCAGACAATCAGTCCTCATAAGTTGCCATAGAATGAATGAATCGTTAAGCACAAAATCAATTCTTTATCGCTTATAATTCTATTGTCATTTATCTGCATATGTGTGGTGTGACGTAGCGCTCAATAAAACGTATTGCAAAAGTACAACTATTTTCAAAATAGAAATACACTAAAACAAACTCAATTGCAATCAAGAGATGGAATAGTAGTACAAATTTATGTAAATATTAACTTCAAGTAATCAATTCAATTTTTGTCTTCAAATGTTTTATTTTGTCTAAAACCTAATCGACTTCTTGAAGGTTGACATTGAGCTTAATTTCGCAATATATTATTTTAGTTACGACTTTTAGATAAGTCAATAATAATAAAGTTTTCAGGCTGTAATAAAGATAAAAAAACAAACTAATAATTGAATGAGTGTTTGCATTGGGGGATATATGGGATTATTTCCATTTTTCAAATTTTTTAATGGCAATCCACTATTCTCAATGTCTTTTATTTGAAGTTTCAATTTTAGGACATTTATCGATGGCAAATTTAAAATAAAGATTTAACTCTTAAACAGTAGCTTATTGAGCATAATATTAATGCAGTTTTAGTCAATACCTTGCATTGACTTATCCCTCAATACAGGCACTCATTGAATTACTGCAAAAAATATCATTACTCTATATTCGACACAATAGAATCTATTTCGATTAAATAATTCTGTTCAACGATACGAGCTGTTGGAATAAGGTTAAATTTGTTTTTCTCGATCAAGTAATAGAACTAGAATGAAACTTGCAATGTTTTTTTCATTAGATTGTATATTTTGACCAGTCTTTCTCTAAATATTTGACCTAACTTTCGTTTTTGCTCAACTAAACAGTTCAAACACTAAGTTTGTTTAGGCCTAAATATTATTACCAATCACGTTTAGGTTGAGATTTAAGTAAATTTAGGTTATACTGTGCAAGATGTCATTTCAAACACATTAGATATGCGTTTTTAGTGAACCTAATCTCCAACAATTGAACAATACTCTGATTGATTCCAAACTGAGGATATGGTGGACTATTTTCGCTGCTAGTTGCAGTCTTATTCAAGTCTGTCAACAAAATTAAGAAACCGTATCAATCATGCCATGGCATGTTGACAAATATTTTGTTAAGACCAACTTATAATGCGATGTCAACCGCAAATGTGGATTCTTTTTCTTATTAATGTTTTTAACTGAACAACCTATTGGGCAGAGTTTTTTGTTATCTAACGAAACTCCGTTCACAACTAATCGATCATCCTAGAGATACAATGTTTTTGACTCTGCAATTAATTAATTTTCTACTTTCCAAATACTTATTGATGTCATTTTTCAAAAGTAAATCTCAGCTCGCATTAGAAGATTAAAGTATCAAATAAATAGAGCTATTAGTAATTGTGATGCGTTCAATTATATTAGTATTTGCTATCAATCTAAAGATAACAAACTTATAAATTGCAAAACGCCTTCTCTTCAAAATGAATAAGAGTCTGTCATTATTTTTTGCAGTAAGCTCACTACAGAGTTCGGTTCATAATATTTAATTTGACTCCTTCTACAAACTACACCATGAAACTTAATCCACGATAGATACAAATAGTGTCTGATGGAGAGTTCGCAGCTATACTTTTAGGACACGTTTCCATTGACATACACTTTTAGCTATTAACACGTGCACATAATGTACTTGTTCTTATTGAACTTACTTTTATAAATATATGAATAACTCGCTGGATACATACTTAGGCGTCACTTTACTCTAGTTGCTATCTAGGATTAATAAGTATTCAACTGTATATGGCATAAAAAGTCGGCACAGCTTCAAAGTGGCGATTGATTTATATTTTCCTATGACTAAAGCTCAATTGAACTTATGTTAAAGAAGTTCATACGGTTGGCATTTCATGTTTCCGAATCGCTTCTATTAACTGAAGTTTTGTGCAAAGAAATACTTGTCTATCGTGCTTTCTGTATTCTAGAAGTTCACTCAAACCTAAAGCATTATTGAACTCAGACAGCGTCTCAATATATTTGGTCTTTGAGTAGCGAACAGATTTTGGATATGAGGACTAGAGTATTGAATTTGATATTAAATTGGCTTAAGAAGTAGTATGACTTAAGGTGAAAGTTAGTGAATCCTACTCTAAACAGTTGTTTTTTCTTCAAAGTAAACCTGGGATAATTAGCTTCAAGCACTTTAAGATTATTTGCAGTTTTAAAGCATTTTAAGGTATTGTGTCTGATAATGATTTGTGAAATAACCCAATGATTTAGTGATTTAGAGTTTTCAACTATAAGATTAATCACTTGGGAATTAGTTAGCAAACTAAGTGTTTCCGTAAAGATTCAATAGTTCTCTTCTACAAATATATTCGCATTAGAAAAGAGCTGAAGAGAAAAGTTATAATAAGTTAATAAATTTTTGTGAAGATATAAAAACTGCACATGATTCAAATAAAAGAAGCTAGAATTGAATTGCAAACAAATCAAACAAAAACCTTTAGGCACTGGAATCAATATTTATCGACTGCTGTCTTTGCCATATATTGAATATAGAATAAAGCAAAAGAAGCACATCACATATTTTCAGCAGCAAACCAAACCAATACCAATACCAATACCAAAGAAAGAACAAAGATTTTAATATAACTTATGTCCAATTTCTCTTCGTGTGTCATATGAGTGAGCTAGATTGAAAATGCTCTACTGAGCAGATTATCCGCAATAGTATGATTCTCTGCAGTAGTAGCAATGGTTTTTCAAATATTAAACCTTTAAATATTGAAATAGAGTTTTTATGAAAACACTCAGAGATCTTTAACCTAAAAATAATATGTTTGTTTAGAAATACAAAACATTCAAAGTTATTAAGATATAATTATAAGATTGAGATGTTGCACGCTCGAAAAGGCAAGTTATTTTTGAATCTCTTCTGAACAAATGCATTTTTTATAATTTATTTTCAAAATGATTGCTGCTATGCAGCCAACCTATTTTGTAAAGCACTTTTAATTGTATTTATCCATATGTTGCACAAAAAGAAATTGTACACACATCACATTTAAATTGATGATAGAATAAAGCTTTAAAACTGAAATTAAGCTAAAAAAGCTTTTAGTTTAGTTTCGTTTTACTCTGTATTTGCTTCAAGTTATAAACCATCAAATCACTCAACAACTATCACTTATACAGCAACACCTCGATATAGTGGACACACTTATCCAGTCCCAACGTATACTATTCAACTAATAATTACAGTAAAACATCGTTATTATGAATGTGAATTTTCAGTTGCCAGAGATTCGCTTTATCGAAGTATTACTGTACTCATTCAAATTTTGTATTGATTTATGGCTTAGAATAAGAATTTTGTTGCATCTGATTATTCATATTTTGAATAGAATTTAATCTTGAGAAAAATCTCTAGAAAGCTTCTGAAGCTTTGTTTCCTTTACGAATCAACTTATGCTAATATTAATGAATTAATTCTGAAATTTCATCTAAATTCTAGCAATGGCTGAAAACTGAGACATATTAAAAATGGGACCTGAAAAGCTTTAATATTATTAAGGTTTATTTTTAACTTCTTAGAACACTGAATGACTAAACAAATAGAAAAACAAACTATTATATGATTTTGAGTTGAGTATCATATATGAACACGTAATACTATCTCACAGGTGTAACTTTCATCAATTATAATACCGATGGGATTGACTGCACAAAAAATAGAGCAATGTTAACACGTAAGCTTTTGCCTAACAACTTCAACAGTGTCTTTTGCTCTCAAAGTCTATTTTTGGATTAAATTTCAACGTGAAAAACATGAAATACTAGCTCTGACAAAATATGCTCAAATAAATTCGATTTTCCAAATGACAGGTTTTGTCTTTTTTATCAAATTTAACATCACATCGACTGTAATCAATTTATGAGAAAAATAAGTTTCAAGCTAGTTATATAATAAGCATACCTAATCAAGTTATTTGATTTAACAGAAAAAGCTTTTTTCATTATTAATACGTCATTATATCAGTATTATTTTGTCTTTTTAAGGTACGACTTCTTTATCCTGTTTGTGTTTGAGTGAGTGACAATTTTTAATGTCAAAAGTGTCACACGACATAACAGCGTTAATGCAGTCAGTGGATAGATTACTTCAATCAAAATTACTTTTGATGGGCCAGTACTGCAAAGTCATTGAATTAACACGAGAGATAAAACTTAATAGCACTTACCCGCTGTTTTGCTCGAATTTCATATTAAATAGTACTTTTTAGAAACTTTGACTGTGTTAGAAAAAAGCTTGCGACTAGAAGTAAACATTTCAAAATGGATAAACTCTTCAAATCTAAAGCAAAGTTTTCAATGAAAACACTTCAAACCAAATAATAAAGACTTCACAAGTGTTTGGCTTCATTTTTGAAAAACCAAACGTTTTAAGACGTGGCGAGTCTGATGCTCGAGTATAGCCGAGTGATAACTGTAAAGTGTTTATTCACTGATTTAAGTTTATTTTCATAATACAGGTTGCAAATATTGAAGGAATCTATAAATTTGTCTCGTATTCTATTTTAATACAGTTCTTAAATAATATCTTGTGAGGTCATTATCTAATCAATTGTTTGGATTTAGGTATTTGATAATCTTTCACAACAAACAAAATAAACACAAGGCAGGAATTAAGAGAGATATCGCGAATTAGTTATATAAACACTCTATTCATAGAACGAGAATTCATAAGAAGATATTCATAAGATTAAACCTATTTGGGATTAGTTGTAGCGCATTGATTGAAGCGCACAAAAACCAATAACTTTGCAGTTTATTTCAAATCAAGTTACGAGCGATTACAAATGAAAAAACGTATTTGCCTTCAAGTTTCTATAAACTTCAGTTTAAAATGGTAGAGAATCGATCGTTTTAAGTATATAAAACAGTTTTAGTTATCGAGCGTTTTTAATGTGTTTTTGACTTCATCAATAAAATGAATAATTTATGCTTTATCGCACTTGTAACGTGATAAATCAATTGAAAGCAATAATAATATGGAGCATTAGTACTCAATAATAACACCTTACAAGTTATCAATAGATCGCATACGTAATATATTCGCTATGAATCAATTAAGTTTATATCGAAAATATGAATGAACTGCTTCCCTAAAAAGTATTACTGCTAGAAAGTTAGTTTCTATAATTTTGATAAACTTAGCCATTTTCACATGAAAGGGATATTAACTATATTTATTACAATGACTATCACTGTTATTTGTGTTGATAGAACTTCGTATATTGGACCACAATTGTCTGACTTATTGTTATAGTAGGCAGCTTATGACGAGCAGATATTTTCAATATAATAAAATTATAATTATAGTGCAGATAATCAAATTTGAGTAATTATGCAAAATATGACAAAAAGATCCATTCGCCACTCTTCTTAATGGTATGAAAATTAGATTTTAGCATTTTATCGATAAAATGTGGAGTTATTTTAGGAAACAGATGGCTAGTGAAAGACATGTCAATATTATGGATTAATAAATGAAACACAAGTTTTACATTTTGATTGTATGCTTTAGAACATTATAAGTAAAGCTTTCAGATTCAATGCAATACAGTTGAAGTGATCTTACTGCGCGACTTCAACGTGAACAACATATGGCATCTCAACCAAATAGCTTTGCAAGTAATTGATGCAAATGACTGACAGAATTGACTCTAATAGAAAACAATCCTCTGAATTATTGACTAAAGTGAAGCTAAGAATAGCTCCGAGTCAAGTAGATTTAAGTATCATAAGGAAGAATAGAAAATCAAACCTGAATAACGATTGAACAATTGAACAGGCTTTATATAAGAAGTCCACTCGATTCACGCTTTCATCTCTAGAATTCAAACTGAATTTTCATTTCAATTGACTCTCATATCTAATGTGGCGAAAGTTCGCATTTTCTAAGTCGCAATAGAAAATGTGCAAAAATTCAAATTTCTAAAACTGTAAATAAATTAACGTGAATTAATTATATTCCTCATTAGTTAGATTCATTGAATATCAGCTTGAATGAACATGAAGTACTTGAAAAGTTAAAAATATCTACGTAAACAAGGTCAAGATGAACAATTGACGAACAGTTTCACTCAAACTGACAAAGAAGTCAATTATTGATTTGTAGTCGATTTTTCAAAGACAATCACAATTTCATTTATCACTTTCTTAGTCAATAGTCTTATCGATATTCAGATCAATTTTAATTGAAGTGAATCTCACGAAAAATAACTGACAGAAAATATTTGAGACTAAGGTTTCTAAGTGAGCGGTTTTGTTGTATTGTATCTATGCATAGATACTTTTGACTTTTGCAGTTATAATAAGGTTGTCATAATATAACGAAAACAGACAAAAAATAAAGTGAATAAATGCTCAAGCAGCATTTTAATATAATTGCCAAAGCAAAACAATTGCAGTACGCAAGTATGCAAACTAAAATAGATTATTAGCTATTTATCAACAAAATAGTTAGAAACCACAAATACTGTAGACTGACTAAAACCAACATTTACTAATAGCAATATCTGTTACGCATTCACGACTACAGCTTAAATGATGAGGTCAACTATCAGTGTGACTATCTTTTGTAGAGAATTTAATATATTTAATAAGCTTATTAATTAAGTACAATAGAGCCTCTAATTTATGGCCTGTTCAAATAAATACATGTTTCGTTAAATCAATTTTGCTTGAAGCACTCGCCCATTAATTATATAATATATATAATATACATATTATACAATATATGCTTCTCTTCAGCCAACAGTTCACAAACTTCAAACCAATCATATAGAACAAAGAATTTCTTAAGATTTTGAAATAACGAGTCGATCCCTTCTTTTGAGATTTCATAAAAGAGGTGTTGTGCTGAATAGAAGCGTTGCCAAAAGAATTTCTAATGATATCTTTAAACCTTGTTATATAAGAGTAGGAAATAGTTTAGAAAAATGCAATAAGAAATAAACTCTTTTGGCATTTTGTCGAATTCAATTTTTAGTCATATTCTGGAGATTTGTAACGTTTCAGTTCACTTAAAACTTGTGAAAGTGTTGAAAGTCCATCCAAGAAAAGCTTTGAGCTGCAAATTTATAACAATAATAGTAGGCTTTTGGCTCTAAATTCTATTGTACCTTAGTTTTACTGCTAGTTTTAGTCGTGGCAACTTTCTTATAAAACATTGCAAACATGAGCTATTTTATGATTAAATGAATATATCTTTTTTCAAAACAATTTTTTCGAACAGAGAAAATCTTATTAAAATAAGAAATGTGTTCTGTTAGAGCTATAGAGCTTCAACTTGAAAAACTAAACTTATTTGATCCTACATTACATTTGGCTATACCGCTTATAATTAATGTTTCTTTTATTTAATTGAATTTCTGAATGAATGGACAACATTTTTGCGTTTAGTCAATACTGTGTATGGTGATACTGTGCCATTTTCGTTAATGTAAACTGATTTACTAAACTACAGATTTCATAGATATACTATTTTAGGTATCAAATTTGAATACTATCATATTTTCCTAATTCACTTTGGTATCTAATTAAAGTTGGCCCTTTTTTCGAAATGCTACCAAAGCACTGTAAACAATTTGATTTCAGACTTGATTCAGTTGGCATTGAATACAGTCTAAATTGCTAGTATTAGCCTAATATTATATGCATAAGACTGAAGTCAGCATATTTTACTGAAAAAATTTTACTCTTGGCTAATCTCAATAAACTTAAACGACCACAATTCTGTTATGAAAAGACATAATTCAAATGCTTAAATGTGGAGAAGCACTGTTTCTCAATATTTTAGTTAAATTTAATGCAGCAAAACAAACATTTTTAGTACGGCATCAATCCTGACATAAAGTGAGAAAAGTGTAAATTGCGGTCAAGATAATGTTTATCTATATCTATAATATAGGGATTCAGTTTTATAGCCAATTAATTCTAGCATTAATAACAATTATTAAAGCATTTTTTGTCATATTTATGAAACTGTTGGCGTGGATTATCTTTAGTAAACAAATTATTAGCTATATGATTTTCAAGTTATAGATCATAGTCATAATGTGTACGTATCTAATAAAGTATGTATTATATAACAAACTAATGCGTTGTTTTGTGCAGTGATTAATAGCATTTTTGTGGTTCAGATGGTCTCATCGACTAATAATCGAGTGTTAGTTTTGGTATTTATCTACAGAAAAAGTCGTCAAACAAATAAATATCTTGCATTGTATGAGCATTTTTATTTGGTCTAAGGCAAAAATAAGGGCAATATATTTGAATGGTTCGATAAGGTTAGAACCAGAACATAAATCACAATTCTTTTGTCACATTAAAATGAAATCAATGTCCGGACTATGTTCACAGTTAATGATACTTTTGTGCATTTGGCGCACTTCTCTATTTATGCGAGCCATTCATGTGAGAATAGTCTTCATTTGCACGGATGAAAGTGTAATTTGAAGTTAAAGAGAGAGTACTAGTGACTGGCGCACAAGTATTTCTCAGGTGTTACCAATTGATTAATTGGTAATGTAGTATTAAACCATTAGACGCTAGATCTAACTTATAGTGGTCGACCTTCTTTTTAATTTTCCATTCAAACTATCAATAGCTATATGCTCTCCAACTTTAACCTTTAGATGAAATAATTGGACCATCGTACTTGTGTCACTTCTAACTTGTAAAACATTTCAGAAACTTCTCAGTTATTGTGATTTAAAGAATGGACACAAAATCTTTTTAGGCCTTCAAAGTTTAAAATATTTATTTGTTCATTTATAAATCCCACTTTACTATCAATAGATGAAGTGAACAGATGATATAAAGAAAAAAATATTGACCAGTGCTTTATCTTATAAATTCTGTAGTATTTCTACTGAAAATTGTCATTTCTCTCAGCAAAGAGAATGTGATCCGCATGAGTACTATGATTGTCTTATGTGACAAAAAGTATGTGCTGTGCTGCATGCTGGTCTTTGTCCATGTGTTCATATGTGCAAATAACTGCATTTATATTGATCTGTTTTTGATGGTACAGTCCATAGGTCCTCAATTGATTCTGACTGCCTCCAAACACTACATCCAAAGAATGGGATTAAGCTTCAACTTCAAGTTTGGCTTCTATTTTACAATTCAAATCCAGTCAATTTCAAAGTTTTTATTGAGTAACTAAACAATTCTGCTGAGAAACTTTTACAAGTTTGAGAATAATGTTATGTTAATATTATGTTTTTTCAAACTAAAGAGTCATTGACGGAATTGACAGAATTGACAGAATTGACTGGATTGGTAAGAATTAATTCGAAGCTAACATTAAGTTAATGATAGGCAATTTGCTGTGCGAGTAGTTGTTATCTTATATGAGACAAAGCATTAGTCCACATAATACGGTTTTGTTATTCTACTCGACAAAAACTATTTTAAAGACAATATAAGTGTGACAAATTGATGTGAAGTTATATAAGCGCTTTTGTGCAATTATTAGCACTCAGGTCTCCACTTAGAAACCTATGGCTCACTTAATAGAAATGTTCTCAAACATTAAAGCCAAGGTCATTATATTCTCAATTAGTCTCATTCTGGTTTGGATAATATCTCCAATATCCCCCTTTTTATCTCTTCTTTCTTCTAATAACGACATCTGTTCTGCCTTAAGAGATATATGAATGGCAGCTTTTTCTAGGCAACCTAACAACATATTTGCCCAAAATTTTGGTTCAATAAAATACTGCTCTTATAGCAAAGTATGTCAGCTGAAAGACTGATTCATTGTTTACTTTGATACTGTGTTCAACACTACTGTCTATTCAGATTATACAAGACATCATAGTACAAGTGTATACCATCAACAGATATATCGTTCTTACTCTAAACCAAACAATCGATTCATATATAATCTAAGAATAGAACTTATCATTAGATGACTCTATCTTATGAAACTTTGTCTCATTTAGCTCATTAATAACCAATTATGTTATGCTAAAACTTATAATATTCTGTACGTTGACCTGACACAAGAACTAATAGTCTTGATAGTAGTGACGCGTCACTCACATCTGGATATTTTTTATTTTGAATCTATTTTTTGTCAATTGTGTTTCGCATTGAAACTAATGCTTGTTTTACCCATTTATTCAATTATGCTATCGATTTTTTATGTCAACTGAATATACTGTGAAAATAATGAGTTCAATTGGACTGATACAATAATATCACGCAATATTACACTCTTTCAGTTCGTGAAGATTCCCCAAACCGGGTGTGACTTCCATTGAAAATTTGACAATATCGGCTAATATAAGCAAATCATACTTGCTTCTTAAACATTTTCTATGTTTTTCTGTCACAATTGGCATTGATTGTACTAAAAAAAGTACATTATATTTTCACATTTTATGAGAATTATTCTTAGATACTAATCTTTTAAGTAGCAATCATTAGATGCACTCGAATGTTTCACTTATAGTCAAGTGCTTCGAATTCATAAACTACTTCAACATTTGTTAAGATAGTTTTAAAAATATAATAAAACTTATTCTCAAATAATAATAAGAAAAATAATTTATTGTTGTACTCAATATTTCTTTATACACAGCGTTTAATCTCGTTATTGGACTTCATTTAAGTCAAGTCTATAAATAAAAATTTTGGTTCGGTTTCATTTATTCTGAAGTCTAAATAGTCAATCAAATTGAGCTGCTTTTAAATTATCAGAACTTTCGATCCAACCACCAGAAACGCAAAATATACCGAAAATGATTGCTTCAAATTTTTAATATAACTTGTTTTAATGATATTTTCAGTTGAATGCTGTAATAAATTATTTGAAAGCCACAAATATTCGTGCCTTAGATCGTAATTGTCTCATATGAAGCGATTCATTAGGCAGTAAAATAGCATTAAATCTAAAAATCGTAATCACTTATTCTACAAAACGAATTATTAATGAGAAAAATCCTATCTCTTTTCGTATTTATACTCATTCATAGATATTCTGCAATAAGTGCCATATATTTTCTATTCAATTATCTTGGAAGTCCCTAATGGTTAAGATAAGACTTTTTGACTAAAAGCAATTAAATCGAGTTCCATATTCCTGTAAAGTGTGTCCATTAAAAAGTTGGCATCGTTTGGCATCCTTTGCGGAAATGAACTATCTTGATTTTTCTTAGAAAAATTTAATAAAACCTTATCTAACACTAAGTGTCATCCGAAAAAGGCCTACTTAGCAATCGTGACATTTCGTAGAATTAGCATGACTCCTATGACTCTTTATGTTGAATAAAATATGATCCGTTTGAACTACCTCGAGAAAGGTCTAGATTCAAAGCTAAAATCAATTGACATTCTCGCTAATTACGGATCAGAACTAGAATATGTAATTAATAAAACTTATTTGACACAACTTTTAGCACCTACGCTTTGAAGCCAAGATAATTGAGGCCACCAGTGGTCTATTTTACTAGCGTTGATGATATTTGAAAGGGTAATTGTCACAAACTAAGGTGCATCTTCTAATCTTCTAAAGTGCTATTAAATTGTTTCATAGCTAAATACTGTGAGTTGTGTTATGACTCTTAATTTTACTAAACCTAAAACAAAACTGATATGAATACAATAAGTCAAAATATACCTAATAAAATGTTAATGAAAGTTCTACTACTATATTGTCTTCTATATTCTCTTTATTGACCTATTATTTTTCATTACTAAATCAATAAATTTTGATTAATTCAATCGACTATAGATAAAAGAATACAGAGTTTACTGAAAAGATATGGAACTAGAATAACAATAATTAACTGACACATTTGAGGATACAATCAATTTGTTAACATTAATATAATTAATGAGAAGTTTGACTATAGGCATAATGATTTTTAAGCTGACAATCTCTCTCATAATACAAACTATAATTGGGTTTCTTCTCAGAGTTGAAGAAATTAAAATAAGCGAAAAATAATGTATTAGTAGGAAAGAGCCAAAACTTAGTGAAAGTGCTGCTAAGCATGTAATTAAAGGCAGTTTAATTGAATTGGTTGACAGCTTCTGTGTTCTACACATGAAATGTTTCAGATAAAAGCCAGAGAATCCATATGTTAATGACATCTCAACAATAATCAGTCGACAATATTAGAGTAAATTGAATTTTAGGAGAAAGTATCCGCATAACAGTGCTTATAATTACAATTTTATTCAAATAGATTCAATAGGTTTGGAAGCACTCTCTTGAGATGAAATTAAAATCATGCCAACAAGTTATTCAAATAGACATTTATATGCAATCAAATATCAAACATATTGAAAGAAGTTATTATCAAAGTAATGAAAGACTCTTTATTTGTGAAATTCAAAGCGTAAACAATAAAGTTTAGAAAAGTTTGCTTGAAAGACATGGATTCTATCGTATAGTGAAAATCAGTTTTTAGTGAAAATGTTACTGACGCCTAAGAATTGACTTGATATGCTTAGTAGAGCATAATCACAATGTGTATTAGAAATTTTTTATCAGCAATTTCTACTTTCATGTGAAAATTGATTGATCGCCTATCTTAAGGCAGCAACGAGTAAAAGGCATCGGTTTAGAAACCTATCAAAAGTAGCAGCACTTCAGTAACTCAACTCAAATGCTGTTTTAGTGCTTTTAAGTTCCGTCGACTTTTGCACAATATTACCAGAAAGTGGTCTTTAGCGAAGAGTTACTAGAAATCGATAATTTTCGGTTAAATGACTCCAATTGATTAATGAGGCAACAAATTCGAGGTTGTTCGAGGTTTAAATGAGTTGTGCGCAGAATATTAAAAATTGTTTTACCGCAACAAATACTCTTGATTATATCTGTGTGCAGTCACAAACTTCGTGTTTATGTGTTCCATATTTAAGTTGGGATAGTATGAACTCATTCTATAATAACTACATTAAAATTATTCATTTGCATAATGCTATTTGACAAAAATTGATGGAATTATTAACTTTTATGCTTTCGAAATAACTTTGATCGTGTACTAGTAGATAATGTTAGGCGAGTTTATTCTTCTTATTCGTCTAATGTCTATGCTTTAAATTGCACTGAGTAAAATAATAGCTTATTGAATATCTAGAAAACGTGTAGCACAAACAGTAATGCAATAGTAACAGAGAAAATGTATGCGACAAATAGTCAAATAGTACTAAAATAGATATTTACATGATTTTCTCTTTGTGCTCCATAAATATTTGCTTTAAGGCATATAAACGAAACGTTGAAATTACTATACTTGAAAAATTTCAAACAATAGCAGAATGAATTGTTGAAATTTTTACTTTTCGTTTGATTGGTTGATAAGTTGATCAAAGACTACATAAACTAATGGACATCATAGTTTAAAAGTACGATAAGTTTTCAAAAACATATCCTATTGCTAAATGTCAATCGAATATGGAGTTTGAAGAAAAATGTATGAATAATTAATATAAATACAGGGTTGTGAGTACAATACACAATGCGGTATAAATGTATTAAGTATGGATCTACTTTAGCAAAGCATACTATTAATGTCCTTTTCAATTACTTTTAGATTCATTAAAATGTAGAGCTCTAAATAACAGCGATCAAGTATTCGTATTTCAACTTTATTTCAATTCTTATAAGTTCAGTTCAATATAACTAATATTATAACAGTAGATGAAGTGAGCTTATTCATTTTGAACCGAATGAGTCTAGTTCATAATCGAATCAATCAATAATATATAGACTTTTTCTGTATATAGAGACCAAGTTTGAGAAAAGTCGAATTAGCGAAACTTTTATATTTATAAAGCAAATGACTACCCAGAATTTGCTGTTTTATAGTCTTTCCTCAGGATATTGTGTTTTGTTCTTATACATTTATATTATATTCTTATTTGATTTGAGATATCATAATAATATTAAACTGTTACAATATACTCCTTCATTTATTTGATAAGTAAAAGTCATAGCATATCTTGTAATACGTTCACTGTGCAGTCAATCTCTCTCTAACTTATTCCAACGAACAGTTGATCCAGAGATCAATTATTGTTAAGTCTAAAGAGGATAAACTGAATTGAGTCGTTTGCACTCATCACATATTCTTGAGCTGTTTGGTTGCAATAGTAATTACTAAAAACAAACCTCTTAGTAATTGATGAATTTGAAAGTAAAACACTTGATTGATGACAAGAGTAATACATTCAAATATGCTTATTATGAATTTGACACATTGTCAATAATGTTGTAGTGATTACTCATAAAACATTGAGTATTCCAGTTTTCACCATATTATGAACAATCATTTTTAGAGAGAGGTTCGGGATTCAGCAAATAGAATTTTCCGTCCCCGAAAAAAATTCCCGGAAGTCATAAAAATATTTCAAAAAACAAAAATAATGAAGATTTAAGCAAAAACAATTCTTACACGTGCAGATGTGACTAATACTAATTGAAAAGAAGTCTTAACACCTTAGGGACTTGTGATTAAGTAGAAATTTGTTATCCAATAGCTTTACAAAACTATCTCATGTCAAAGTTTATTGAAAGTTTATTTATTGAAAATTGCAATTTTAGGATCCAGGCAAATGAAATTGACTCTTCCCGAGTAGACTATTTCCCGGAAAAACCATTCTCTAGTGATTTAAAATTTAGCCTAATTGCAAAAAAATCAATAGGTTTTAGTTTTCTATTCTTCTGCTTGGCACAATATTGCTCCCAATCATTCGAAGTTATCAAATAAAAGATTTTCTGATCAATTAAATTGACTTGTTTGAGTAAGAAAGAGATGAACCATAATTTTTGATCCGCTCGTTACTATAGCCAGCTTCTAGACTTAAATTTTATTTGAACCAAAGCATTCAACGATTTCCAATCTTTTGAATTTCCTTTCAATCAATGAACAGGTTTTCGCTTAAAAGTTACTGAAAACCATTATTTACGGAATGATAAAAATGTGGAGCAAAGAATGAAGCCTACTATCAACGGATGCATCATTTTAGAGATGTTACGTTCCTGATTGCTTTTTCGGTTCAACTAAACAACGGTTCGCGAAAATAATATTACAACTACTACTGGCTTTTTGTTACCATTAACTTAATGAAGTCTAAGAAATGGAAGAGAGTTTCAAGTAAAATTGGCAGAGATATTGAGTATATATCTAAGAGATTATTAGATGAGTCGTTATTGACATGTAAGAGGTATGCACAGAAAATGTTCAGGTATTACTTTAGACATGCAAATATTATTGGATTACCGTATGGAATAGTAAAATATGCTTAGGAACAGGACCACTAAAACATATATATGAATGTATTAATTTGATAATATTGTATGAAATCTACATACTCTTATTTTGTAGACAAAACTAATCTCATATATGAAAAACAAGTCCCTTTTACTCCAATACTTTTAATAATCCCTATACATTGATTCCCTATATTTATTCAGTTGAGAACTCTGATTGATTGTTTATAATTTAAACTTTATATTAGGTTGCGATGTAATGGCTCTACAGTGGAATAATTATTTGAATATGTTCCAATAACTCAATCCCAAATAATTATAACTCGAGAAAAACTTTTCAGTAGAAATTAGTAACAACAATTCTCGAATGCCAGAGGCAGATAATTCAATTGCTGGTAACTAATAGAGAATCTGAAGGTCGAGAATGACATGTATGAAAATATCTTCATTTGAAATGTCATGTATTGAGCACATATGTAACAAAATATGCTTATCAAATATTGATTTAAGTCTGAAAAGAGCTCAGTATTGCGCTAATTTGCATAATCAAAACATCAGACTATTGTTTATACAGTATATCTAAGTGATATCTTTTCAGCACATCAATGAAAAATTTGATCAAGCTCATCCAAATTTCATGTTTTCGATAGATTGTAAAGTTTGACTGGACCCCAGATCGAGAGAACTCGAGCCCTACACATGAAACGCACTGCAATTTATAGTTCTAGCAGATCGAATGACAA
Source organism: Archegozetes longisetosus (assembly GCA_018873245.2). NCBI lineage: Eukaryota > Metazoa > Arthropoda > Arachnida > Sarcoptiformes > Trhypochthoniidae > Archegozetes > Archegozetes longisetosus. The sequence continues at coordinate 10,355,804 of JAEMBT020000007.1, forward strand.
TGCACTAAAACCTACTTTATTGATATATTCAATACATATCATAATAATTGAGTACTTCAATTACTAAATGAAATTTCTTCTGAAGCAACGAATGCAGTATTAGAAAGCTCTTAACAAACACGTATTAAATAACTTGTAAGTGCCGTTCAGCCAAACAAGAGAACTCTCCAAAACTATTTATTTATAAATATGTATTGATAGATAGCTTTGTGTAATAATATCACTACATGTCAAGTATAATGTGAACGTCGTTCCAAATGTTATCAAAGTTTTAGATGAAAGCAATTGTTTTTGAGACTTTGAGCGTTTTACGTCGTCATATATCAAATTATGTCAATTATTTGCTTTTTATATGCAAATTAGTTTGATTTTCGATTATAAATCACGCTTTTATGTCAATAATTTCAATGTTAATACACTTTTGAAGCGTTTGCGTGGCATCTAGTAAATATAATATCTAACATAAATAAATATTTTCTCGATTGTAAGCATAACGTTGATTAAGCTTTTTATCGGAAATCCACGTAATGCTTGCGAGTAATGATTTCATGTATTTATAAGTGAAGCATTTGATAAAGCTGTGGGATCAAGTTTATGCAACTCTAGTGTTTTTGTGCGTATCACAAGCTTGGAGCAATAACTTTCTGTCCGTCCATTTTGTCTCATCTCTTATCACAATTGTTGGCTTAATTTACTTGTTTTCGTAGTTCTAATCAAAATGAATACATTTTTGTTCATGTTTGCAAATTATTGAAACGCTATTTTGTGCTAAATTTAAGTGATATGATAACTGGATAACTGGATTGGATTGAGTCATGCTTATATGATGCCACTCTTGTGACATACACAGCAGATATAATGCATTTGTTGTGCAAAGAATACATAAGCAATATTAAGCGATCAATTTATGTTATGAGTAATTTAGTGAATGGCAATTCTGCAATCAAGCGCAACATTATATGAGTCGCAATATTTATTGAGTCTAACTCTCTGATTATTGACAGAGGACTTCCTAAATAATCACAAAATATCCTAATTTTCTGACCAATATTCTCATGGCTTTCGCGATTAAAACTAATTGCTTTCATAAGATTTCCTTTTATGTTCTCTGAGTACGACTCAATGAAACGTTTATCAAATATTGTCAGTCATACTTCTTAATTTACAAATTTGAATAGGTGTTGATTTGATCAATTTTCTTGTTTCATCAATCAATCAGATTTCGAGTATTCTAGTGAACATTCTATTGATTTAATCGGTGTTACATCAAAATCGTGAACCATTGCTAGAGTTGACTCACACAGAGAAAACCCTCATTTCTTGATTGAAAATAATTTTTTATAGAAGTTATATTAAGAAAGATTGTAAGGAAGTATCTTTGAAAGGGCAAAAATGAAGACTTTAACTACAGCTCTAACTAATTTTGTACTGCACTGTGTTTGTGTTGTTACCGATGAACACGGTATATGCTACTAAATCCCTATTGATAGTTTTGTTTACTAACTTTTTGATTAAATCCATCAAAGATACTGAATGACAAATGACCTAAAAACTTAATAAATGATTATATTGTAATTTGAATTTATTGGTTATTTCGTGAAAAGAAATCTAATGACTTGCTTGGGAGCTATCATTAAAAGTATAAATCATAAATCATAAATCAACGTTCATAAGAGTAAAATATGCTCTTTCCGATTTTTCAAATATTAATCATCTCAACTGATACACTGGACTCTTCAGCACATAATTAGCAAGTATAATATCCATGTCATATCGATTTAATCATTTTCTCCATGAGCTTGGACCGAATGTTTGAATTTATTTCTGTTTCAGGTTTTAAATTGTGATCACTAAGTGGTTGACATTAGTTGAACTAGAGTTCAATTTGACAAATTATAGCTGAAACTTGAATTTGAATCAGAGTATAATAGGGTGCAGATTTTCAGCAATACCTTCATGCAGTAATACCTTGATAATATGGATCGCTAGGGACCTATAATTTACATTCTCCATAAAAAGATTTGACTATAAAGAAGTCAAAATAAATCTAATCGGGTGTGTCGGTACTGGACTTGTACATTGACAATATGGAAAATTCACTATAAAGAGGTTGACTGTCGATGCATTATGGAAATGAAATCTTCAAATGTTTATTCTTACTAATAATTTGTTAAGCTTGAAACAACAACCTATTATTTTTAGTTTGAAGTCTGCATAATTTCAGTTGTGGACAGATTTGACACAATGTGTGCAAGATTGAAACGATGCTTGATTGAGATTTGCAAATTTATTACATGCTATTTTAAAAACTTGATGCCATGCTATCAATCTTGTTCTAAAAAAATTCATTTATTATACTAGTATTAACGCAATCAAACCAAAAATAGTAAATCGATCACAAATTCTGTCTATTGTTTTGCTTCAGGACTCAACTGAAGACTTCAAAAAGAGTAAGAAATGTAGATAATTGTTTTCCTTTCAATTCGAAATAAAGAATATAATAATGGAGACAACAATAGAGAGAAGAAAAATGGAAATTACTTCAAACACTAGTAAAATATATGAACCGAATAAACACAAAAACCAAACAAACATGAATAAAATGAATAAATGCATTTAGAAAATACTTTTATTAGTAAAAAAATTTTCTATTTTTCGGAAATACGTACATCAAAAATATTATTCGACTATTATACTGAATAATAATTTGAGGATATGTTAGCGCTTTCATTCGACGAAATATGAAGTTTTTGAAAGCCTAAGATAAACGCTAATTCATATAACATATTGTGTGTTATGCGCAAGTAGGGCATATCAACAGTACTGTACATTGAGACCCGTACACTCAATCAACGATAGCAACTAGAAGTGATGCGTTGTCATAGCATGCTTTCATCAGGCCATAATATAACGGATATTAACAAACTTGCACAATATTCTAAGTAATAATGAAGGCAAATTACAAATCAAATTTGTCGATGCAATTGATGCGCATCACTAACAAATTGACGTTGCAGTTGCCTCTTTCTTGTTTTTATATAGGATTTTTCAGTTCAAGACTGTAAGTTATTGTTTGTTTAAGTTACTTATGATATTAATACTCCTGCCTCTAAGTAGAAGAAAGTATAGTCGAAGAATAGGCCGATATATTCATATTGTGTTACACTCTGATAAAAAACGAATTTATGTTCTCCCAAAATAATTTATTGGAGAAAGCAATGAATCCTAAGAATTGATTTTTTATAAATATTATATTGTAGGAGAATACTACTACTGAGGCCATTAATGACACTTGATTGTCGACAGTATTTTGTGTAGCTCTTCGATTAGAAATGGTATTTGTTTTAATGTATTTTGTTCATTGTACACATCGAGGCTTTTGATTAAATGTTCGCCTGAAGTGGCAAACGTCATATTTTAAGTGACTTTCCAAAGCCAAAATATATGATTTATTCATCTATGAATGCAACTCACTTTGCCCTCCTTAGTCTCTATTGTAAAGTTTGTAGTTTGAAGTTAGAATAAAGCCTAAAATGTTTCGATTACATTTATTAGACTACAAATACATTGTATTCATTGAGTGTAGAGCATTAGAGAATAATGAATCCCTTCTTTGCATCTCATAATAATAATGATATCAAATTTTGATAATGCTGTACGTAACAATATTGTTTGTATGAAATGATTTGCAAAATAGCTCACAAATAAGAGCTAATTAGTAGTGAAAAAGCTTAGACTATAGACGTTTAGAAAGTATAATAGAAATACTACTCACCACTTCTCACAAACATAGACCCAATTAAGAATAATGAATAATAGCAAAGAAAAAGATTGTCACACACAATGTTTGAAGTCAATGAAGTTGGCATTATTCGCAATGTTACAGTTTACACTTTTAAATCTTTCATCAATTCAAGTGTTATTTGACATGGAATACTAGATATAGTAATGAAAATATATTTGATGCTAAAGCAAACATAATTAAAGTAGTGATACATATGTACAACTAATCAAAACTGGATTCTGTTCAAGTATTAAAGCGATTCGCAATTAATCCTAGTAATGCTGTTGTAATAATAGAAGTTAATCATTCGGGATCAAGCAAACTTTGATGGAAATAATGAAGGCGCACATTTCCCATTTAAATAATATAATACCGTAAAAGTTGGTCTCAATCCAAAGTGTGAAATAGTTGTAAAGCTAAAGCCAGAGTTACATTCACTTTAATACGAACGCACACGCACTACAATAGGCTTAGCGTACGACCAGATATTTGGTTTTATACCAGCATTCAGTTGAAGACACTCCTCCCCTTTGGATTTTCCTTCTTATTGAACAGTCATTGGATTTATTCGCCACAAGAAAAGTTATTCCTGATGGAGCGAAAGCACACGCTGACTGTCATCAAATTCAGTTACTCGACACTATTGTCAGGTTGGTTTTGATGACCGCAGAGGAAAAGAAGAGTGGTATTGAAACTGAAATAATTTGGCTCGACTTTTTCTAATAAAAGTCTAATAAGAAAAACGTGGAGCACAAGTTTTCTATTAAACTTTGATATTTGTTGTTTTAGCTATAAAAAGAACTTATATCGCAATTTAAACCATATATATGACCAATAAATATGACAAAACTTTATTATTATCCAAAACAAACTTCTCGTTCATACATTGCAAAGCTAGGCCCTCATTTGTCAGACATGCTAAAAGAGGAACTATTAAGATTGCAAGTGGACAGAACACCCATACCATGGAAGAAACTATAATATAATACTCTTGGCTTTCAGATATCTAACATCGTAGTCATAGTAAACAAGATAGACTAGTGTTTATGCGTTAGGAAATAACGTTGATTCGGTTTCTCTTGCTAGAGAAGTGCTTCTGCCTGCAGGTTGCGTAAAGTTAGTGTCTCTATAGCAACATCTCTACCTGTAACTTAAGTTTTATAATATATTCTCCAACAACCTTACACTTAAGTCAACTTAACTTTCACTCCGATTAAACAACACTTATTTCTATTTGCTTTTTATCTGGACTTCACTAACTTCTCCTATTTAAAACTGTCTTCAATTATTTAGATTAAAACCATTTGTTTTTCATGTAAAACTTCGTAAAGTATGTCATTATACTATTGTGTATGTAGTATGCGATAGTATGTAAACAAGTCAATAAAACCTTATGAGTGTTTCAGATTCATTCAAATTAAATGAGATAGATCAAATTTTTGAATATTAAATTTTTATGTTATTCTACATGTTATATGTTATGAATCTTTATTTGTTTTCCAATACTAGGGGCTCTTGGATTCAAAAATATTTACATTTGGCTTACATATTCAAATCAGGAAAATACTGTGAATGATCATAAGTTTTAACGCAATAATTATTTGATTAGTAGATAGATTTGTTCAAAGCTGTGGAAAATTCGGAATGGTTGTTCAGATACTTAGACTCTGCTAAGAAGAGGATATTTTTCGTTTGCATGAAAAGCTTTAATATTATCTAACATACGATCGTTCATCAATAACTCATTGAAGCGGCAGAAATACACGTCTAATTTTATTTGACATAAACTGATTCATAAACAACTTATATAATCTGCTGACATAATGGATTTTAGAGAATCTCTAGAGTGTGTATTACACACTTGGTTCATAAAATCGCATCTACTATTAGTATGCGAACCAACCATATGCTGAATTGTTGATTCTCCAAACATTAGTGCGAGAGTTCAACTCAGTGTCAAAGGGGTGTACAACTGATCCTTCAGTCTATATATACATACAATATTTCAAATAAGTAGCAAGTAAAAATGATTCATATGAATGGCAAATTTTCTGTTTTTGCCCAAATTTATGAGACAATACATGAAACATTGAATTTGAAATAAAAGTTTACAATAATCAAATATACTGTGGGTTTATATATTATTCATAAAGAAGAGAATAGAGAATTTCATAAATGAGTCCGTAGTTAACATTGCCTCGTATTCTCACAAATTCAATACTTTAGCAGAAAAATACCAATATCTAGAATAGTGAAGTAGGTCGAGATATGAAAAAATCGAAAAACTAAAACTTTTGAGTGAATCTGAAGGACTTTGAGAAAGTTGATTGGTGTTATCGCTTGCTAGAAATAAAAGAAGAATATCAAAACTTTGAAAGGATAATGAATTTTATATGTGTATAAATAGTTTTATTGAATAAGTATTCATTACTATTTAAAGTAAATATATTCATTAAATCTCAAAACCGAATTTTGAATAAGCTCGCTTCAACCTTAATTAGAATGATAAAGCCGTACTGATTAGGCTTTCATAATTCTGAATGTTACCCGAATGTCACTAAATTATAATTAAGTGCTACATAATATCTAGAAGTCCAATTCAACTACACTATTTATTATTTTTTCAATATTTATGTGGAGCCATAGAAAAATTACTTAACATGAATTCTTGGCATTCATTCAACTGTTCGAAAAACTTTCAAATCAAGATAAAATATAGTGAAGCACACAATTTTTTGGAAGATCATTCATATGATAAGGAGTCCTTCAAAATTATGTGACAAGCAATCAGAATCATAGCCAATAATAGAGATTGACATTCATGAAACTTTCTTATTCTATGCCACACTATCTGATCAAATGATGACTCAAATTGAAGTAGTTCTCCAACACAACTTTAATACTTTCAATACTGAGAAATTATTGAAGCTTTCATCAGACTCCTGAAGAGTTTTAAGAATTGGAATATTCAATCTTGACAAAATGATTATTCAAGTGTTTTATTGACGACATATGAAAGGAATTGCAAGTGGAGGAGTTCAAGTGCATATTTGTTACTAATGAGAGCTTATATGATTCAGTCGCTCTTTTCTAAAAAGATATAACGAAAACTTAAGGCACGTAATGCCAAAATACTGGACAACGAAATAGTAACTATGCAAAGTTCAAGTTATGCACATATTAAGTTAACTTTCTATTTAAAAGACTCATTCATATTAAGGATAAGAATGCATGAACTAAATATCTTTTATTGTGTGTAAAACGGGTTCCAACGGATCCTTTTTAGCTATGCTTTAGTCATCGCTGGTCAATAAATAACATCGATTGTTAAGCGAATTTATACCCGATACGTGACTTTGAATATAAAATCAGTTTAAAATCTAAGTGTAGTTATTCTAATAGAAAGTTTATGACACATTAGTTCGTATATTGAGGAGAATATGCTCCAATTTTGTGCTAAAGTTGCATGAAGCTCTTCGTTTCATACTTTCCCTTAATGTATTTTAAAGGCCTTCAATTTGAACTTAACGACTAATTTTAGGCTATTTATTCCAGTTTTACTGTTTATTTAAGCCGATATGCATTAATCGGTAGAAAAGTAAATATAATAATTGTTGGAGTTCTCAGATATTCTTAACTGAAGTTCATCACAAGGAGAACGAGTTATGGAAATTGTTTATTGTTTTTCTTCCTAAGGATTTTCAAACATTATGTTTAAGTAATGGTTTCCGTTGAAGATCATAGGGATTCAAAATAAATATACATGAAATCTACAGTCGAATGGTTTCAATTTTTAATGCAAATCTTTTCCGTTTGAACAACTTCTGACATCATTCAAAACGGTAGCAAAAATTGAAAACTGGAACAAGATTTTTTCTATTCTCTTTACTCTAAATAATATATCTATAAATGTGGACCAATTGCTTCAAACTCGAAAACTCACGTAAAGTTAATATTTGAAGTTTAAAAAAGACGAATCAAGTAATTTCTAGAGAATACTCATTTTAATATAACTAATGCAAATACATTTTAAATTGTCAAAAACAAAAATAATGCAAATTTTTAGTAAGATGAAGGCATTTCAAGTTATTTAGTCTTTTTTAAGGTATCATTTGTATTGAGCTAACTAAAATATGCTCACAATGTTTATATTATTCTGATTAAGCTAGAAAATGTTTTGAAGCTTTTGAAAAAGCTATGTTTGAAAGAGCTCGTCTTCATAGAATACTTAATTATTCAAAGAACTAAGAAGTTTTCATAATTCAAAAACTCTGTTAAAGTCAACATCATTTTATTATACAGTATACTGAGATGAGAATTGTAATTTTATGCCACAATACTGATCTTGTTTTCGTTTTCCTACAGAGATCATTATAGGGTAAGAGAAAGCTATCTTAATAAGTATGTTCTTTACAAATTCAGATAATATGCAAATCACTAAATTTATAAGAAAATAATGATTCTTCGTTCACCTAAAATGCATTTATTTTCTCAGTTCTGGTAACGTTTGCAAAGCTCTGACCTAAAAGCACGATCTCTTGTTTCTTTTAATTTGATTCTCAGAGCCCAAAAGTCGTGTTTGCTTTTTAAAATGTCTCTAAATATTCAAAATGTATTTTAAATCTAAAAATTTTCAAATTTTATTGATTTTTTGATGAACTTCTTGATGACTTTTTTGATGAATTTTATGAATAAACTTGAAAAATGAAAGTTCGTTTTCTCGGTAGTGCTAAGTAAAGCTTTCGAAAAATAAATTAAAATTATGCAAAACAGTCACTACTTTACAGTTGGTTCAAAAAAATGTGAGAACAGTCTGATTCGGAGAACAATTGAGAAAAGGAACGTAAAATATATTCGAGAACTTTATTCTTAGATACAAAATGAGGAAAACGGTCACATAAAAAGCATTAAATAAGCCTTGAGATGGTGCATTTGCATAAGCAATAGATAAGAGGAAAACCTATTCTTTTCAAATTGCGAACAAATTACACAATTTGAGAAGCGATTGACTAAACTACAAAACATAGATTCATAGACTATGGAGATTCATTCATTTCATTTTATTTATTAGACATGAATTTGGAAATTTGAAGTTTCAATATAAGATGATGTCTATCATCAAATTATTTACAAAATGTGAAGAATACGATCAAAATTTGGGATCAATATTGTCTTGTCTCTCATAACTTACGATATAATCGAAAAATCTTTATTTCAGTCAAACAAATCAGATGATAATATATTTTGGTTATGTTTTTATGAGTTATATATGGAAAGTGATGTTATTTGAAAAAGTCTTATGTCATTTTTGCTTAAGTTATGGAAATTTCGTAATCAAATTCTGTTAGTTTACAAAAGTTTGCTATGTTTGCAAAACACTCATATTTTCACATTTGAAGAGATATTGCAAATAAATTTGATACAACATCGATTTCAAGTTTTTCATCGTTTTTTCATTGACTTTCATGAATAAATGCAGTTTTGATTTAGAGATAAGAAATCTATTTTTCCCATCTCATAAAAAGCTTTATCAAACTTTTTTAGCCCACAATCGCATCAGTTTGTATGGTCGAGACATTGCATTTTCAAATCACGTCATTCTATGTAAATATTTTATTGAAAATATTAAACATTCGTTAATTCATTTAAAGTATTAATTGTTACTGAAATGAAAATTTGATTTCTTAATGTAAATGAGTTTATTATATAATGTATTGTAGGTATAAATTGCTTCAAAAACTTTTGAGTAAAAGCTCGTGACATCTGTTGACCATTTTTACTCTTTTGGCTCATGAGCACAATTTGAAGCTCTTCTCTGAACAAAGAATAAGACTTATTAGTAAAGTCCAAATGAGACAATCTTTGGCTAACTTTTACCTTATTTTAATGAGAAAAGAAATTGCATTCGTAGCAGAACTAAACACCTGCGTGACTACGAGTTAGAGACCGATGTAATGCTGCCCGCCGACCTTTACTTCTTCGCGGATTTTTGCCTCTTTTCCTATTATGTACAACTTCAGGCTGATTCTTCATCATCATATCGTCTATTAATTGAAAATACTGGTTATTCTCAAACAGATTCGTTTAGATACAGTCTTTTTGCAATATATTTAAAGCATACATCAACTTATTCTCAATGAGAATATTCAATGAGAACTCCCTACTGTGACATCGTTTCTGTCTACTTTAGATATTTTTTACTTTAAATGCTAAAAATATAATCGAAAAAGACTTTGAAGATTCATCTTTAAAGATAATTTGATACCTGAGTCGTCAGCACATATCGGACAACATTCGTTGTTTTTATTAATAACAATACTGCACGCCGTTATTTTAGGACAAATTATTCTTTTGCATTTCGGAGTTCCGTCCTGTAATACAAAAAAGTTTTACAAATCCTATTTAATTCTAAATAACGCTGATTAGAAAATGACTCAATCAACTAAATGACCTTCAATCAATGATTCGTTGAGTAAATGTACTAAACTTCTTGAATTTGATAAAAAGCGATTAAATTCTTGATTTTTAAGAGTGTGATTTTGAGAAAAGTTTCATCACAACATCTTTTAAATAAAAAATCATCACTTATGAGTGAAAATAGAAAAATCATAACTAATAATCAGCATTAAACAAGTTATGTTAGCATAGTTTAGATTTAAATGAAAAAGGCGAAGAAAAGCTAAAGGTTAAAGTTAGGTTAAGCGAACAGTGTGCTCAAACACTATGCAGAGGTGAGTCAGTGTTAGGTTAGGTCGTGTGAAAGATGCTATATTTATATGCGCTATTATTTATGTCGCTATTTTCGTCAGCGCTACCACCTCAAAAAACTTCAAAATGCATTTCCCGAACAATGACCAGAGTTGGAATTTGATCGGCATTTTTGTTTGCCTTGAGTTCGTGAAATAATGCTGATTGGGCTTAATTAGAAAAATGAAACCATTTTTGATGATAACTGAAGTGCTCAAACTTTAGAATATTTTGCTCACAAATGATTGAAAACCTAAAAATAATTCTTTCTTCAGCGACACTATGGATAGTTGTGTGCCTGAAATGCCTGACAAACTTGTTTGGCATTTTGCCTTTTATGATATACTAGTGAGAAGAGACTGAGTTCTTTCCTATGTTCAAAATGACATTTAGTTAAATAGAAACTACATCGCAGACTTTACACATCTTACAGCCTATACATCTTAGAGTTTACTGACCTGAATGTGAAAACTGCTCTCAAACAAAAAGAACATGTAATACATTGGATGAGTATAAGATTGAGTCATTCTATACTCTATAAGACATTTTGTGTTAGGACTGCGTGTCTCGTTCTCTTCTGTATGGCTCTCTCTACAGAGTCTATACAGTTTTGTATTAACACTTCTACAGTTAATGATAGTATTTGGCAAAGAGACAGTCATTTAGTAAATTGACATCTGCACCAAAAAGTATAGACGATCTTATGCGATATATACCTTGCAACGACATTTAACACACTTCACTTCACCGAACGGCTGAACAGTTGGGTGCCATTCATCACCATTTGGATATACTCTTCCTTTAAATCGACAGCCTTTAATGTAACATCAAAAATCCAGATCAATACACACTCTTATAGCATATACTAAACTAATCCTTACCTCCAGATGCCAGCAATTCATTAGGACTTTTGACGAGTCCACCCGGTTGTCGCTGATCTCCCAATTGGTCAACTGAGACAATGGTTTTGACTGGTGGAGCATCTGTTAGACAAGGTTATGTTACAATCAAACTAATGATCTGAGAAAGTAATAATAGATGTGATTACTTGGGCATCGTTTGCAACAATCCATCGTATTCTCTCTATAAGCTTCTTGTTCAGGACATGTGAGAGCCGGACAATTAGTGTTTCTCTCACATTGAATCTCCAGAGTTTCAGCCTTATCGCGGATGAGAGTAAGAATAAATAGATTGTTGTGTAAAGGTACGAGTGAAAAGTAATTACCAGACAAGTGCAAAGCGAACATTTATCAAATCCGAACGGTGGTACATATGGATGCCATCGAGTGCCAGCCATATGAAGCTTTTTATCGCCTTCAAAATAGCAGCCTTTTGTTGATGAGACGTTTAGGTTTAATGTGTCTAATTATAATTTGGAGAAAAACAGAAACAGATTATAATTAAAACTTTATAAATGAATACTTTTACGCGCAAAACTACTTTCAAATAACCTTCAATAAAGAATCATCTGATAAGTGATCGCTGACCCGCGGCCCGGAAGCTGTCTATTTCTGGTTCTCAAATATATTGTTTAATTATAGAGATAATTGCGCTTTTCGTGGAATTTATATGTTTTACAGATTAATTGTTTGATATAAGACTAGTTTTGAATATTGATGCTAACCCTGGACCCATTGATTTGATGCTCTCATTAAAATTGTATAATATATGAAAAGCTTAATCTTTAACTTTGATTTACAGTCATATAGAGCTTAGCATTAAGTACTTCAAGTTGAAAATATCAATGCTTGGGAAGACACTTTTGCGACTACTTTCCAATTTTTCAGATTACACAAATCATAGTGAACTTGAACGTTTTCAAATTATAGTTTTTCGACAAGTTTAAAAATATTCATAAAACTCTACTGGGATTATAGTCTGAGCACGTTATGACACGCGAGGCAACATTTAAAATTCAACTTTTACGCTAAAACCTAAAATAATTACGATAAACTATAAATCTAGCTGATTCTACATTAATATTCACACTTAATTCAACTTTTTAAGGCACCACATAGTCTCTGAAGGTATTTAAAACCAGACGATTCATGTCAATTTTATTGTGTCAAAAGCTAGAAAATTAATTTAGATAAAGGCTAAGTTTTTGGGCCTCTCACGACTAAAAGCTTGTCTCAGGCCCGCGACTACTGATTCAAATAAATTAAATCAGGGATTTGAATGGCATTTATCTTTCGACACATTTTCGGTAGAGCCTTAATGACTTGGCAGAGATCACAGATTTTAAGAATGAGATTTTATTTTTGCACAGTTGCAGTTTGAGAAGGATTGAGTCAGCTATTTAAATGAAACATATACCAACCTATTTGATTTGAACATATCGGACAACACGACCCAACAACTGTTGTCTGGTTCGAACAGCTCAGTCGAGGACATATCTCTTGTTCACATTTGACTCTTCCGCGCTGCAAAGCAAATATATTAACATCAAAATCAAATATTATGCAAATTTATTTTCATCTCAATTTAAAACTGCCGCACAAAGAATTTCTGCTCCAGAAGAACCATGAATTGAGAGCAAATAAATTTCTCCTATCAATAGTCTAATGAAATTACTTGACACGCATCGAGAGTTCAATTCAGAGCTAACTCCATGAGTAATTGAATAAAAGTTATGAATAAGCTGAAGAATAATACCTGACAAAAACACATTTCGCAGTCATCGCGCTGAGCCTTCCATTGAGCGCCGTCTTCATAGATTTCTCCCTCATAATAGCATTTATGTGATGGTTCACCGATCAAATTATTCTGAGAATCTTCATCATTAATATATTTTTTGTGGACTTGGCTGTCATTTTCTTGTACATTGACAGGCACTGCAGTGACGACTGCGACCCCATTACCAGACGTTTGTTTTAAATCCAATAAATCTGGATTCAATAGTTCGCTAGTTATACCTGAAAGTAAATAAACAAATATATACTTAAGCGTCAAAAGAAAATCGATTGGATAACTCAGTTAGAAGTAGAGACCTGGTTGCGAGAGATCATTTTTGGTTACTTTTCCAGCTATTATTGATGAAGCATCGGAACCCTTGTCGAAGGCAACCGCCAAATGCAGTTTTCCCTTACGCAGCATCGCTCTGTAAACTTTAGGCACATTTCGCCAAATGCCTGAGACCTATAAACCAATCAATAAAAACATATATAAAAACTTTGCTTTCAAAACGGAACCCTATCGTAAAAAGAGTTATAGATTCCAGTCTGGAATATAAGAATATTGGCGACAAAGAGTCGCTTAAGAGTAGGTCAAAACGAGAAAAAAATACAAATCCTATTCAAAGTTAATGAGAAATGCACCAAACAAATGATTGGCGCTTCTGTCATGTGAAGCAGCCTTAATATACCTTTGAAGAATTGACGTTTTGCGAATAAGACTCGACTTCGTGTTCCTCCAAAATATTGCCCTCTTCGTCCGTGAACCGCACATATGTCGGCCTTTCACTCCTTACAAATGACAGATAATCACAACAATTAATTAAACAACTCTCAACTCATTAATTCATGAACGCTGAAATCATGCTTTATTAGTGGAAATAAGAGGACATTTAATTGTTTAAGAAGTGGTTCGAGATAGTGAACGAGTGAAGGCTTGTGTGGCAGCCTTTGGTGAGCGTAAAAATTGAATTAATGCCAGCGCTAATGTCAGTTTGTTATGTCAGCAACTTGTCAATAAGCTAAGACATTTCACAATCTCAATTAAGATGAACATTATTTGGATCGAAAATGAGTTATACTTTTAAAAATATAAAAAGTTAAATATACCCCGAAATGTGTAGCGCATAATGTAAGTGACGCTTTTGAAAATATAGGAATCCACGCGCGTACATATCTGTCTCTACGTTCGGATTCAGGCCGCCACCATTCAATAGCACAGAATATTCTGTAAATAAACAAATTTATTTCGTCAAAATTCCTTTCAAATATCTCAAGAACTTCAATAAATTACTTTCTAAATAGCAGTCAAATTATTTCTCAATTCAAAATGAGAGATAGCCCAATAAATTACTTCTAAACTACTATTTCACTTAAAATATTCAGCATTTCAACTAATTATTAAGTAGTGGTAGAGAGTCTTTACTTTCGTGTTCAGTCAATCATTTGTTCATTTCTACAGTGAATACGGTCTGAAAGTATTTGGGAGTTATTATCAATAATAAAATTACAATTAGTTCATTATAGAAAAGCGAGGCTAACAATTTTGAATGTATGTAACTTATTTATCGTGGATGTTTATCTATTGATAAAAAGAACCAACAAAATTTAACAACATAATAATCACATCCAAAATGATTGGATAAGTTGTGTAATTCATACAGATCGCTCACTAATCTACCTTTATGTTTATTCAATTTGAAAACAACAGACTTAATCACAAGTCAAACAATAAATTTATCATGACTTTCATATTTTCCGATAGTTATGCCTAAAAAGTTGTCGGTTTCGGCTCGATGCAGTATTGGGTTAAGTGTATAGGCTGTACTATTTTATCCACAAATAAGATAATAAATTGGTTACCTTTGATGAGATCGTCGTCATCGGTTTCTAATTTACGAACAGCTAAGTCTTCTTCTAAGTCAGCATAATCTGAATAATAAAATATGGTTAAAAAGGCCGAGTTGCGTGCAAAGATATGTTATTTACCTTCTCCGGGACATGTTTTGCAACATCTTTCTGGCAGAAGAACAGGATCATCGCATGTTGGTTTTGGACAATCATCTTTGATGTTTTTACAGCGAACTTTAGCCAATATCCTATTTTTCTTTTGTACCTATACTCGTTTCAAGAATAAAAGTGTTTTTCAAAAATATGAATCAAAATTTGTTTTCAGTATAGTTGCAGCTATTTTCACGAGGATAAGTTCTAACATTGGAGAGCATCAAATTGGAGCCCACAGAGCATCTATGTGACAGCAAATCGAAATATTTGGCAAAGCCAACAGTTGCTTTCTTTTCAAGTGGTGAACAATTTCTTGAGCTCAATTTTTCAAATTCTATTTACTAAATGTTAATTTGAATAATATTTAGTTTGGTAACTGTTGAGAAATTTGGGTTCCACGTACTCTTAAACAGGCATAACTGTAGATGTTCTGAATTTGTTTACTAAGATCAAGATAGCAAAGCATTTGACTAAAAAGAGAAATCGATTTATGTGCAAAGATATCTGATAAAAAGTGAATTAGTTGATTGTGTCTGAAGTACCTCTAAGATTTGTTGTCTAAATGGGATTAAAACTGTCGCATTCCCAATATAGTATTTGGTAAATAGAAAATGCAATTAGAAGTTCGCAGTGACAATTGCGCTCAAGTCATAAGTAGAGGGCAACTCATTTGCGAGATTAAACAAATCAAGTGAAAAAGAGTAGACTTACAGCAAGGCATTCGCATCTTATGCAATAATAGACTCCGAAAGGTTGTAAATTAGGTCTCCAGCGTTCTTCAATTTCATAAGATTGATTACCAAAAGGACAATCTAAATGAGAAGATAAGAAATTGAGTGAGCAATATATGACTAAAATAATAAACAAACCTAAAATGCTTATAATTAAGAGTAGTAAATGTTAGGCAAAGATAATAAATAGTATTTAATGTACAGATGTATAAGTTTGGCGCCGTTTTAAGTATCGTCAAAATAACACATTACTTAAAGAAACAATTATTTCACATTTTCGTGTTAAAAATTATCATAAAATATGTGACAAAAACCTAGCATTATATCAGTTTAAGTGTTATGAAAGATGGACTCTTATAAGCACAAGATCATGCAATTAATTCAATGCTATCGCTATAATTCATCTCAGGCTTAATCATCAGTCAAATTGTCAGTTAAAGTGGCGCCAAAGGCGAAGCTTCTAATCTCATACCCCCTTTAAACAAATATTCTAAATTTCACATCGATTTACATTTGAAGTGTTCAACTTTTAATATAGACAAACAAATTTAGTGGCAAAACAATTCGAGATCTTTTATCATTGCATAACAGCCAATTAATGCATTCATTCTTCAATTCTAGAAACATCCGATCATTTATTTCCGGCCATAGATTATCAGACGCCAGATCTGCACAATTCGAGCTGTTTATCAATTTGTTGATCAGAGTCTAAGATTTTTGTGACTTTCAACTGAGAACTAGAGTTTTAATAGAATTTGATGATCAATGAAAGCATGAATCAGATTGATATATATATAGAGGTGTAATAAAGTGTGATTTTCGTTTCGGATCCTTTGATCGGTAAAGAAAGTTAGAAAAGTGGTGGTGTGTATCATATAAGGTGTGTTGAGGTGAATAGGTTTAAAGTTGGTGCCGACGTAGATGGTAAGAAAATGATTGTTCATAGTAAAGGTTGTGAAAAAATATGCACCTCTCAAGTTTATACCTGCTGTGCACTTGGAGCCAGCACGAGGTTAGTAGTCATGTAATACTCATTCTAATAACTGATACAACAATTACTTAAATACTTCATGTCATTTTAAATAAATCTATTTTTAAGACTCTATTTTTCAGTCTCTCTTTGCTGTCTCTAAAAGTATTTATTTTTTCTTTTCTAAACTGATTTTGGCGAAAATAAGTCTGAATGAAATCTGAAGCTGAAGTGCAACCAAAAGGCAAACCAAAAGACAAACCTAAGTGTGTATGAGCACTTCTAGAGTGAGTGGAGAAGCAATTTCGATAATACAACCCAAATATATTGTGGTGAGACTGGAATGAATCGTTTGAACTTTTGTTTAGGCAAATACGAAACCGTATGACGAATTAGAGACGTGAATCAAATTCTTTTGTTGGTATTTTTAAAGTTGATGCGCGCATTAAGAGCTAAACTGATAAGTTTTGCGACACTTGTTCGCGAGAATTAGCGATTAAGACAATATCTACGGCTATTTTAATAAGGAATTAAGTGAAGATAATTCAAGTGTAAAATACTTCTGCTGTCTATCTTTCATAATGGGCTTTCTTTGTCAAATACAACGAATCGTTTGCGAATTTAGAGAAATTTGCTTAAATTTAAGATTCTATTCACGCACTCATTTCATAGCAAATCATATACAGTATGAGTCATATAAAGATAATTGTTGGCTCTCAAACTTTTCAATTTGGCAGCAAAATGCTTTAATATTGTTGAGTTAAAGCTCAACTTTTATACGCTCGAAGCCATATCTAAAAGGTTTGATTTTCCTACGCAAATATAATGAACGGTGCGATCAAACGATCATTTTGTACGACTACGCCAACAGTTTCATCATTATTTTCATATTAAGTAATGCAAAATTAAGTAATTTAAAATCATTCACCGGAACTCCACTAAAACTTGTCATTGAGAGAACACCACTACATGAGCGAACTATTCCTCATTTACATCAGTGTCCAACTCATTCTAGGTCGAGGTTTCACTTTTCAATATGAAGAGCCTTCAAACATAAAAATACTCTCAACTCTATTATCGAAACACATATCTGTCATGCTCTGAACTTCAAATTTTTAGTCATTAATCAGGAAATTTGGTATGAAAACAGCTGTTAGATTTAGCAACAGTTTCACAGATAACAAATATAGTCAGATAATTAGTTTTTATTTTCCAATCATGTTATCTGTCACACCAGGAACTGTTGACTCAGTTGTGGCCCGCAGACCACGAGTTGCTCATCCCTGTTCTATAATCTCTTTTACGATACAAATGTGACTTTTATACTAATTGCTAATTAATACTGTTGTCAACTAGAATTTGATTGAAAGGCTTATGAATAAATATAAATGTATGATATGTGCCGTCAAGTGATTTGTAAGTCATCCCATAAGAAGTCCCTTGTGGTCAATTCAAGTCTGATCACATGTTTGGATCAGTTTTACATCCTTGTAAGCGAAGCTTAACCACTCTCCACTCGTGAACCTATAAGCCACAGGGTTTTGAATTAGTGAAACCCCCATTATTTATCAATGTTTTCCTTAATTCTAGACTACACAGCAAAGCCTCTCAGTTTAAACTTGCTGTTAAGTAGTTTTTAAAAATCAAAAATTAAGCCATGTCTTTCTGCGAAATCTTTACATTGTCTTTTGAAAACCACTTAAGTACATGTCACAGTTAGACAGATTCTACAGTAATTTCTAAGTTATTTAGATGTTGACAAATTATTTTCTAATGACCTTAAACGCCAATTCCCGTAGACTTGCCATTAAGGCATACCTAATAGGCTTATACTAAAAAACACCAGAAATATTATAATTAGCATCTTACAAAATAATTCAATAGTAACATTTGCTTCAAATCTAGGGGTAAAGTAACGAAATGGGTTTTGGCTGAAAAATTGAAACTCTGCGGCTTATAGACCGAGGAGTGAAGTATAAGCAATGCGTACGACCTACTCATACGCTCACACTCGCCTTATTTGATCCATATCTAATACGCATCAATATTTATTCGACCAGCTAATCTAAAATTAGAGACGAAAATGACAAACTTTCTAATTAGTCACCTTTCCATGTGTTCACAGGAGACTGTCAACACAATTATTTTTTGTCATTTGGGTTTTATTGGGCTTTATTAGAGCTGGCAAGCAATTGTGGACAACTTTTCGCAAACGAAGCAGTCGAGAGAAAAGAGAAACCTTAACCAGCACTAGAACCACTATTTTGGGACATAGAAATACCTAAAGGTAGTGGTGTTTAGTGCACTAAATACCATATGTCTAAATAGAGCGACTAATTTGATCGAAGGAATCGACTGAGACTAAAAGCTGCAGAAAAAATTGATGCGTTTCTTTCTACGAAAGTCTTTCAATAAGCCTTAAATGAACTCTTCCTCGATATTTATATATATGTCGTCCTTGGCTTAATAATGTCACAACATTCATATTAATGTTAGGCACCAAAGATTATGTGCTCTTCAAATGCTTGCCTTTTGCACGCCAAACACATCAAATTCATAATTAATTGAAACTACTTTCACATATCTCTTATACTTCTTTAACTTTTCCCTATTTCTCAACTCCTAATTTCCATTAATCCAAGTAATATTATGTCAGGTTTACTAATTTTATCAATATTTTTGTTATCAATATTATTATTATTATTATTATTTAGGTTTATCTTTAGACGCAATGATCGCGTCCTTCGCCAGATTGGCGGCACTCGACTGCAAAAAAGAGTTAGCCTTTACTGAATATTTTTTGGTTCTCATTGCCTGCATTATCCACTTATGGGATTCTGAAATTACGGAACACGATCAAAGTTCGCATCAGTAAAGAATGTTTTGTTTTAGTTATGTTACTATAATAACAAAGTTGACTAAACGGTACAATCGAAATAACATACATTCGCGCACACACACGCATTCGCCTCTATTTTCAATTACGTTCTTAAATATGCACAATTTGCACCTCCAAAGTGTTCACTTTTCACTGCCATCTCACCTGAACATCTTTTCACTTTCCTCTTACAATAATCTTTTGATCAAATTTTAAATTGAGTTTAACTAAAATCTAAATTTGAATTTTGTCTCAAATCAAGCGATTTCAGGTTTATATGAATTCTAATTTTGACTCTACATCAAGCATAAGATTAAGATCCAGACATATAGACGCTGAAGACCTGTTCCAGTAAAGAACTAATTATCTGATGAAGACTTGAATCGATTGATACTTGGAGTGAAATTTATTGGAAGAAAAATTGATCTGCACTGAAACTGCAACAAACAATTGAGAAATAGCTATAATTTGAATGCCTTAGGGCCACACTGAATCACATTTAATCGGCTTATCAGTCAATATTGTAAAACGTTTGATCACAAGAATGTGTGAAATTTTCATTGATTTAGATACTGTTTTTATAATAAGGCTCATAAGGTTAAAGTCTGTTTTTTTAAATACAATTTTAAATAACGATATCACTCTTGTCTCTCACAATCTCTCTCTATCTTATTCTATTACTCTCTTAATGTTGGGTACAGTGAACCCAAGAATAGCGGCATTGAGAAGCGCAGCAGTTTGTCTTTAATCCCTAACTAAAGTTACTTCAAAATCAAACTCACATCGAGAGATCCTATTCTATCATTTCTATATATACATGTATTTATGTATGAAAATCAAAAAATTGTCTGTCTATGATCTGTCTCTTTGTGATAAAAATGAATAAAATACCACAGATCATCGACGAGACGAATCAACTTTGAAAACTCATTTATAAAACTTGAGAATCTTATGCAAAAACTCTGAATCAATTATTCGGTTTGAAAGCAATTGTATTTTTTCAGTTGCCATATCTATCATATTTCTCAAGAATATGGCATTCATTATAAAACAAAATATTGTTTAATAAAACATCGGAATAGAGTCTATACATCAAGTTTTAAACTTTAAGGTTATGTCAATTTTTAGCTCATCTCCAGTTCTATGAAACAAATGATTTTCTTTCTTTTCCTGTTATGCTTTTAACAAACAGAGAGTTTATTCCTGTTTTTGTAGAGTATAAAAAAACAGCACTTAAACAAGTAATAGTAAAGTACAGAATATTCTTGTTGCTATCGCCTCTTCCGGAGTAATAATTTCTTATCTCTAATTGGCTGAAAATTAATTAACACAATATAAAATGTTCACTTTTGCCTGATAAGTTTGTATATTCATAACCAGATCCACCTAAAGGTGTTATTCTACAGGGGGTGGCCACAAAAATTTCCGAAATTTAGACAGGAATGTCTAAAACACGTCGTTTTTTCCAAAACAATTTGTGAGAAAAGCCGAAAAATTCAGAGGGGGTATATTGTTTCTCGCGCTCGCAGGTAAGGTCTAGACCTCCCCTTGGCTTACAATAATATAAGTGGCAGTCATATCTTCCACGTTTTTTAAGACTTTCTTATCAAATATTACTTATGATTAGAGGAAATACTTTTCGGCTATTCAATATATATCTAACTAAATCTAACATAAAAACTGCAATTTTTCTTTGAACCAAGAGTTTGACGCAATAATTACTTGGAAAACATGATGCTCTCAACAATTTCAATATCAAATCTCTGTTCAAATCGATGACTTAAGCCTTACAATGAGAAAATATCTGAAAACTTGGATTAAAATTCAATACTGGATTACGATTTGTGCGATATTTTTCTCATTTTTGATAAAACTACTCATAAAAGGTGAAGCACATATAATATTTGGATCAAATATGACTGCCCTTGAAACGAACGCAAAGAAGTGGCACTATTTGACATGAAAGTGTTTTTAGTTTTGTAGATTTTGTTTACTCAGAGTAATTAATGATAGAATCAGCGGTAAGGAGTTGGCAATGTTAAATGTAACCGAAAAGCGTTTGCAGTATTTACAATGTCGGGCGCTAACATAATATACACATAATAATAGTAATTATTAGCTTTTGATATAACATTCAACACAAACTGTTCTCTCTCTCTCTCTCTCCCCCTACAAATAGAAATTTTACGAATGGTTTTGTAATACCTGCTATTGATATAATATATTATTTTGATAAAAATGAATGCAATGCTACAACTAATTCAGTTGTTTTATTTTGATCCAGATATGATTTATGGGCCAGTTGAAAGATAATTAAGAAAGTTTAGTGTTTTGTTATTGATTGAAACTGAGAAAAGAAGATAAGAGAGAAGTGCGAATGGATTGAAAACTTACGAGTAGGTCTAACACGAAGTTTAGGTTGTCTTTCCTCAATCAATGGAGGTCTGGATTTTTTTCTAGCTTCACAAACATTTATCCTTCCGTGAAAAATCACAAACATAGTTAAGAGTACACACAATTCTAGCACACTTTTACTTATTAACAAATGCATTTCGATGAAGCAATCGATGGCACACAAATGACACTTTGAAGATAAAGACTCAAAACAAGATCACTCATAGTCAAGATATGTACACAAACATAAATCTGAGATATTCTTCTTTCTGGGATCACCAAAAGCAAGTGATAAGACACGCACGTAATAGTCAGTGTTGAAGAAGTGGCTGTTGGGAAAGAGAGAAGAAGTCATATGAAAAGTTGAGAACCGATTACCAGTGTTTAGCTGTGCGACTCCTTCGATGGTTATATATATAATACTCCGCCTCGTAAGTTGCAATTGCAATATAACGTTACTTTTGACGTCATCAAGATTGGAGGCTGGATAAAACATTTATTAAATTTAGTATTAGCTTATCTTTACCGCTTCTCTTCAGCTCTTTCAAGACCCACTACTTCCAACGCTTCCATCATTAAACTAACAGTTCTATCAAATCTATCCCTCTCTCTCTCTCTCTCTCTCTCTCTCTCTCTCTCTCTCTCTCTCTCTCTCTCTCTCTCTCTCTCTCTCTCTCTCTCTCTCTCTCTCTTTGAGGGGAACCTCACAATTACAGGTTTACTTCATTCTGACTAAATCTGATTTCATTGAAAATATCGCTAATGCATCAGATCTAAAAAACAGCTAACTCGCAGTCAGTGTAGAAGTAGTACTCGCTTTGCAGGCATTTTCAATTTAGTGGCTTTGAATTTAGAAACTACTGTATAGTTGTGTGTATTGTGAAGGAAAAGACGCGATTTTTATGTATCATCACGTTTTACGATTTAAGCGTCCAATGTTAACAACTCATGTTAACAACTCATCGCATCGGAAATTGCAAGACATTGTCGTCTTTTGCCGTGTCATTCAGGCACGCGTACGTATAATGACCATTGCCTTCCAACTAATAAAACCTAAAATCATATTCATTCCAATTGATTGACTATTTTGTGCATAGAATTACTTTGTTGTGTTGAGTCGTTTCTTCAAAAGCTGAAAAGTTTTACCGAAAAAACAGTGCAATATAGGTATATAGGGTCTCGAAAGGTAACACCTATAAGAAGTGTAAGAACTATTGGGAATCATTCTCTAATATGGTCTAAACTGGAATATATAAAGAGGAATATAAAAGGAATATAAAGGTGAATATAAAGGTGCGGTGGTTTTGGTATTTACAATACTCAGAAATCACAAATACTCGTATACCTGACTGTATATATGGCTGTATAATATTTGTGAGAGTCTTTCAATCCCAAATGTACACAAACCCGTCAATACAACTACTGCTCATCTATTGTCGATCAGTTCTGCAAATGTCAACTTTTGTTAGCTCTTCCGTCGGTTCAACCGAATTCTAGTCGCAAAGAGGAAACCGATCAGTTCTTTTGATATCAGTCCTGAACACCCGCTGACTCTTATAAAAAGATAAACACTTTTGCGGACTATGATTCAAATTATTCCAACAATAAAAGCATTAAATTTTCACAAATTCCAAAACTTTAACAATAGTATAAAATAGCAGAATATATGAAGTTTTCTTTCAATTCACACACAAAGTTATGAGTCTTTCCATTGTATTCCTTATTAATATAGAGATAATTATTTTTTTGTCAATCGAAAACTCTGCAAATTCAATACAGAATTATTTGAATACTAATATCAAGTTGCTTGGAGCTTTAATGCCTAAACTGTTAAAATAAGTGACAAATATACACAATAAGTTGAGTATAGATGGTTTGAAAAATGCAAATAAAATAATATTCGCCAAAAGCCAAACTCACGCCAACCAACTGAACTATGAGATGATGCACTCTTAAGATATCTTATTGTATATTGAGATTAAAATACCGGAAATATTAAGTAAATATTATTATAATTGCATTAAGCTATAAAAATTCTAGGTATTCAAGCCTGCAAACTAATTACACTTTTACTCATAAGAGAAGAAATTTTGAAGACCTAAAAGCGGACACTATAGCAGGTGTTGACATTTCTCAAGTAATTCCAAGCCTTTTATTATAAGGTCGTAAAGCCATATAAGCTTTTCTTATAGTTTTGATCGAAAGGCAATTTTATCCAGTAAATGACCTCAATCTATTATATTAAACCAGTGGGTGGTCATGTCCACAACTGGTCTTTCACACCTGCATTCATTAGTGACAACTACTCACAGGTGCTCACACTTTCAAACTATACACAATTTAGAAAACGATTAAGACAGTGGTTTTCATAATTATAATACCTAATCATTCTAATCAATATCCACATATCCTATGCTCGAGAGATCGACATTGAGTGACGTTTGGTTTTTCATACAATAACTTTAACCTTTTATCTTTCTTTAGACAAAATCTAAATTGTTATTAAGGAGTTTAGGTTGTGCTGAGAAATAAGCACATCTAATAATAAAATTTCGAGGAGAATAATCTAATGCGGAAATATTTTTCAAATGATCATTTGTTTTCAAAAACCAGGCATAACTTTTATGAAAGCTTTCTTCAGCTTAAAAAACACTTTAAAATACTCGCCTCTTTCAATACCAACGAGTTTGCTCAAAACTAATGTCTTATTTTGATTTATAGCCTTCGTATGTAAATTAAATTACTACTTATTAATATGTTTATGAATCTAATTTTCAGAACATGTACAGTTTGCTTCTTACGAGTATTAAATTAACTCCAATCCAAACATGACTAATAAAAACATGTTGAAACAGTTTGCGAAATCAATGAACACAATATGTATAACTTGAAGGCTTGTAAACTAGTTTCACGTCTAATGCCATTCAAGTCGATTAAAACTTTCGATTTTGAGTATTTTACTAATTATGTGAAACGAAAACTTCTTTCGGCTCAAATAGAGCGCAACTAAACTTCAAAATGATTGATAAATTCAATACGACTTTTAACCACAAATTCCTTTTAATTAATAAATCTATAAATAAAATTTCGAAAAAGACTTGAAAATTTTTGAAAAATTTAGTTCATTTAATCGTCTTTAAAATCAGATGCTGTACAATCATTAAATTGTCTAAAAATCAATTCGAATAAAGTCTTTAAGTCCAAACAGACTTCGTTCAATACATCATATTCTTTAGACACAAGACATACTTCAAAAGTAATTTCAATTTTTAAGAGTAGTTTTTATGAGTAGAACTAAAAGCTATAGTTAACAATAAAGTTTTTGCCGATATTAATACATATGTTGATCGTATGAACATTGATCATACAGTATGTAACACTCATATTTATTTATACTCTTTGAGAACAACTCCGAACAGCATAGTATTCATCATTAAGAATTGCTTTAACGCAATTATAAAAATACTTCACACAAACTGTTCAATCAGTTTCGATACAATAAATATTATCGTTCAATAATAATAATAATAATAATCAATATATACTTCAACAATAGATAGAATTTCTAATAAAATACTATTAATATTTATATGAATATCACTTTCTATTAATATGATTGACCTGATAAGCTAAATTTATCCCAAAAATTGATTTCGTATAAGGTGTAATGCGCCAAAAGCATTTTCAAATAGCAATAAAGTCTAAAAATTAACAACAAAAAATAAGGTTTAGAAATTTTCTTCAAGTTATTAATAGTGAGAATACTTTCTAATAAGTTACTTTCTAATCGATAGTTTATATGATATATATTGCAAATTTATGTCCGTTCTTAAGATACATCAATCGGACGGATGGTTACAGAACCTAATAATACTTTATAATTGAATTGATCATTAAGTCTACACACCATACAATACTCTAAGTATTAATGTATTCGTACTTTTTCAAGTATTGGTAGGCTTTATATCACATATCGTTATTAGAATAATTATTTGACAAAAGTTATATTATAAGAATTGATTTCCATTTGCGGAACATTAATAGCGCCCAAGTCATTGATGTGCTCAAAGGATTTGAAAGCTGTTAACGAGCATTCATTAATTGACTGTACGTTTATGTGCAAAAGTTTATTTGCTTTATTTTTTGGTTTAGCGCAAAGTAGAGATGAGGGACTGATGTGTTGCTTAACCCGACATGAATTTCCTTTATTATGAAGTATTAGCAAACTGGAAAGCGATGGCAAAGTGAAATTATTAACATCAGGAAGAGTTCGAAAATTGACTAGAAATAGGTCACAATCGAATGGATTGTCAATAAAACTAAGGCTTGAATGTAAGGGTCGGTCTTCGTTGCCGTCTGATGCTAACAAAACAGGTGGATATAATAATGTCGACGAAAGCGAGTTCAATAAATCAGACAAATTAGGAACAACTGTGTCCTCGTTTCCATTGTCTCCAGATAAACCTTCGACTGCGATCCAAAATCGAGAAACTGTCAACTTGTTATCGAGTACTCCTTCGCCTACACCTCTATTGTCGTCGTAACGTATTCTTCGTTCAAGCATTACTTCCATTAAGCCATCTCCTGGACTCGTCACCCCATGAGAATGAGATGACAACAAAGTCACTCTCGACTCATCATCTTCGATATACATCGACGCTGTCATCGGATAGTAATTAGCCTCAACTCCTAAGTTTTCGTTGTATTTTCTTTTAATCATTTGAAACCCGTTTGAGTCAACGTAAAAGCTTCTCTGACCATCTTTGGTATCCATTGTGCTGACGTCAGTCTGAATTCTCATAATTAATTCCCAATCTACCAAATCGGATCTTTTGCCGATATCAAAAGTACAATGCATTTGAAGGCCACTTCCAGTCGGAGCTTCGCTATGATAGACTTTGAACTCGACTTCAATAAAATTTGGATAGATAACTGTCAATTGAGAGCTTATTTCTCCACTAATCAGTCTCATTACTGGAAATCTTTCAGTAATGTTTTGCATTAAATCGAATTGTGAGGGTTTGAACAAATAGGCGCCACTATAAAACTCTGCCGACTTATAAGCCATGAATGAAAGCTGAGTTTTTTGAGTTATATCTAATTTCTTATTATGAATTGAACTCAAAAAGCCTGTATGACGATCAAAAGTAGCTTTTATAAAAGGAGTTTCTAATACAAAGTCTTTATCATTTGGATTGTCGAAATTGAACACTTTTAAGTTACTCCTCCTATTGTTCGAACCTAATTGTTGGTCGTTTTCATTGACATCATTCAAGAACATTGAAATTTTAGCCTTCTTCGGGGAGCGATCCTTGCTGTTACGCGTTTCAATCACAAATGTTGTTAACGATAACGGAGCAAGAGTTGCAATAAATTCAACTTCATAATTATTGGTAGAAATGGCTGCTGTCGTGTTGAAAACTGGATTTATTTGTATTTGTAGTTCATTTCCATTTTCTGCATTAATTACTCTAACAATCGGGTTCTTAACATTAACTCTAATAGGTTCGATTCTTGACTGACCGAATGAATTGAATACAACTATTTTTCTTCCATCAACTTTTGGTATAGAAAGCGAGACCTTTTGAGTCAGTTCATCCCAAAACGGGCGCTGAATGTCGGGAAACAGATAAGCAGTCATTGGGTGAGCTGCATTCAAATCAGCTGGTTTTGTTGAGTGGTCTTTAAGTAGAAGGAACTGAACTGCATGTGAAATAACACCCATCGACTCAATGATACCGCGATTCAATTTCTTGCCGTAGTCTTCCATTACTACCTCTTTTGAAGTTCCAGTGATAGCATCGTGGTGTTGAAAAAGAGCCAAATTTTCGCGAGCAGTTGTCAGAAACATATAATCCTTATCCAGACGTTCACTCATTCTTATGTTTCCACTTTGTCGAACAAGATTTCGGGCAAGAGTATACAGTATTTCAGCGCTTCTCAACCAATGTTGTAATTCTCGAGACAATGACTTCCAAAAAGGTCTTGTAGTGAAATATCCGGTCCAGTAATTAGGCTTAGAATCAACATAAATGTCGGCGTAAGGCATGAAATCGCCGACCAGTGTCGGATATTTGTTTTCGTTAATCTTTTTCATTCTTTGATGAACCTCACTAAAAAAGTCATTCAAAGTTCCGAACATTATATGAGTGTTATTGTACTTTGCTTGATCACTATTTATGTGATTGAATAGTAACTTGTAATTCTTGTATTGCTGGTCCCACTCTATGTCATAATTGAATCTAAAAGAATCGAAGAAATCAAGAATTAAGAATAAAGAGTTTTAAGAATTAAGAGACAAATCTAAACCTGAAATCATCTCCTAATGGAACGAGTGCTACGTTATGAGGAAACAAAGACGCAAGTCTTCCATATTGGCTCAACATAAGACCGGCTCTTTCTTCAATATTTTCATCGTTAATCACAACAGCGGTTGATTCGGAATATTCTCCCGCAATCTTTCGGAAGTCATACTGAAGACAAATATCAGTATTTGGACCACAAGTGAACTTAATGCTATACAAGTCAAAGGGCGACATATGGCAGAAAAGATCAGAGACATTGGATTTAATCTGAAAGATTTGCTTCCAAATGAATTCCAATTGTTGTCTTTCGGCCAGATACTGTTTCCAACCGAAATGTGTTCGTTGTATGAACGTATTACTAATTCCAGCTTTCTGTAGAAGATATGGAAGAGTAGTTCCATGTCCGAAAGGATCAACAGACCAACCACTGACTGGTGATTGAGTTAAGCCGAGCGACGATTTCAAAAATTGGTGTCCTTCTATGAGCTGATCGATCATATCGTAATAATGAGCCGCTGCCTCATCCGTCATTACCCAACCTCCAGTCACAATCTCAAGCTGTCCCCTCTTTATTAGATTCTTTACTGACTCTCTTAGTTGAGGACGAGTTTTCAGGCTTGTTAAGTGATAAAATGATAAATTAGTGTTAAAGTGGAGTAAAGAGTTAATTAAAGCTAAATAATGATGTAACAGTAATGATATACCTGTCCCACCATCGAGACATGAATGCCATTTCCGACCAAATAAAAGTCATATCATTATATTGGCTTAGCTTTTCTACCATATTATTAAGTATATAAGCTGTATAACCGAAGAAATACTGCTCGAAAGTCTTTAGCCATCCCGGATCGTTGTGAGAATGAGGAAGAACTATAACCTATATTAACATAAATTAATTTGATTTAGTAATTGCTCAACATTGCAATTACTGAGTAAAATTAAACTGAGGAACAGTTGAAAAGATTGTCGCATATGATTGCTACCAAAGAATAGGTGGAGCAACTATTTTGTTGGACAATAGTTTTATGCAAATAGCTTTTATTGAAACTACAATTTTCATGTCATTATAAGTTTCAATTTCCGTTAGACTCCTCAGGTCTCTCTCAAGACTATTAGCTGAAGATCAAGTTTTTCTAGCTTACATTTAAACTTTTTGTTCTTAATCTACAACTTTAACTCATTTTTTAGTGATTAATCGAAGTGATAGAAATGAATTTTTCAAAATTTGATTAGGTCAAATATTTGAACGTCAAATCAAAGGAAAAAAATCTAGGATTTAGTGCTTCCTTTTAGTTAATAGAGAAGAGACATATGCTTTTGAACCTAATCAAGTGCAAGAACAGGCTTTTCGAGCTGGTTATTTCTAAATACAAGTAAAAGAATCGCTTCTATCAAGGTTTTAACAAAAAATTTATTTAAACGGTTTTTCCAAAATTGATAAAAAAAAAGATAAAAACTCAAACAATATGATAGATGCAAGGATGACTTTTTTTTATTGTTAAATAACCTGATTTTGGAGACTAAAATCAGTAATGAGTAGTTGCGATAAACTTGAAACACTTTAATTATTTTGCGAAAAAAGTGCAGAAGGTTTATTCAAATAATTATCGGTTACTTTAAGTTTAGAGAAGACAAATCTAAACCTAACGAGGAATCAAATGATGCGTAAGGTCTGAGTCTAAGTGAAAATTGTGGAACTGATGCAAAGCGTGAAAATATCTATTATCTGCTCAAAACATTGTTTACTCGTACACACGCAAATTTCAACTATAAGTAAGTTGTATAGGTTTGAGTTTTTAACAAACGAATCGATCGAATGAAATTTGAATGCAATTGAAATTTATTCTATTGCTAGTTCAAGGTTTTTGTATAAGTAATCTTCAGATTCTTAACAATCAGTAGCGCTAATCATATTCCAAATCAATTTATACGCTATTAGTGATGTGGCAAATAAATTAACCGATAATGTTGTTCAGCTCGCACTTTCAAAAGAACTAAAGGCTTGAAGGCATTTTTATTTTTGTAAACAAGTTGACTCGAATGTAACAACAAAACATGTTCTCTTGGTTTATTGTCTCGAACATTAGTCCAAATGACAACATTGCAGCTAAACGTTAATGTTATGCACTCATTTGATTCACTGTAATCATAGAGAAATGATTGCAAAACACTCTTAATGGATATATGAATGATTAGGTTCAAATGATTATATAATTTTAGCCATAAATAAATGGACTTAAGTTGAATTGAACACAAGGCTAACCAATCAATAAATTATAGCATAATAATCAGTTGAAACTTACAATAAACGTGAATTGAATAATTTGATTTGAGTAAGATTAGAAAGCTATTCATAAAAAAAAGTTCAGAGATAATATGAAAAAAACGAATGTTAGAACTTGTGAGAAATAGCTTTAATTATGAGGTTTTTGATTCCCATAATTAAACTTTTATTCAAATGATTTGAGCTAACAGTCAATTTGTGCCCAGTAATTGATATGTAATGAGAAAAGCATTAAAGTATTTATGGTGAGAAGTGGATGCAATAAATAAGAGTTTTTTTTCATTAATTTTGAAAGTCTAACACTTAAGTAGAAGTACTACTAAATTACGCAACTCAAACATCCTTAATGGTTGGGAGGGTTAAGACAATTAATTTAAGTGAACCAAAACGAGTTTCTTAAAATTATTTTCTCAACATTTCAGATACCACTAAGTAAACTATCAATAAAATCGACAACTAATAAAAATTCAAATTCATTTTATAGATGCATCAATTTTTCAACTTATTTCAACGTAATTTGAATCACTTGGAATAAAACAAATTGAAAAAAGCTTTTACTTGTTTTATGTCATGAACTAAATATTAGGCTATAATTAAAAAGTGAGAGCAAACGCTATTTATACAAACGAAAGATAAGAAAAGTTGTGCTCAAATTCTTTTACCAAGACACGATATTAGCATTATTTAGCTTTTAAACTATTTTTTATCACAAATAATCCTTTAGCAGGGTTTGCACGGATTTCGAACATGACTCCAATAATAAAAATAGAAAATCATGCGGTCATTGAACAGGAAATCGAAGCAAAAGTTTTCATATAATTAAAAATTGAAACTGAGAGAGAGAGCCACACAAAAGTCAAGGCAATGAAAGGTTACTTTTTTGACACACTTGACTGAAGTGAGTTCATTTACCTGTTCTGCTTTTATTACGCTCTACAATAGATTCAGTTATTATACGCTTTGAGGTATATTTACTTTTCTTAATCATCTATATTTGCTTTAATTCCCTCAACTCTATTCCTGGACATATGTTACTTCGAGTGTTTCCCAACTAATTATTGTTAAAATTATATCATTTGATGAGGAACTAGAAGACCGTTTAAAGTCCTTTAGCAGCTAATTAACATATAATCGATACTTATTTTACCAACAATTATATAATCAACTTTTGAGCTATGTATTTGTTATACGAATGTTTCGAAAAAGTTGATGTGTTGTAATTATAAAATATACTTTGCAGATAAGAGTAAATGGCCTTCACAACTAAATTAACTATGTTTTATAGCAATGTAGAAAAATGGGTGACGACAATTCTCAACATCTGTTTATCAATTAATAAAACATTTTTATCCCAATTTCTCGTCAATTCAGGCAAACAATTGAGAGTAAAACATGTTCGAAAAGAAATTAATGTATATATACATATATCAAATAAAATGAAAGTTGAGATCGAGAATTGAGCAAAATTTCGGATAAAGTTTGCATTAGAATCGAAATCACCAATAACGTAGTCTTAAAACTTGAAACTCAAATGGTTTCGGTTATAAAGTCAAAAGAAAAGGAAAATTTCAATTAATTATATTTACCTTTAATGGAAATTGTTTCCAGTTTTCCTTGATTTTTAAATACTTTTTCTCGAAAGAATAGTTCCAATAAGTCTTGTATTGAGGTTTAAACTCAAGTTCGTGAAATTGATCAATAGTATTGATATCAATCGATTGATTTGAAACTATTTTATTGCAAATTAATTCGTTATTATTATCATTACTATTATATTCACTCCAAGGAAACGTAAATATGGTATTCTTTTCTTTATGCCTTCTACTCTCATCAATATCTTGATCTAATTTTGGTGATAAGTCACCGTTGGCTTCAATAACAGAGTCTTTATTATCAGAACTTTTTCCCAAGCGATCATTATTATTATTATTATTATTATTGGAAACAATCAAATCAGAGAACTTGAATTCATTAGAAGTATAAACGCCTGAGTAGAAGATAATTATTATTATTATAATAGGTATGAACAATACTAAAAATAGTCGAAATCTCGTCTTCTTTGCCAATCGAATCATTGTTGAAAAAAACCATTTATTAATTCATTTAAAACTAAAATCGATTTGTAATTCAAGATCAAAATTATTATTGAATCGAATAAAAGTAAATAAACATCTTCTAAAACTATATCAATAGATAAGTCGATCTGAAGTCTATCCCATTTTATTTGCAATTATAAAACAGTTGTTGTCGAAGGTTTTGGTCACAAGCGAGTGAACTTTAAGGGCTTTTATTTGTGGCAATCCTTCTCATGGGCTTCAGTTCTTCATTCAATAGTTCTGCTGATGAACTATAAGATCAGTTGAACTAAACAGATACCATGTCAAACATGAAAATATTGACACAATTAATAATTAAAAATATAAAACGATAATTAAACGTAATTGTATTAAACAATTGAAACATATAATTGTGGTCAACACAATCAAAACATTGTTTTCATACCATTTGTTATCAAATCTAATTTACGATCAAATGAGAATTCAATTCAGAACAGAGATTATTATTAAGTGAAGATTTATATTCGAAATGAAACACAATTCAAATATATATTAAATAATAAAATAAATATTAGATTTGATTAAAAATACGAACATATGATTCCTTAATAGCCTATGAGTTGAAAGATTGCACGCAGTTCACTACCATTTGAATCGTTAGTAATACAGCGAATCAACTGTTTATCTCTACACTTATGGCCTTTTCACGCATTCAAGTGGGAGTCAAGCTTCAAATACAGGTAATTCTAGTTATAAAACCCCATATTTATCAACGCTTTTCAAAGGCGCTTAGAGCAAAACTATCCTTCTCCTTCGGCAAACTTTTTTGCTTCGCTATTAATCATATAATATTTCAATTAATTTTTATTATCGGTTATAGAAATTAAATTTTGATTTCAAAAGTGTGTCTCAATTAGTTTGAATATTAAACTAAACCCTAATCGTTATTAAATCCTAAGGTTTAAATAACAGGTGTTCTAAGCAAAAGTATTTTCTGATTGACTTATGATATCCTGTAGTCAGGTATCTCTGACAAACCTTAAACATTGAAGCTTTAAAAAATAACTATTAGTTTGTGGCACTCGAATCATAAAACAATAAAAAGAACATGTAATAAAGATCTAACACTTCCAAAAATGGTTTTACTTGTGCATAAACTTACGTTTAGTCTTATTCGTACTCAACAAAGGTTTTATTTATTAAAAGAGATTGAGTTATCTGAAAAAGATTTGAAGGCTAACGTGACCATTTGCAGATTGTGTCTAATTATATGATAGTGCTTGATTTGTGTAGTTTATTGTTTACATAACCTAAATAGATTTGGTTCACATTAGCATTTCTATCAATAGATTTGCGATCAAATTACTATACAGATTGTGCAGTTCTGGCTGCCTTAATTTATGATTCAGATGCACAAATAATACTCAAGCCAAGACACAAGTTATGAATAATAACATAATGGCTTCAGGTTAAACCTCTAAACAATGTCTCTAAGTGTTTTTTGTTGAGAACAATGTTTGGTAGACTTTCCAAGCGATAACTCGAAGACAAAAACTATATTGAATTTACTTTACACTAAACTAGTCACGAATAGCCACAATAGTGACCCCAACACAAGCCTCAAAGGCCACATAACATAACAATATGAACTTGAAGTTTATTTTCAGATCCACTGATAACGAAATATTTCTATTACTAATAGTTAGCTAAGACTTAATGCTTTATTTTATTCCTATTGCAAGAGTAATTTTATTAACTAATGTAAATATGATTATTTACTTAACTTTTCAAAAGAACAGAGTGCGATATCTTACGTAAATATTTTATTTGATTTCAAAAGTACAACACTTTGGCTGATAATCAGGAAAAAGATTCACAGGTAATAATTTGTTTCCGCGTGCTCTCAAATTATTTTCAGGTGTGTTTAAATATTTTGGTAGCATTTTAGATATCAAATAAATCATTAATGATTACATAGGAGTGACATACTCTGTATCATATCTATCAAGTTCACACTAATTAGGAAAATAACTTATGCTCTGAATTTGCAGACGCTTCAAATATTTCTGTTTCTTATTCTCAGCATCAGTTCAGTTCAGTTCAGACTAAATATTATGACATAAAATTGATTAGAGTGACACCAATTGAAAGATTTGGTGATTTCAGGGTTTGGTATTCAAAATAAATAAAAAAGAATAAAATTCAAATAAATATAAGATGAGTTCATACATTAGCATAATTTCAAAGTCATCTGAACATAAAGTTTAATAGATGCAAAACAGGCTCAAATAAGGCTTTTTTGGTTGAAAGCAGTGGCTCTGACTAATTATCTACACACCTGCTTCACACGATAATTATGACTTTTATCACAAGTTTTTTCGAGTCAAAGTTTACATTGAACGCATCAAAAATTTTCCCACAATCTGTTTTCAAATTGTAAGGAGACAGTTTTTTCGTTTATAATGTCGTTAAAGCTAGGTTTTGCTTATATTGAGCTTTCCCAACACAATTCAAGATTAACTTATGAAAAGATTTTATGAAAAGATTTTATGCAATTATTTTTGGTTCACATATTATTCAAAAGTTGCGAAAGGTTGTAATCAAAATGTTTGCACTGCTAGTAAGTTAGTAGAAATGATTTTGATCCCATGCTTGAAAAAGTGAAACACCAAAAACTCTGTTTCCACGACTAAGATCTGATATGAGGTGTAACTATGAGAATATTTAGTGGAGGAAATGCCAATTTTTCAGATTATAAATTTATTTTGCATGAAATAAGATTTCTTAGTCATTACATTTTTTCTTTACTGCCAGAATGTTTGCCAGAAAATTGCCACAAAAATCATTAGCAATCACAAACAAAAGAAGCCAAAATGATTAATTCGTTTTTTAATCAATTTACTGTCAAAGTTGAACAAAAAATTGGGAACATCAAAGTTGGGACAAATCGTTGACCCAATGGCCTAACAAATCATTTTATAAAATGTCATTCAACTGATCGTTACTTTTTATTATAGAATTCAATTTGAAAAAAGGCAAAACATCAAAATAAAAAAAGTGTAACAATTTTAAACTTTTTATTCGAACTGATGATTGTAACAAATTAAATGAAAAACTTTTAATAATTTCAAAAGTATATTACAATGTTTCATACATGAATGACAATCGAATGGGAAACGGCTCTGTTATAGCAATCAGTTCTACATTTGATGCATAACTAAAATTCGTTTTCAATTACAGATACTATTGAGTGGTCTTTTTAATTAGATTTATTGAATATTTAATTGTGAACACGCATAAAACTGAATGTTTAATCACAAGGACTTGCATTCAATTATTTGGTATATGGTTGATGAGAATCTTCTTGGACTGAATCGTGATAATATTGACTCAAGATGTGATCGGATTATACGGTCCGTCTAAAATTAAACTATACTGAGTTAAGGCAGTTAAGCTATATATATGATATAGCTTAGATATATATATTTGATACTTTAATCATAAATAAAATGAATTACTCAAATGCTGAAAACTTAATTTATCTAATTGACTTTTATTAAACTAATGTTAATTTGTGAAAACAGTATTTGGAAATGGAAACTAAATTGTCTGGCAACATATGCTCAAAAAGTGTTATATTGAGAAGACTACAGCACTACACTTGCTTAATTAATGAGCAATATTGAACAAAAATTATGCTTAACGTTTCAGTTGGTTCATTTCTGGCCATCCGTACAACAGATATACTATTAACTACAATGATAGTTATGATAGAATAAACAGATTAACTAATAGGTATTTTATTGAAAAAATAATACTCGTATAAATAAAACTTTAACTCTGAAAGTATTCCTACGAAATTGATTGAATGAGGAAACTGAGAAATCAACGGAAAATGATGACTCAATATCCATTATGATAAAATAATCTACGTAAAATCACATTAAATTGATTGAGAAAAGCGCGAGATGGCTTTCTAGCTTCACTTATTTAAAGTATTAATTGCCAAACATTTAAACCAAGTTTTATTAATATAACACTCGTACTATAGAGTTAAAAATTGCGTTGTGCATAGCCAACCAAATTTGAAACTTACCAATCAGTGCTGATTTCACAAAAATTATGCTTTCATTCTCGGTTATAAACAAGAAGTTTAGCTAAATTTTTTTTCATTCAATTTATTATAAATTAAATCGAATACATGGAACAAAATTGATCGCGAATATAATTATACAAAATATGAACAGAATATTATTGCATTAAATCAATGAATCGTGAATGTGTTACAAAAAGTAGATCCTACTAAATAAAACAATGGTTTTGTTTTACAAAAATTTGATTTGTTGCAAAAACTTCTCGACACAATCTAGTAAATCTAAGTCATTTTGGTCGAGTGTCATTTTTTTGTTCAATTTGGTTAGTGCCATGCTTCAAATCTCCTTTATTGGCATAGGATTCGAACCTGAAATCAAATTTTAAAACTAATTATGATATCAAGATTAAAATGGAAGCTTTGAAATCTTATTTAAAGATACGTTGACCTTATGCTAAATAAGGGGTACGCAAAATAATGGCACTGGATTTCATGTTTAATAAAACTTTTAACTCTTGCTCTAAAAAACATTGTTAGTGAAAAAAATATAGATTATATCTCTAGCAGTATATTCACATGTTTTTGTTATATGACACTTCGCTCTAATAATGGACACATTAAATCAAACACTAAATTGGTTGACAACTCCTATATGAAACACAAACATCCGCTTTCAATCCACCGAATGTACTTCAACTTCTAAGAATTGAATGTTGTCGGGCATACTTGAAAAACAAAGTTTACGCAAATAATTGAATAGCAAAGACGACGGCAGTTCTCATCAAAAAGATAAAAAAACATAACTAAGAAAATTTACTCGAAGTTACTACTAGGCACTATTATTTAAGACAAAAACTACAATTCTTAGGGTAGTGGACAAAGACCTGCTATCTGTAATCAATTAAATTTAAAATGTTAGATAATGTTTATACTTTTGATGTACCAATTTTGACATGAGCAGCACTAGTAATAAAACACTTATTAAAGATGAAATTCAGTGCCATTATTTTTGCGCACCTCCTTAGTTAGTTATCAGTAAATAAAATTAGTAATGTTTATGGGCTTTGTAGATTTTATTCATAAAAATTAATGTTTTGCTGAATTTCACGCAATCGAGTGGCTGAATACTCTAGACTTTAATAATGCTCACAATTAATAACTAATTTTACTAAATTAATAGCTACTTTGTGATACGATAATAACATTTTAATTTCAATTTTCAAAAATCGCCACTAAAAATATTTATATCGGAATTAATTCAAGATCAGTTAGGAATTAATTTTGAAAATTTAAAGGAAAAATCAAAACCAATGATACAAAATGACACTTCAAGACGAAGATCAACTTTGTTTAGGCAGAAGAGATATTCCGCTTATCAGATGGACTGTTGACAAATATTTGGATGTGGTATTCTTGGGCCATCCCATGAAAGTTATGAAAATATGTTTGAAGAATTTATGGCAAGAATATAGGTCGTACAATATAGAGTAAACGCCTCAACTCAATCAGTTATTAAGACGCTAGTAGGGAGCCTTCACTATTGAAGAAACTACAGAATTGAAGGATTACCATGCTTTGATTCGACCGATATTTTCCGAACCCTTGTTCAACAAATGGTAACAAAAGGCAAAACATTTTTTTAGTCTAGAAGGGATAGGTTTGGTCTCAGTAGTAGAGACTTAGCCGGGTTTTTAAAGAAATAATGGATTAAGAGAAAAAGCTATCAATTTATTATCAGAACATTCGGTATGAGAGGTGATGGAGAGCGAGATCACTGTATTTGAGGATTAGCTGTTATATGTTGGGGATACCGACACAAATACAATCTCGTGCTCTCCATTTGCCCTATCGTTTGGATTACCATTCAACTAAAGTCGTACAATTCAATATTTGGTTCTTTGGTTTTCTTGGTGGTCTTTAACTATAGTTTGCTATCAATTAAAGATAATCAAATAAAATATCTGAAAGTTCTAAGTTTTCTACTCTTACTTATAATAGAACAAAAATTAAGAAAACTTGTCATTAACTAGTGATGAATAATAAAATATGCGGAAAATAAGTTTAATATGATAACTAGATATCATAAAGCTTGAAATCTTTAATCATACGAAGGAATACGGTACTTAATTTTAGCTTAAATTCGAGTGTCTTTTACAAAAGTTAAGGTTAGATCAAAATTTGAAGTCAATTGCAAATATTAAGAATTGGGATTAAGATTTAGCTTTCGATAAATATTGATTGTATAGCAATCATTTTGGGATCAAAAGGTAAACATTCTTTTGGAAATCAATTGACATTTCAGTCACGAATCAACACTAGTTCGTAAAATTTAATCAACAATAAACTTTAGTGAATAAATATATTTTTTCTATTAAGCCAAACTGCAAGCTGAATTAATCAAATAGTCATATTTTTGTGATTTAATCATAAGTAATTAATAATTACCTATGACTTAAGATTCTAAAATGAAGACCGAGTCAAATTTTTATTAGTGAAAGTCTAAGAAATTTTCTGAATTAAGAAATTATTGTGAAGAAGTTACTACCCTATTTCCCGGCCTATAAGACGCACTCGTAGATAAGTTGCAGCAAAAATACATTATTTCAACTTTTGATTCGACATATACCCTATTCTCGCGACTATAGACACGGGTAATATTAGAACTTTAATTTCTGAAAACTATAGTTATGCTGGTGGTACATAGGTACGGGTTATACATAAAATTAAAAACGGATGTATTTATAATATATTTTATAAACAAATGTTAACTACATTAGTAAAGTTAAAAGTTATGTACAATAAGTGCGGGCAATACATGAGGCGCGGGCTATTACATACAAGTTCTTTCAAAAAGCCTAATTTCTGAAAGTTATAGTTATGCGGACTGTACGTGGGGTGCGGGCTATAGTCACGAAAATAGGGTAATTGGCACCAACTTATAAGTTGTACATAAGAACAATGGTCATTATTTGAAGGGTTTGACGAGATTGAATAATTTTGTAGAAAAAATGTTCAACTTTGTATTTGTTCTTCACGTATAAGAGGCTCCTAACTTTTCAGTAAAACTTACTTTTTTATTCTTAAAGATGCGTCTTATCTGCCGTAAAATAAGTATTTTTGGTGCAGTAATTGAAATATATGTGGTCTAAGAGCCAAAATGATCCAAACTTTGAAGTTTGTTTAGTTGAAAACTTGAAAAATTGTACAGTATGGCAACGTTTCAAATTTTCAATTCATGATTCAGCTTAAAATGAGGTCAGGTTTTTTTTGTCACACCTCAATGTGAATCAAATTCATAAATCACTATTCTTTGTGTAATTTTGGGCTTTAGAGAAATTTTTCCGCAATCCTAAATGACGACAATGTCTATACATTTGAATTTTTGTCGTCACGGTTTGATTATTTTGGCTTAACCTTTGAATTTTAGCTACAATACAATAAGAAAATTATCTCATAAAGCGTATTAACTTGATCTGGAAGATAAGGGAAAGTCACTTTCTATTTGTTTGACTAAATTAGATGACTGAATAAAAAAAGAAATGAACTTGATTTTAGGGCAGAAAGCTAATATATCTCTCCTAAACATGATAAAAACTAAACATTTTCAGCAACTCATGAACCGGTATCGCTCTTCGAAGGGAGTGCTCGCTTTGGCTTAGTTTATGTTTGAATGACTTGCAGTTCAAAAGTAAATCCAACTCAAAACTACCCCAGATTTGAACTTATTATGGGTCTTTCTTTTGAAAGGCCCAAATGTCCTTTCCATCAAATAAGATGATTAATTTTTCTGTATTTCTTTGCGTTTGGAACAGTGACTCAGTAAAAAGCTTTCTTGAATAGAATCATCGACTGAACAATAGCATTGTTTTCACTAACTTGTAAAGCACATTCAATTGTAGCACAACTTCTCAATTGTATGAAACATATAATATAATTATAAATATCGTAAACGGACCGCATTGCGTTCATTTACTGTTTATTTAAAGTCTTTTATTGGATTAATTAAAAACACATTACCAAAAGTATACTTTTACTCTGAATCGAACGGTGAATCCAGGCATTTTATGAGCTGATTGAATCGAAATTCCAAGTGAATGAGATATTATTTGATGTGATAGAATCAGTTGAGTTTGGGTTTAGAAATATAGTCAGCAATGCCATAGGTCCCTTTCAAAAGACGACTTGATTCAAGAGGTAATTGATCTTTAGGTATACGATAAGGGCCATGATCGCCTTCATATATCATGGGTAGCCTCAAAACCCAATATGCAGATTGTGATAATCTTACAGGTTCTGAATTGCCAGGATAGAAAATGGGACACGGCATTGGCGCCGGTTGGACTCTCGGATTCAGTGTCACATGAACCGGGGCTTTAGGTGTTACCACATGAATTCGCATCAATTGAGCCAAAATGTTCGGCTTTCCCTGTCGGCTATCAATTGTAATCAAGAGAAACTCTATATTAGATCACCGTTTATTGCTTAAAACTTAATTTTTATTCTTCAAGTTTGACTTACTTGCAAACACATGGGAAATATAGAGGCATATCGTTGCTAGCGATGCGGTTAGCAGACTCTTTAACAATGCCCATATTTGCTTTCAATACGGAATCAGGTCCAGAACATATAAATCTGTGTCCGCGATGACACTCGTACTCAACTCCTATGAAAATCTTGACTGTAAATTGTGTTCCATCTGTAAAGTTCAATAGAAAACACTTAAAGTGTAATGTATTGTTAACTTTTAATATTGGAGATGACGCTCACTGATCACATTTTAGAATTCTTGTTGGAGACCAATGAATAGAAAGACCTAAACTTACTGAGACATACAGTAATTATTATGAATTGTAATTAGCATGTGTCTGCTTTACTTCTGTGTCAATTAGGACAGATCCGTTGAGATGCAACAATGTTTGATATTAAACTTTATTCATCATTACCTAACTTTAACTATGAGCACGATTTTGAGCGTCATTCGCAACAACATCAGGCAAAACCAGCTAAAGACAAAATCTATACCTTTAAAAGTTTTCTTGTTTTTGATTCCTGGCGGTCTTTTTCCCTCCCAAAGTGGAGGCAAATGTCCCGAATGTTCCAATTTGACGGTTACATCCCACGGTAACAGAAAATTGGCACCACTTATGAAACCAGGCTGCTCTTGAAGACCAATATTGTGAGAATAGAGACTTGACGGACCTAAACACACGAGTGACCACGAGCTGTATTTTGGCAAAAGTCCTGATGGACTCATGGTGTGCAACATTCCAGGCAGGTATTCAGTAGTAGATGATTGATGATTGAATGCCACCAAATACGGGCTGTCGCTTTGACGAATGACTAATTGAATGTCATTTTCTCTCTCAGTCTCATCCCCAGCTGCATATTCACTCTCATCGCTGCCACTCGTTGAATTTTCATTACCCTCTTCTACCAATTGCTTAACTAACTGTTCCGATCGTTCAACTTGAGGATCTGTTTTTGATTCATCAGATGCTTCAGCAGCAATAGGAGTGTCGTCTTCTTTGGTCGCTTTATTTAATTCATTCAATAATAAATCCGTATTGACATCAGCGCTGACTTGTTGTGACAAATTAGTGAAAGAGGCGACACCCGCATCTGGCTGTGACTCAAACGGAATATCTCCAGGAGTTAAAGATGTATCGAAAAGAGAATTTGTTGTTTTTGAATTTATAGGACTTCGGGGAATAGGAACTGTTATGGCAGGCTGTATGTTGTCAGTACTTGGCTCGAAAACGGGAAATACGATCCTTTCTAAGTGACCACAACTGCACTTATTTTTCATCATCGCATAGAAGTCATGATTTGCGGCTTTCACTGTAAACGGATCCTCTCTATTGCCTTGTCTCCGACCACAATCACACGCAGATGTTATTTTGGAGGCACTTACGTGTCTCATAGAAGGCAATGTCTGTTCCGATTCATTGTCAGAATCATTACTGTCATCGCTATCGTCTTCAGATTTAAGTCTATGAATAGGATTAATGCAGTGATTTCCAGTTAGGCTCAAAACCTCACACATTTGTCGCCCGTTTTGCCAATAGTTATCGCATTCGACTTTCAATCGCTGTCCGTAATCATATAGAGCCGGACCTCGAGCTTGAAGCGTGAAATGCTGTAAAGCGTGC
Source organism: Archegozetes longisetosus (assembly GCA_018873245.2). Classification (NCBI taxonomy): domain Eukaryota; kingdom Metazoa; phylum Arthropoda; class Arachnida; order Sarcoptiformes; family Trhypochthoniidae; genus Archegozetes; species Archegozetes longisetosus. The sequence continues at coordinate 10,398,872 of JAEMBT020000007.1, forward strand.
GCTAGTTTTCTTTCATGAAAATCTCTTGTGTAATGTGGAGGTAAACTGTCCTGATATATGCTCATCGCGATCGGCAACACTTTGGCACAACGAGCCTCTGAAAATCGAGTGTCAACATCTAGTGATGCATGCAATGAATTCAGTATTGCTTTCAGACTACTATTCTCGATATTCGTTGCGAAAAGTATCTCTTTCAGTTTGAGCGCAACTTGAAAGAACTCTTTGACTGTCGGCAACTCGAAGATTGGGGGTGCGGCATGTCTTCCTATGTTATCATCAAAACCTTTCGAGAGAGCGATTCCAATATGAGTCCATAAAAATGAATAAAAAGAATGCGAATCGCTTTTGTCTTCCTCTTCACTGTCGTTATTGCTTTTTTCCTCAATGTTACAATATTTGATAAGTCTTTCTAATAGATATTGACTCGAATCACGAATAGTCGGATCCTTAGTTGATATATAAACAAAGTCGTTATGTGTCGAAACTGCAAAAAGTGAGTTCGCGCTTATGTTTGTAATAACTCTGCTTTTACGTAATATTCTATAGATCTGGTCTTCAAGTTGTCGTTCACAATCTGCCAGATTCTCTTTTTTGATGAACTGATTTTGGCCATAAGATTCAAACACAAATAGAGCTCTTGGAGAACAAGGACGACCAGATTGCGTCCAGTCACTCGGAAGTGTTGAGAATGATTGTAACATTTCGGTTATTATTGGCTGTAATTTCTGTCGCGTCGAATCAAGTATTCGAAACATATTTATGTAACTCAGGTCGAAGTGTGGCGAAGGGTTCACTATGACTACGATATGACTTAAATGAAACAATAACAGCATTGCTTTACATAAATTCGTCTGTAAGTCAGGCCACACTTGAAGAAAGCCCTAAATTAATGATTAGTAGTTTTGAAAATTTCATTTAAGGAGTCAACTTCTTTTCTATACTTTTTCGTGCAATTCTTTCTCCATATTTTTGCAGATCTGAGTCATGGCCAACGAATCAAGAATTGAATTCAAGTGAAGATATATTACATTATTTCTCACGTCATGATAACCATCGATTTGGCAGTTCTTTAAATACAATACAAAGATATTAATTGAATTAACAAATCAATTGTTATAAGAGACAAACCGTATTATCGAAGAGAGTCTTCAATTGGCAAAATAGTCCGCGAAACACATTTTTTCCGATGGAGTCATCAATAAGAGATGCCTTACAGTTGTTGGCATCAAACGATGATTTGCCGATTATTGAGACAATACAGACTTTCTGTTTACGGACTGCGACTCGACTTCCACTCAATATTTCGATTGAATTTCTAATTATACAAAAAAGTTAATTAAAATCATGAAAATACGGATTAACTGATCGAATGGTAACTGACTTCAAACTTTCATCATTTGGTGAAAATATTTGGAATTTATAATTGATTTCATTACTGATAACTTGTGGACCATTTCCGTGAGGAGACATCTTTTTACATTGATCTGCTTTTTAATTATTAGATAAATAGTTTGACCATTAATTCATTTGTTATTTTAGTTTTTGAATGACTTACAGGCAAGTATAATAGTATATCACCAGATATAAGATATATAAAATATACATAAGAGTTACTGAACCAATAATTTGAGCGCCGCCCAGGAATTAGTTTTGGAGTTATTGTTCAAACAACCAATAGATTGAGAGCAAATTATAGTTTTCATAATTAGCCAAAATTGACACAAAAACAACTTTCTCTTCAATAACTTATTTAGAACCAAATAAAAGATCCTATCCCTGTCACTTGAATACCAATTCGTCAACGATTCTTCACTTCCTTCGCCTCCTGATTAATCTTCTATCTCAAGAGGTCACGAAGTCGTTCGGCAACTCCTGTCAGACGAAGTGGACGTGATGGACACATAAGGGATGGCGGCAGGAGACTCGGGAACTCCTCCGAGTCGGTCACGTTCGCCCGATTCTAATTGACAGTATATTTAGATAGAACTAACTCAAAACCTGATAACAAAACTACAACTTATTTAACTATCTTTCAGCTAAGTAAGAATATTGTAGAATACAAAGGAGATATTCCCTCAAATCTCAGCAATCACTACATTGGATCTAATCAGTAGTATTACTCTTATGGATCCTTAAAATTATTTATACCTTTAATTTAATGTTTTGAGTCAATCTCTTGTTTATGGTTTATATCAATTTGTTTAGATAAGTACTTATTGATTAGGTAGCTTCAAATAAGTACTAATTCATTATATATTAATTGAGCCAATACTTAAGTGATCGACAAAACAAATTACTGCTTAATATTACCTCAATTTTTATTTCTTTTGATTAAAAAAATATTTAATTTTATGGCATCAATTATGGTTTGAGCACTTGTTTTAAATAAATAACTATTAGCTGAACTGAACCGCTCAATATCAGCTATTAACCAAATTTTTTCCGACAAATAAGAACTGATTTTCAAATAAAACATCCTTTTTTGGTGATTTAGATTAAACTAGTGTTGATTCCGTTCCTGAAACGAGAACTGGAACGGAATCGGAACGGCATTAAAATTTCTCAAAAGAACGGGATAAGAACGGAATACAAACGGGACGTAATATAATGAAGAAAGTAAACAACTCTAGCATTAAGTGATTAATGCACGATACTGTAATTCTTTACAAAATCAGGGAAACAATTCAATGTTTCACTTCATATTTCAAATTACACAAACAATGAAAAAATGTTATATTAGATGATTGCAATACTTTGAAGCCATGTATTAAAAATATATCAAATCATTAGTGTCTCAAATAGTTTAAATCAGAAGTTTCTCAATTTATTAGATCATTAAAACGGTAAATAATCTACAAATAAAATTAAAGATAATAATATTTAATTAAAATTTCAGAACAAGCAGTATTTTCTAATGATAATGATATTGTGATTAGAGAATATTTTAAAATGAACGGAATAAGAACGGAATGAGATTAAAAATGTTCTTAAGGAACGGTATGGAAACGGAACGGAATTGAAAATTTTATTTAAGAATGGGATAAGAACAGAACGAAATTGAAAAGTCCCTTTAAGAACGGAATAGGAACGGAACCGAATTCAAAAATTTGAAACGGAATCAACACTAGATCAAACTAAGTAATTTGATTTGTCTTGCAATCAACTGTCAGTTTGCAGTTTGTTGAATAACCTGCGTTAATAAAATCATTTCCTAGTAATGAACACAGTATTTAATTGAAACTATCTGAATAACTTTGCTTGAAATTATAACAATTGTGTTAGACCAGAGATTCATTGAAACTATTGATGAAAATGAGCTGATCACAAAGTGATCAATTGAGAGAAATGCGTGAATCGACAGGAAATGAGTCATTAAGAGACCGGTACCGACAATAGGTTTAACTGACTTCTATGGAAGCACAAAATTGTATCGTTTGTATTAGAAGAGATATTACACAAAAATAATTAGAGTTAAGAAAAGATTAAAAATTGAGAATACTTTTAATTGGATTTAATTGAATTAAATATAAGTTAAAAATGAACATAAGTTAGAAATAAAGGACACTTCTATTATTATCGAGATTATAGAAAAGTAAACGCCAGAAGAACAGTATTCTGATATTAGTTTATAAAAATGAGGCAAAATTTTAGAATAAAATCAATCAGTGTGCCACAAAGCTATTAAACGATCTTCTTTTATCTGTTCGTTGGCTTTAACCACAATCCCTTCCGGAGTGAACTCGAACACATTATTGCAACGCGCCATTTCATGACCGTATGCAGGAAACTTGACATGTTTATCGCCCAACCAAACATCGCACCAATAGTTTGTGGTTACAATACCGTCTACAGGTTTGATGGACTTGAAGTTAGTAACGCTGTTTTGAAGCAAATTTTCTTCTTTCTTGTTAAACCGATATTTGATTGTGGATCCTGTAATGTTTTTGATGGTAATCAGACGCCTACCTTCAAAACCGACAAGGTTTGAGACAACTTCGACAGCTTCACGTACTAATGCCCCGCCGAGAGCGTCCGGTTGTACATTAGCTGTTTCGCTATCATTCGAATCATCATTAACAGTGAAGGATTTGGTTCCACCATTTTCGATCTCAATTATTTGTTCACTCATTTTTCGAATTGAATAACAACTATTTATATACACTTTTAAAATAAATATGAGTTATAATATTAATCGCGAGTGAGCAAAAATGCTCGCACATGAAATGCACTGAAACGGTACGAATAACTGTAGACAACACTCTGAGGTTTGTAGCATGCTTGATTTATTGGTTTAGGCGCATTAGTGTTTGACATGAATTCCTATTCCTGCAGGAACTCCTGTCCTGTCCTGTTCCTGGTCAGGAATTTACAGGAATGGGAAAGGCTATCATAACTACAGGACAGGACAGGAATTCCTGTTCGATTCTAAATTCCTGTAAAATTCCTGTAAAATGAAAACTAGACATAAGTTTGACATAAATTCTTCATAACTCGGATATTGGGAACAAAATAGAAGTTCTTATCCCCGACTCTATCGGTTGGCTATTCGTTTGCTGTCTATCCCTGCGACCAACCTTTCAAGCGAAAGGAATTTCAGTGCCGCTGGTCTAATACTCACTGACCATCGTTCAAGACTTAGTTCACAGAAAGTAAATGAATTGCTTTTTATTAGATCTAACTTTGATTTGTATTGAATATGCATTCATTGATTGTATTTTCATTTGATTTTTTGAATAAATAATTTTTCAAACACATTGAATGTCAGGAAAACAGGAAAACCGGACAGGAATGAAAATTTAGGGCTCAGGACAGGACAGGACAGGACAGGAATCGGTTTCGAGAATGCAGGACAGGACAGGAATTCCCTTTCAGTACTTTGTCGATCACTAAGGCGTATCTAAAAACAGCGTTATTAAAACATGACGCAACTCGGATGCAACAACGGTAATGGATAGCGTAGCAGTTCGCTGCTTTGCTCGTGGTTTTGGTAGAGGTGTTCCCTAGTTTTTATTGTTTCAGATGCTACTTTATTATAGTAGAAGGTACAATTCCCATTCATTTATAAATTGTTGATAAAAACTTTTCCAAAGTTTAAGTCATTATGCAATTAAATCAAATCAAGATAAAAAACAATAAATACAATAATTGATGATATATTGAGATAAATTAAAATTAGAGTCAATTGGTAGCAATTTTAACTGTTTTAAAATTCATTTAAAACTATCACTTAAAGCGAGCCAATAAGAATGGCTCAAAATTTCAATTTCTTTGAATTAACAAAAATATTAAATTTTGGAGAGCTTACAGTAAGATTTCTTCAACAAAATAAATTGTTATTAGATCATAAGGTGTTCAAAATGTAGAAATAAGTCTGTCAAAAATGCGATACAATCGGCAACTGGAGTAATCGGGGGTCTAAGTTCAGCAATGGATATCCAATCGGTATTGAGAAAATTAACTCGAAGAGTTTCGAGTAGTTTTTTTGAATAAAAATTTTATTTGTAGGCAAGGATCGGCGATCTTTCTTCTCGTTAGCTGATCGTTTTGAGCTATCCCACACGAGAGTGCAATCAAGAACTATCGTCTCAATCATATATTTATGGGCTAACGGGGGTAATGTTCAACAAACAATGCAGTATTTGAAAGGAATGATTAAAGATCGAAAATTTGTGCAGAATTTGCGTAAAAGATTGCGTAAAGTTTGTTGGAAAGTATTGAACAACGCTCCAGCGATGGGCGGACCCGGAGAAGTATCGTTTTGCTCTGTTTTGATCTATTCAGTTATAATTTGCTATCATTTCCTAAAAATTAGGTAATTCAAATTGATGAAGCCTTTTTAGATGCAGAAAAAAGTACAGGAGGGGTCGTGCTCTTGTAGAGAATCACTTTCCAGGAACTACTCAAAACTATGGCAATCACATTCATGGCCATTGAGTTTTCGGCATGGTTTGGAAGAGAAGAGATGGCATCAGCGAAATAAGAATTTTTCAGTTCTGACTTATTTAAACTTTAACGACAATTTACACACTTATTTAAACCCCACTTAAGTCTAAACTAGGTTTGAAATTTGAGTATACATAATTTTTAAGACGAGTTTCGAGTCTTAAACCTAGTTTTAGACTTGAACCAGGTTTATACACAAGTGTGTATATGGGCCTAAAAGCTTTAATACAAAGCAATTGTTTGGAATTCCACTCACAAAGCCTCTTCAATGTTTTAAAAAGTAAGGTTCGATAAAAAATGTATTGTAAGACACTTAGACGAGATGAAACGTCTTTAAGATCTATTATTCAAAGAAATGTCTTGAATGGTTCTCAAATGTGATCAGGTGAATGGGCTCCATATGCCAATATTGATCAAAACAGACCAAATAGTTGGGGACAATACACTCATCGAACTGTTACTCATGTGTAAGTTGTCTACTAGTTATCAAATATTTTCAACAGTATCGTTGTAACAATGAGTGTGAGGGGTGAATCCCGGGTTAATGGGTCTAAGGGGGTTCAGGACCCCCTACCCCCAATGTAATAGATCATTTGGTTCAGTTCTTCGAGCTGAAAATTTTGATACCACACTTTACCACTTCTGGCCAACTGCCGGTGGGAGTGGCTGACCTATTATATATTAGTTCAAATCAGGTTTGGTTTAGGTTATAACTTGGTAGATCCATGTTTATCCATTTTCGAGGGAGTTAGGCCTGGATGACCAGGAGTGGTTAGGTTCATGTTGGAAATGGTCAAGTATGATATCAAAATGTTCAGCTCGACGAACTGAACCAAATGATCTATTACATTGGGGATAGAGAGTCGGGAACCCCCTTAGACCCATTAACCCGGGATTCATCCTTCACACTCATTGTTATAACGATACTGTTGAAAATATTTGATAACTAGTAGACAACTTACACATGAGTAACAGTTCGATGAGTGTATTGTTCCCAGCTATTTGGTCTGTTTTGGTCGATATTGGCATATGCAGTCCATTCATATGACAATATTTGAGAATCTTTGAGAAATTTTTTATGTTGTTTAGATTGCATAATGACTTAAACTTTGGAAAAGTTTTTATCAACAATTTATAAATCAATGAGAATTGTGCCCTCTATTATAGTAAAGTAGTGTCTGTAATAATAAAAAATTAGGGAACACCTCTACCGGGTCAATCTGGGCTAATGGATCTAATGGGGTTCCCAACCCTCTACTCCCAATGTGATACATCATTGGATTCAGTTTATCAAGCTGAATATTTTGATACTACATTTGACCACTTCTGGCCAACTCCCAAAGGGGGAGTGGCTGGCCCGCCAAGTGATATATCATTGGACTCAGGATATCGAACTGAGCATTCTGATACCTCACTTGATCAATTATCACAAGTAGTTTTCGATATATTCATCTTTTTTGGTTTAGTACCTCGTAATGAATAAACTTGAATTTCTCGAGTCGTAACTCAAAAAAGCCTGATATAAACCAAGGGAGAATAAGTTAGGTCACGAAGCGACCTAACCTATTATACCTTAGTTTAAATCAGGTCTGGCTTGTGTTACAACTTGGTAAAGCCAGGTTTACCCATTTTCGAAGGGGTTAGGTCTGGATGGCCAAAAGCGGCCAGGTTCGGATCGGAAGTGGTCAAGTGTGGTGTCAAAATGTTCAGCTCAACGAACTGAATCCAATGATGTATTACACTTGTGGGTGGGCGATTGGAAACCCCTTTAGACCCATTAGCCCGGATTATCTCCTCTACTAGAACCACAAGCAAAGCAGCGAACTGCAACGCTACCCAATACCCAACAAATAAATAGCATTACATACACCATAATGTATTACTGCGGTAACATATAGCTAGCAAATTTTTGATCGCCCTCTAGAGCCAATTTTCCATACTACAGCTTAACCGAATTATAAGTCAACTTAGTCTTAAAGTCTTCAAAACATTTGTTTCTCTAAATACTTATTTATATCATTAATGTTTTCCGAAATACTATTATATTATATTAATGAAGTTAATCGACTAGATCATAACTATTGTTAACTTCGTTATATTGTATTTATATTATGAATAAACTTTATGTTAATCAAAAGTTAGAGAATTGTAATGATTTTAACCATAGATGGCTCTTATTTATTGCTAGCTATATGTTACCGCAGTAATACCATACATTAGCGCATCATGGATATGCAGTGCGTTCTTATTGAATCTATTATCAATCCAATGAGTAAATGCAAGAAAAAAAATAGCATTAGAGATGTCTCTAAAAATGAAACTTCTAATAAACTTTTCAGCCAATCAAAAACATTGATTTAGAACTAATCACAAAATGTAGCATGCATAAAAACGTTGATATATTTTATGATATTTGAGGCATTTTATACATATAGGGTAGTGGATTTAAGGTAAGATAACCGAACGTTGTTTATATTTAACTTGGTGCTTAATAAAAATAATAGTTGTATTGGTTTTTAGAGTTAAGTTTTATTTTTCATAAAGACCTCTAACGCTAATTTTTTCTTGCATTTACTCTTTGGATTGATAATAATATGAATCACATGTAATTGTATCTAACAATCAATTAAATGACTACTACTAAAGCTTAATTACTTTAAAGTCTAAATTCAAAAATCTCTTCTAATTAGCTAAACTTTTGAGTCTTTAGTCACAATTATTTGCATTAAATATTGATAATTAAATAATCGAATATTGAATTAATGTTAGAATAATGGCTCAATCACTGCAAAATGTATTGAGAGATGAGGAAAGAATGAATCAGGTGTTTGAGTCAATATTTAAATCAATATCAAACAGTATATCAGGACCTGTTGAGCAAGATAGACTTAGAGAGGTGTTTGATAAAGTTGTTGGTAAGAGTATTACTTTAAATATGTATGTATTTAGTCAGTATTGAATTGAGTCTTATTTAATATTAAAACAGTATTTGTTAATAACGTTATAAATAAGATTGTCTCAAATATATTCAGGTACCAAATCTTAAACATTTGATTTTAGTATAGTTTTTCGTTTCTTAGAATACTATAATTCAATAAATTTATTTTTAGTTGATTATAAAATACACATAAAGCTCATCATACATTCAAATATTTAAATTATCCAAACAGAAACTAAATTAGATGACATTAAGCAATTAGACATTTATGATGACGAAAGCGATAGCGAACAACAGACTGAATATGATCTTATGTACAGTCAATGTAATCCAGTCCCGAATGATAATATCCTACGTAAGAATGAAGCCAGAAGATTAATAGCTAATAACAATTATAACAATAATAAATACGCTAAGATTAACGTTAAAAGGACCATTACATCTTGCCAAACTCAGAAAGATAAAAGTATCTATCTGTCACCCGAACTCTGTATTATTATTGACAACAAAAGATTCTATGTCCGATTTGTTGGGGGAGTCAAAGAGACGCACAAAGACTTAAAGACGTCTTTATAGAATTTGAATTCGATGTCAAAACTCACAGAGACTTGACTGCAAAACAAATTATTGATGAGTTAAATAAAGCGGAGGGCTTCATGACTGATTCGAACCAGGGAATCGTTGTTATAATCTTATCACACGGTGGCGATAATGGTGTGATTTATGGCAAAGATTATAACATTGAAGACGGCAGAGAAATAGGTTTTGTGACTGTTTCACAAGTGGTCAACATTTTCAACGATGAAAATTGTCTTCCCCTTAAAAGAAAGCCCAAAGTGTTTATCTCCAGCGCTTGTAGAGCTGGTCTTCAAGATAAGGTTAGACCGAACTCATTAGTAATTTTTGAGGATGAAAGCAAACTTTCTGATGTGTTCATTGGTTTCTCAACTCAAGAAGATTTGACTTTTTACAAATACTGAATAATGACTGAATTTATTGATTTGTTTTCATATTATTTCAAAGGCTCCAAAAGCTATCGACACTCGAAAGAGGGTCCTTTCTTCGGGCTAGTTTTAGCTCAAGTTTTAGCAGAATTTTCTGGAGACAACCACTTGGAACAATTGTTTGAAATAGTGAGGCTTAAATGTTATTTGATTTTCATAACTTATTACTTATTTACCAATTATTTGACAGACCAGCCTATTTGTCGGAAATCTTGAAGTTGAAATTGTATACCTAATAACCAAAAAGAAAGCTAGATCAAGACTTCAAGAAATAAATTCATGTCCAGATATGAAAAAATTCAGATTTGACAAAAAGCTTTACTTTAGAACAGGGGATGAATCCGGACTAATGGGTCTAAAGGGGTTCCCGGCCTCCCACCCCCAAGTGTGATATATCATTGGATTCAGTTCCCCAAACTGAACATTTTGATACTACACTTGACCACTTTTGACCCGAACCTGACCACTTCTGAACAACTCCCGACGGGAGTGGCCGACCCCGCGCCAAGTGATATATCATTGAACTCGGGACATCGAACCGAACATTTTGATACCTCACTTGGTCAATTATCTCAAGTAGTTCTCGAGATATCCATAATTGTTTGGTTTAGTACCTCGTAATGGATAAACCTGGATTCTCGAGTCGTAACCTAAACAAGCCTGATATAAACTAAGGGAGTATAAGTTAGGTCGCTTCGCGACCTAACCTATTATACCTTAGTTTAAATCAGGTTTGGCTTGGGTTACGACTCGAGAATCCAGGTTTACCCATTTTCGAGGGGGGTTAGGTCTCGGTGGCCCGAAGTGGTCAGGTTCGGGTTGGAAGTAGTCAAGTGTGGCATCAAAATGTTCAGCTTGACGAACTGAATCCAATGATATATCACACTTTGGGGTGGGAGGTCGGGAACCCCTTTGGACCCATTAGCCCGGATTCACCCAGAACAGGTTATATTTCGTACTTTAATGAAAACGAAGAAAGAAATGGCACGCTCATAAGAACTAGAAAAGAGCATGAATGAGAAGATTGTGTTCTCTCATAAGTGTTAACTTAAGTATTTAAGTCAGACATTTATAGTCATTAATGAGTAAACAAACTTGTTTTCTGATATATTTATTTATAATTTTTTTCCGACTCCTCTGTATTCGAAACTTAATAAGTTTCAGAAACTAATGAAGACATTGCTTTAGAACTATAAGAATTACCTACAACGCTATAAACCAAATGAGTTCTACTCAGCTTCAATGATGAAAGATGTCAAACAGGAATTGTCTGAGATTTCAATTATATTGATACTGTGGCTTAGTTGTCGAATGCAAGTCCCAACTAATAACTACATTAGACAATAATATTTTTATGTGCCCTAGTAATTAATTATACCTTCAATTCAATGTTTCGAGTCAGATTTTTGTTTATGGTTTATATTAATTGAGTCAATGCTTAAGTGATCGATAAAACAATTTACTGCTTAACTAAATATTAACTCAATTGCTGTTATTATTTCTTTTGATTACAAAAATATTTAGTTTGATGGCATGAGTTATGGTTGTATGTTTGCATTATTTAAATGTAAAAGACACTAGAAATCTAACATAAGTATTACACTATATAAACAAACAGTTCAACTAGAATTAACGTTATCGTAAACTACTTTCTATTCACTAGTTGACAACTCTTTGCTTCTCATCATCTTCCTTTATGTGTTAAACGCTCAGCTCTAAATTGACTCTTATACTAACTATATAATAACATATACATAACTGACAATTGAATAATAATTATGGTATTACATTATCAACAACTCTAAATCATAGACCAGCAAATGAATATGCCGAATCTGGTAAATTGAGATATTTAGAAAAAATCTCTAAAGATGAAATGATTCATATTTTTGGTGATATTTATATAGTAGAAGAGCCAATAGATAAGTCAGAACTTATGCTAGATGACGTTCCAACGAATCTTGACGAGCCATTCACAAACCAGTAAAACATATACAGACGTCAAAAGTGCTGTACTTTTCTTAAGTAAGCATCTGTCAAATACTTAGGGTACCATTCAATTACCGTGCATACTATAACAAAAACTAATTTTTATTTTTTTTAAAAACGTTACAAAAGTTCAATCAATTATATGATCGCCCTCTTGATCGATGATAGCTCCCCATCTTTCGACCAAATTTTTGATGCCCTACTCGTTGAAGGACGGAGGTTTTTTGCTGAAGAAGCAGCGGTGGCCGTTCGGATACCATCAACGTTTGCGAAGATTAGCCGGAAAGGAAACTGAAGTGAGGCGAAGAGGTGGTAATCGGAAGGCGCAATATTTGGCAAGTATGATGGATGAGGCAGCACTTTCCAACCCTGACCTTCGATCTTATATTGGGTCATTTTCGCCGTATATGGGCGCGCGTTGCCTTGATGAAAGATGACCCGGTTTCGGTTGACCAGCGCTGGGCGCTTAGCTACAAGTGCGTCACGCAATCGGTCCAACTGTTGACAATAGATGTCCACCGACACAGTTTGGTTCATCTTGATCATCTCGAAGTAGACCCTTGGTAATCCCACCAGACACTCAACAGAGCCTTTTTGGGATGAAGGCCGGGTTTCGGCATCGAAACCAGTGTCTGACCAGGGGATTACCATTGTTTATGACTTTTAGAATCCTCAAAGAGAACCCACTTTTCGTCGCCGGTCACATTCTGCTTCAAAAACAGTACTTTTTGGTGTCGAATGAGCAATGAGTTACGGATTGTGACACGAATTGCCTTTTGTTCTGGTGTCAAATCATGAGGTGCCCAAACCCCGGCCCTACAGTCCTTCCCAATCTCTTGAAGGTGCGATTGAACGGTCGACCAACTGATCCTGAGTCTGTTCACCAAATCTTCGATGACTTGACGCGGATCCTCTTTGATCATCTGGAGTAGGACATTAATGTACACTAAAATTGGTTAGACAGGTCTCGGGCGACCTTCGAGATTACGATCACCGGAAAGGAACCGACTAAACCATCCCTGGGACTGTCGAAAACTTACCACTAGACCGTAGGTTTCACAGATATTATTAGCGGCCACAGCAGCATTGCATCCGCGACCGAATTCATGCATCAGTGTTTGACATGACTCTTATCGGGAATGTAATCGGTCATTGTTTGGACACAATTAAAATTTTTTTGCGCTAAATTGAAGTCAAATATATGTACTTTCAATTGAGAAATGAAAACGATTTTTAAAAAATGCTTTTCCTCCGTAGACAACACTACAATTACATATATAAAATGCGCGGTAATTAAGTGGTTCCCCTAAATATATGATCTTTTGTGTAGCGCCCGCACATTTGATTGGACTGCTTGGAATGATGAAGATAGCATTGCCTTCATGAAAATTTTCAATGGCCAGTAGTCTTAATGACTATCTGAGGAGAGTAGTGGGAACAGACACCTGGCGTCTCAAAAGTTTCGGGCAATTCTTTGATTTTATGCTAATCAATATTAGTACCGCACGCGACCACTAAATGTTCGTACTTAACAGTTCTGTTCGCCTCTGAAAGTCGCATTTTTTATTTTGTTCAGGCATTATTCCAGTGCATCTATCTTTAATCCATTTCAATTTGTTAGGTATCACTTCAGCCATTGGACGAGAGGATTTCATTCATGTTATTAACGCCAGCAACTACCAATGTCCAAATCGGCAGATAATAATGTGTATTTAATTGTATTATAAACTCATTTCTCAAATCTCAGAGAGACGAAATGGTTAATAGTTACATCAATTGGTCCAATGATAGCTAACTTTTCTTCATCCAAAACTTTCTTTTGCGTTTGTGACTATTTTTCTACGTTATTTAAAAATATTTAACTATTTTTAAGATAGAATAACCTAAACTACAACACAAAGTGAGGAATGCGGATCATGATGTAGAAAAAATAAATATAATTCCATCTTACATATAAATTCTTGATTGCTAGATAATTTTATTTCAGTGGATGAAATTTTTCTGTCAAGTAAATTAAACATATATGAATCGAATCAATGAGAAAACTTTTCAATTTTTTCCGTCGAATATTGAATTTGAATGGGATTTTGAAAGTTCTTTTTGGTTGATTTGGTGAGTTTAATTGAAAGTGAATACAGAAAATAAATAGAAATTATTTTGAGTAAATGAGTGTAATCTTTTTAGAAGGATTATTATATTTATTGTCATCAAAGTGTTCTAAACAAATTACTCTTCGTGTTAAAACTCTGAAGCTTTCATTAGAAAATAAATTTTCGATGTTACGTACATCAACACTTCGAAGTATGGTTTGCGACAATAAAATCGAGAAAATTTCATTTACAATATTGATTTTGTATTAATTATGACATTTACATGATTTTTCATAATTATATAATGTAAAAGATTTATCGATTATAATATATATTTGAATTTAGAAATTTGTCTTCAAAAATTTAGAACTTGGCGCTATTTTTAAATTTAGTTGATAACAAAGAATTATAGTTGCGATGAGACTTAAAAATATTTTAATATTAGTATTCTTTAAACTAAATCCACACTTTAATATATTCAGTCTGACACTATGAAGCATTTAAGATCTTTAAAAATTAATAAAACCTAATAACAGTATATAGAGAACGACTAAAAACTGTGAACATCCGAAATTTTGAAGTTACATCTGTTGTAGAGTTAGCTCTAATTATTATATAAACTTAAAATTTTCATTTAAATGATTGTAATTATTCCTGTTATGATGTGAAACGCTGTATTGAATGAGTTAAAGAACTATTGGAAAATAGTAGCATTGATTTTTTGAAAATTTAATGTGAGGTCATTTATTGGCCTACAGTATGCGCATTAAAAATTTCTTACTGTGACCTATGAAGGGGTGAAAATTTTTTATAATATAATAATTTTTAAACAAAAGAGCAAATGCTATCGTTTGGTAGTAATTAGGTTTAGCTAACTATATCTATTAAATTTTAATGGAATAAAAACATTTTCTCGATTTTATTGTGGTAAACCATACACCAACAATATTTCGATGTTGTGTTGAAACAATTTACTATTCACATACTACCAACTTTTCCGATAAGTTATTTGAGCTATTATTACAAAAGTGACTGTCGATAAAGTGATTGTCGATAAGATGAGTTGTCGAGCAAGTGAGTGTCGGGCAAACGTACCAGACCCTTTTTGTCAGTAGAAGATTCTAATTCTATTGAAACTTAATATTATAATTTGAATGTTGTTACTTAGTAGTGTTCTGTCATTTCTCAAGATTATAAAAGTTATGATAAAAGTAAATAAATAAAATCTCAATCAAAGTAAATCTTTACTAAACTAAACCTCAGTCAAATTCATTTCAATCCGATGATTTTTTGAGCATTATTTCTTGTCGACAAGCCTCGAATCTTATTTGTTATACTTGAAGTCTCCATGTTATCGAATATTTATTTTACTGTTGAGAACATACTTCTCAATGAAAAGGTGGGTCATCCGAAGACTTAAAGTATGGTTAAAATAAGCAGAAATTTGTACAATCTTTGACAAAATTAAGATTCTCAGTTTTTAGGGTTTTTAGTAGTAGAAGTTGATGGATTTTCATGAACATTTTTTTGATTATGCTACATGTTGGGACCGACATTCTGGTAAATTGGCGTTCGAATTGCTTTAAAGATAGGTGAATTATTCAAGTAAACTCCGCCAGAAGAATTGGATGAGAATTTTTAAATTCTGATGAATGGAAACCAAACTAGACAGAAAATAATTAGATACGTGTATTTTTTGTTTCATTCAAATATCGTTTGTGCTAAAGTTACAAGCCTAAATACTCGAAAAACCTTATTTTTCAAAAAGTCATAACTTCTATATCTGAATAGATAAAGTCATGATCTCAATGTCAAACTATAGATAATTTGAAAATTCATCAAGAAATTTTATTGGCTTTCTAAATGAATTTGATTTACTTTGATTAAAACTCAAAATTTAATCTTTTGAAATATGTAACGTTATTAATATATCACAGCAAGGCTCTACGTATGAAATCACGTGTTTTATACACTTCGATTTCATCATTACTTTTAACTCAACTGAAGTTCTGAAGTCATCATTGAAATGTCACAAATGAATGAAATTCGATTTAGAAATTTCATTAAATTGCGTGCACAAAATGTTTCTAAGTCAAGAATAATGCATCGACTTGGTTAATATTTTATTTTAACTTGATTTTTATTGAATTAAAGATTTTATAAAGGAATCTCAAAACAGGCTTACGATGATTGGGCATATAAGGATGACAACGATATTCCTTTCTTCAGACAGGAATATCTTGGTCGTCCTCGAAAGACAACTGTTGAAGAAGACTCACTAATAGCTGATGTTACGAAAGAGAAGCGGTGGTCATCGCTGCCTGAAATTAAAAATGACGACCGAATCATAGCTTTGAATCTCAACGTCTCCGATCGAACCATTTATAGGCGTTTGAATGAAAAATGTATCAAATTCTTCGACTATCTTATATCTAAAAACATGACTTTCTTTTCAAGGGATTAACTCTTATAAAGCAGCAGTGAAAGAAAGACTCGAAAGACGATATAATGTCGCGAGAATTGAACACGCGAATCGAGTTCTTTCTTGGATTTTCACTGATTGGTCAAAGATTATTTTTATAGATGAATTTGGTATAACGACCGGAGATTGTGGTAGACCGAGGGTGTGGCTTTGAAAGGGACCCGATATAACCGGGAGAACATCGCCTTAAGATTAAATCAGGGTCATAAAACTTTCACTTTAATAGCGAGGTATTTGGATAATTAAACGTTTAATAATTAAATTAATTTTGATTAATTTTTAGCTTTTCTTTTCATGGAACCGGGCCCATAAAAAGATGTGAACGATTTAATAAGGAGATCTATAAAGAATACTTGGAAGAAAATATTCTCCTTTACATTCAAGATAAGTTTGAAGATGAAGATTTTAAAATTCTATATGACAATCATGGCCCCCATACAAGCAATTGCATCCGAGAATGGATCACAGAAAACCTTGGTAATCCTGAAGAGATTCTATTATCCCATCCGGCTAGACCTCCTGATTTGAACCCATGTGAGCACTTGGGCTCAATGTTGAAAAGATTCATTCGCTGCCAAAAATCAACAATCACAGATGAGGAACAACTTTGGGAGACGTTGCTTACAGCCCATGGAATATTGGTAAACAATAAAGAATTTTTCTTCAATTTGATTCATTCTATACCATCTAGAATGCAAGAAGTTGTTCGAAGAGATGGAAATGTGACTCGGTACTGAGTTAACATTTGACTCAAAACAGCCCTTTTCAGGGCTACCTAAACTTTGAAAAGGAATGAATTGTTATTTCATTGCGGAATCTCTTACGCAAAATTAATTCTCGCTAATTTCTTGATGAATTTTTAAAGTATCTATAGTTTGACATTGAGATCATGACTTTATCTATTCAGATATAGAAGTTATGACTTTTTGAAAAATAAGGTTTTTCGAGTATTTAGGCTTGTAACTTTAGCACAAACGATATTTGAATGAAACAAAAATACACGTATCTAATTATTTTCTGTCTAGTTTGGTTTCCATTCATCAGAATTTAAAAATTCTCATCCAATTCTTCTGGCGGAGTTTACTTGAATAATTCACCTATCTTTAAAGCAATTCGAACGCCAATTTACCAGAATGTCGGTCCCAACATGTAGCATAATCAAAAAAATGTTCATGAAAATCCATCAACTTCTACTACTAAAAACCCTAAAAACTGAGAATCTTAATTTTGTCAAAGACTGTACAAACAGTAAACCTTCGAACTGAATGGTTTTGTATCCCAATTCTATGAAGTGATGGACAACAACATAAATAGAACTGAAGCATCAAAATAAACACATTAGTCGTCTTTCATTCGATATCGTGGCTTAAGGGAGAATAAGATGATTGCTTGAGGCAAACATAGATCATTGGTAAATTGATTAGTGATTTTTATTCAATTTATAAATCATTTGAAAGGCCATAAACACGTCAAAAAAAGTAGGTACAAACCAAAAGTATTGAAGTATTGAAAAAATTTGTTGAAACGGGCCCATTGTTCAATTGTAGCAAAGGAGAATTTACGTTAAGCCATTGTTGATCTTGTGGTTCGATTGCAGATATAATTAAAGATCACGATTTTCGGGTAAAACACGAATTTTCCCGATAATTCCTGCCGATTTTAGCTAATATGTTTTCGGGTAAAATCCGAAAATCCCCGAAAATTCCTAATTTTAGAAGTATGAAATCCCTAACTTATAAATAAAAAAGTCCTCAAAAGTACACGTGATTTTGTTTTGATAGATATTTATCTTGATATTTATGATAAATAAAAGCAAATAAATATGTCTAAAAAGAAAAGAACATTAGATCCTAATTTGTCAATAGTTGCTCTTAATTTATTATGCATTACATTTGGAAGTTTAGACGCTGAAAGACCTTTTAGCAAATTTCGTAATGTTTTAACTTTCAAACGGACTAAACTTTATCTTGAAAACCTCAAAAGATCTACTATATTATATTTGAATGGTGATATCAAATGTCATTTTTCTAATTATTAGTCAAACTAATTGTACATGTAGTTACAATTGAATCAATAAAATTTTTTATGAAACCCGAAAACTCCCGAAATTTACTTTTAAAATTAACACCCGAAAAGACCCGCCGAATTTCGTTAAAAGTAACGCCCGAAAATCGTGGTCTCTAGATATAATGTTATAAGGGAAAACCCTAAGAATTGCTCACTGAAAATCCTAACTTCAGTTCTCCCTTCAACTCAATTCCAAAAACCTATTAAAGAATCACAAATTTTTTCAATGATTTGAAGTGCAAAACCTGCTCAAAAATTGGCACCAATCGATAAGGTGAAGACACCGGTCAAAGGAAAGCTTCAATTGACTCAAGAAAATTTTGTCGGATATTTGAGAAGGCGTTGGCTGCGCGTTGCCGTCAAATGCGTTTGCTTTCATGCTTTAGTTCCAGCTATGTTGTTGTCCATCGGGTCATCAAATTGTGACACAAAACCATTCATTTCAAAGATTTACTGTTTGATCAAGTTTCTGCTCATTTTAACCATACTTTAAGTCTTCGGATGACCCATCCTATCAATTAAAAGTATGTTCTCAACAGTTAAACAAATATTCGAGAACATGGAGACTTCAAGCATAACAAATAAGATTCAAGGCTTGTCGACAAGAAATAATGCTTACAAGATCACCGGATTGAAATGAATTTGACTGAGGTCTAGTTTAAAAGGATTTGCCTTGATCAAGATTTTATTTATTTATTTGTAAAATAACTTTAATAAACTTGAGAAATGACAGAACACCACTAAATAAGTGGGTTTAATGATGCTTAACAGAAAAATTGTAGTCGAATACAAAACCATTTTTTGAAACCTAACAATCTTTCTCATTATTGTCGATTTGGGCTCATTTTTAGGTTCTCATTTTAATAAGTTGCCGAAAATTGAGTGTGCGTTCGACGACGCTGAATACCATTTTATTTAATTCAATTCAATCGAAAATCGATTAAATTTCAATTCATAAACAAATTGTAAACACTGATTATTGCGGGGTCAATAATAACGTTATTGTAATTTTTCTAATACGCAAGAATAATTTTTTTGCGATAAATTTGCATAAATTCCAGTTTTTTATTAAATATTAATTTACAATGTTGCTTTATTAGATAAAAAAATTTTAACGGTATTGTAAGTGCAAGAGCCTCTTTTGGTGGAGTGCACTGCACTTTTCTTTTTATTTCACACACTTAGTCAAAATAACACAACAGGGCTTTGCGTACAAATACTTTATTGCATTTCACCAAACAATTGTACATGAAGTCAGCTATTCTTAAGCTGGACACGAACACGAACTCTCCCTCAACTCCTCAAACGACCCTAGAAATACGTTTGAGGTTGAGGCTAGAATCACGTGTTTATCGATGGGTGTTATTTGCTGATCATATGTTGCTGACTAGCTACATTACCAGCTAAAGGAACTCAAAGATCACTTATTGATCAGTAATCAATGAGTTTTTTACACAAGTATTCCTGAATCCGAAAATAGCCCGTATTCAGAAAAACTTTGTTTACAATTCCAAACTTAGAAATAGGACCTTGAATCCTATCAATAATTGAAAACTTGTGAGTGCGAAATATTTTACACACAGTAAATTTTAAAGTCTGCTACAAAATTCCGGAAACCGATTTCAAATAGATTAGCCTAGTCAAAAAAAATTCAAGTTTAACAAGGTAAAGATAGTTATTTCGTAAATTACACATAACTAGAGATAATTATTTTCGGTATTATTTATTTTGGAAATTCGGCGGATAAAATAGGTTACATTGATTTATTTAGAAATTCAGCAATTTGCGGTATAGAAAAAAAAATTATTCAAAATTTACATCAAAATTCGGTTTACTCAGTTTAAAAATTAATAATCAAGAATATCTTCTACATCATTATTGAAATACATAATCATTTCCGTTGAAACTGCCTCAGCATTCATTTTATATTTTTTAGGATTCCGAATGTCACGAAGTTTACTGAACGATCTCTCGGAGTCTAGACTATTTATTGCTATACATAAGTAATTAATTGCTATAGATTTTGAGTTTTATCATTGTTTATCCCCTATTAGGCATAGTTAATCCCTAAGAAACATTTGGTTAATTTCGGTATGTGATCGAAAGCTTTGATAAAATTTCGGCGGTTAGAATTGGTTAAAATCGGTTTTAAACCGATAATCATTATCTCTACATATAACTTAAGACATAAAGTATCCTCCTTTATTGTTTCGATTCACATCCTAAGGGAAATAGTTTTCTATACAAATTAAGCAATAAGAAGTCATTTAAGGCATATTTGTTTTCTTCATAATTCTGAGGATTGGCATGTTGTTCCTTCTTTCAGGATAAAATTTTGAAAAATGATTTTCCTTTTTGAGTCTAAGTTCCAGGTGTATATCTAAGTCATGTTTGACTATGGATTAAAATTCTTGTTCTACAAAAATACTGAACATTTCTGGAGATAACATTAGTTTAGTTTAAGACTTTCACTTATTTAGTTTACATTTTTATGTTATCAATTATTAATTTTTGTTAAGTTCTTTCAACACATTTACACAAACCTTTCATTTTAATAAATGGTATTTTTCGACTTTCACTTAGCTACAGAGTTCTTTAATTATATAAATTATCGAAATAGAAATTCAATTTTAGATATAATGATCAGTTTCAAAAAGGAAAATCTTTTTTCTAAAGAATTATCCTGAAAGAAGGAAAAACATTCCAATCCTGAGAATTATGGGGATAACAAATATGCCTTAATTGACTTCTTATTGCTTAATTCGTATAAAAAAGTATTTTTAGGATGGCAGTCGAAATGAAAAAGTAGGTTTTCCTTCAAAGATGTATCAAGTTATATATGTAATATGTGAACTTGGCATATACTTCAAAGTATCTATTATCGAAAACATGTATAAGTCTAACAATAAGATGTTTTCTTCTATTTGTGAAATGTTAGGCATTATAATAGTAATGTTAATATTAGCGATCATTACTATTAAAATATTCAAATTCATTAAATGAATTTGAATATTTATCTCAGTCAACATTTCAAGCATAAAAGTCGAAAAGTACTTCTTGCTTGACTTTTGAAAACAAAAAGGCTTATTAGATAGTAGAAGATAAGGTAAAACCGAAAACTAATATAACATATTTAGTCATTAAGACATTAATGAGAACGAACTTTTACGTAAGAAAAGTTTTTAAAAAATTGAATCATAGTTTGTACATTTTATAGATTAAATGCCAACACAAAATACTTTCTCAAACATTTATTTAGTCCTTTAAAACGTGTTTAAATATCTTAGAGAACTGAAAAGTAAAATCAAGCCTAAAAAGATCTCTAAAAAAATTCAAATTAAAGCCGCTATATTGGAAGGTAAACAACATTTTGCTCATAAATCTGGAAAAATTATTCTCGCGAGAATTCAAACCAATAATATTGATTGTA
Organism: Archegozetes longisetosus; assembly: GCA_018873245.2. NCBI lineage: Eukaryota > Metazoa > Arthropoda > Arachnida > Sarcoptiformes > Trhypochthoniidae > Archegozetes > Archegozetes longisetosus. The sequence continues at coordinate 10,420,815 of JAEMBT020000007.1, forward strand.
GTTGTGAAATAAAATGTAAAACAACTCTGAGTGATGAACAAAAACGACAGTTTTTTAATCGTTATAATTCATTAAAAAGTCATGAGCAGCAATACTTTTTTCTTAAATCTATGGTAATTCCAGTCACAAATACTGGAAAGAAGATTCAGAAATTTGAGTATTTCATTGAGACCCAATCAGAGAAAAATGAGGTAAAAATTCTATTTATAAAGTATTGTATAGCTTAGAAGATATAAATTTTTCAACATTTTGATTTTAATAAAATCTTGTTGAAGTTTTGAATTTTTTCATGTACAGGGTTCAACAAGATCTTTTGCAAAGGGGTACAGCAAAAAGTACTTAATCTATAATTTCGAAGTGAATTTTATTAAATATGTTATAAAGACGAGAATAAAAGCTACAAGTTTAATATTCGGTATAGCCACCGTTTTCGTGAAATACATCTTTAAGCCTTTTTTGATACTATAAAAGCAGCGTTCAAGTGATTCTGTATTAATTAAGCGGGGGTTTTCATTATATGTCCCGACCATTACAGAGGGTATCAACAATTATAAAAACATGTTGAAATAAAAATCTTATTTGTATTCACGCTATATGGTCAGCTAATATTAAGTCGAGATGTGTCTTGAAGCGCAAGTTTCAAAATTTTTATTTTGAATTTTAACTGCATGAGTTATTTCCCTTTTGATTGTATTTCAGAAATAGCACGTTAATTTGCTTTTATCATCGATAGTCTTTTGCCGTACCCCCTTGCAAAAGATTTTGTTAAACCCTCTACATACAGAAATTTTAGTTTTTGAAAATTATTTGATAACTAGGATATTTTAAGTTTAATTATAATTATAATTCTTAGCTTCACAATAACGTTAGTCGAGTTAAAGTCTGTCAAAAAGTATTTTTGGGAATTCTCGGCATCAAAATAAGCGCCTTAAGACGAAAGATATTAAAAATCGTATGAATTCTAATGATATGAGAGGCAAACATAATTCTAGACCTAATAAAACACCTTATATAGCACGTGAAGATGTAAAAGACCTAGTAATATCATTACCGACTGAGCAAACACATTATGGGAAAAATAAAAACAAAAATATTTATCAACTGAATTCGGGAGCGTCGCTAATATCTATAGACTTTTTTTAGATTTATATCCAGAACACAAAATTGATGTTTCGTATACAGTGTTTTCTCAAATATTCAAAACTTATGAGATATCTATTAGGAAGCCAAGAGTTGATATATGCGAAGTTTGTGACAAATTGAGAATTCAAATCATTAATTACCAGAAAAACAAAGAAATTGAATCAATGAATGAGATAAAAAAGAACTACTGTTGCATGAAAATGAGGCTCAAAAGTTTTATTATTATAAAAACGAGATCAAAAATAAGCTTTTAAACGATATAACGCAAGCTGCAATTTGCTACGACTTTCAAAAAATCTTCAATTGCCTAAGACTAACGTTTCAGTCGAGTATTATTTACGAAAATTTTATTGTTATAATTTTGGAATACATGACTTGAAATCAAATAAAGCGGTTATGTATTTGTATCCTGAGAATTTTGCAAAAAAGGGTTCCAATGAAGTTATTTCGTTCATTAATTACTATATTAATAATACTTTGAGTAGTGATGTGAAGATTTTGCATATTTTTTCGGATAATTGTTTTTCTCAAAATAAAAACAAGTTCTTATGGGCATTTTATAAGCATATCACAATATGTGGCAAGCTCAATAAAATTATTATCTATTATCCAAATCCTGGTCACTCACGTATGGAAATAGATGGAGATTTTGGACGGATTGAAGGCAATAAAAAACATTATGAGAAAGTTTATTCTCCCTCAGAATATGAACGAATTATTAAAAACACGGGCATTGAAAATCCCTTCGAAGTGATTTCAGTAAATTATTCAAATTCTTATGACTCTCATTCTAATAATAAAGTTGTAAAAGTTTATAAATATACGGAAAAGTTGAGTAAAATTGTGAAAACTCAGATAAATCATTGTAAGAATGTAAGAAAAATAGAGTTCACTCGAAAAAATATTAAAATTTCTTTTTCGTTGAGTGAAAATTGTGAACAAGAATTGGAAATTTTCAAACCAAACACCGACTTTACAAACTTTGATAATATTTTTAATGATATTGATCTCGCGTATGAAAAACCTCTGCCTATATCTCGCGAAAAGCTTTTGGACATTTATAAGATTCTTGAATACGTTCCTAAAACAGTCAATTCAAAATTTTATGATACACTATACAGTTTGGACGATAATTCTTGTACAAAAGTCAGAAATTATTACACGATCTGTTCGATAAAAACAATAAAAAAAATTAAGAATTGAGTCAAAATGTAATAAAAAACTAAAAATAGGTAAATTTTAGTTGTTAAACTGTGTCAGATGTATAAGTTTGTGATTTTTGAGAACAAATTTTTTTTGATTATATTTAATGTGCAGTAAATATGAAGTTTCCTACTTATTAACTCAATAAATATTTCTTAAACTCAAAACTCATTGATATAAACTTGTAATGTGTCAACTCTGACAAATATGGAATAATTAAGTTGAAGTCAGTATTCGGTTAATTTTGTATTGAGTCAAACGCTGAATAAAGTTTAAAATGTAATTACAAGCCCTTTTGCTTTTTCAAACAAGTAGAGAAGTACTTTTCGACTTTAATGCTTGAATTTGGACATCAACTGCAGCGAATTTGGGATTTGGAGTCAAGTGGTGTGGACGAGAACAAACTTGGGCCGTAATAACTGGATCTACTGATGGCATTGGTTTAGCTTATGCTCAACAATTGGCCAAAAAGGGATATAATTTGTTACTTATAAGTCGCAGTCAAGCCAAACTGAATAAAGTTAGAGATGATCTCAAATCGATTTCGGATGAAATAACAATCAGAACAATGGCTGTAGATTTCAGTCGAACTGACATTTACGATCAAATAGAAAATGAATTGGAAAATTTGAGTGAGATTCATGTACTCGTCAATAATGTTGGCATTGCTTATCCGAATTCTTGTCCAGAGTTTTTCACACAGATACCTAATGTTAAGGAGTTTATCAGCGCATCGATTAACGTTAATATAATTTCGTGCACACGTCTAATCGGCATGATTTTGCCTAAAATGGTAGCCAAAGGTCGTGGCATCATAATCAATATGTCTTCATATACAGCGTTATTTCCGACACCTCTATTATCTATATATTCAGCGACCAAAGCATATATGGATCACTTGTCGTGTTCCCTTCAAATTGAATATGAAGACAAAGGAATCACTATTCAAAGTGTATTACCATTTTATGTCTCAACTAATATGACTAAAAATGTTCCGGCTTCAATCTTTGTTCCATCATCACAACAGGTCGCAAAGAATGCTCTTAAAGCCGTTGGAATCGAGAGCCGAACTTTTGGCTATCCCACACACAAACTGTTAGCTTCTTTTCAAACTTTGTCTCTCATTTTTTCGGTACTAATTTCAATATGAAATTCTTTTACAATCACTTCAAACAAATTAGGCGAAGATTTCACGCAAATGAGAAGATAGATGGTTTTGACATCAGGCTATTTATTCCCATTAAATATAAGAGAACTTTTATCAATTATTAATTTTTTGTTCAATTCTTTCGACATTTACACAAACCCTTTATTTTAATAAATGCTATTTTCCTACTTTCATTCAATTATAGAGTCCTTTAATTATATAAATTATAGGAATAGAAATTCAATTATAGAAATAATGAAATTATCTTTTATCTATAATTAACTGATAATCTATCTGAGAATTTCGCACTGAACTCCATCTCTTTGCTTGAGATCTTTCACCTAAATTTACAAACATTTTGAGAGGTTATCGTAAATATTGGCACATAAATTGATTAAATTTTTGTCAGCAGAAGATTCTAATCCTGATAAAACTTAATATTATAATTTGAATGTCGTTATTTAGTGGTGTTCTTTCATTTCTCAAGTTTATAAAAGTTATGATAGAAATAAATAAATAAAATCTAAATCAAAGTAGATCTTTATTAAAACTCGGTTTCAGTCAAATTCACTTAAGACAATTCATTGACTATTTAAGATAAACTGACAGCTTCAGCACTTTTAAACTAGTGGTCAAAATTAGTTTCTCTGCAACAAATGATCATTTGATTGTAAATTCAAATTTAAAAATCAAACTATGATTCAACTCAAATCGAAATTTTTATTGAATAATTCAACCAAATGATTAAAATATTGAATATAAAACCGACTATTGAATCAATGTTTCAGTTGTCTCAAATTAGTGGTCTTCAAGTTTGAGATGTTGACGGACTCGTCAGATTCTCGAGCTAACTTGAACCCGCTCAACCCGTTAGTAGCTAATATCAACTCGTCCGAACCCATCTGTACTTAAAATTCTTTAGACCGAACCCGCCCAGCCCGAATGTTAAAAAATATATATATTATTTTGTCATATTTTGAACCATTTATTAAGATCATTTGACCCCCTCCACTAATGAATTTAATCTTGAAACTTGGTCAATAAATTGACAACATTCAGGAAATAATTTTAGCAAAGAATTAAAGTGTTTGGAGACCTTGAAGGTAGTCAAAATCTAATAGTAATTTTTTAGTTTCAAGTATATGAATATATGATGCGTTGTATGCAGTAACGACTTATAGCCTTATGCGCAGAAGTGATAAAATCGCGTTTAAAGTACCACAGCTTTCAAATACGTTTAAATAATTTATTTTCAATAATTTACTCAATTTCTTAAAATTTTTCTTGTTTTTTTCTGCCATAAGATTGGATGTGATGTACGTTTCTTTCCACTTTCTTTTGCATCAACTCATTATTAATCAAGTATATAGGCGTTTGTCTATTTATAACACAATTAGTGATATTTTTCAATTAATTTTTCAATAAATCACACATTTTAAGATTCTAAAATCAAAACAAACAAACGTAAACAAAATAATAAAGTTTTATTTGAAAAGTTTGTAAATAATTGACTCACATTATTATTGTATAATTGAAATATGCAGTTAACACACTCATATGACGCATAAATGCAAAACCACTCTTAGTTGTAATGCTTTTCTATAGGAATTAGAGACAACTTCTTTGCTGTTTAATCATATTTTCCTCATTGGAACATATTATGAAAATTTTTCTGAATGTAAAGTAAGACCTAAACATTTATTTAGTGCAATAATCCGAAAAACCTTATATCTCCACACAAGTCGTTGCTGAATCCAATGCATCATATGGCAAAAATAGGGCGAAGACCCCACGAATCAGATCTTACTGATTATTTTTGTGGGGGATTTATCATTCTGCTATTTCAACTCAATTTCATTATTTTCATTATCCGTCTCATCGATGTCATCTATTTCATCGCTATTGAAGATCTGTTCTATGTATATTGCAGTTCTTAATGGTGTTTCGGAGTATCTTCCGAATCCCATATACCATATAAAGCTGGTAGTATGTGAGCACATGCCTACAGTTCTTAATCAAGGTATGCATCTGCACAGGTACCGCTTTGTTGAATCATAACCAGTGCCATCGGGTTCACATTCCACACATACATTGTGGACTTTACTATTTACATGTCTTGGTTGTATTTTAGCTCTGCAGAGTCCAGTTCTATCGGGATTTGTACAAACCTAGAACTTATATTCATTGTTTTCGGACAGATGTTCTTTAACATATCCTATTGTTTGTCTTATTTGATAAGTTCCAAGTGTCCAGTATTCCAAATCTTCCTGACTCAATTTAGGAAAGTCTAGTAATTCTTTTTGAGTTGCAACCTTCCAAATCACCCTTTTCTTATCAAGTTCATCAGCTACTGGTAACAGTCTATTTTCAATATTGAGTCGAGCCAACATTCGTGCAGCTATGAATTCTTCTTTGCCTTTGTCTGACTCTATGGACACAAAGAATTCATTTAGTAGAGCTGCAGCTATTCTCCAATCTTGTCTTATTGATTTCAATGTATTGTTCTGACAGATTCTATTTAAATATCTGAAATGCTTTAGTTTTCCATTAACTACTTCTACTTTGTATCGTATTTTTGTAACAAGTCTCGTACTGTTGGCTTCTAATGTGGTCATCTGCATTTGTTTAGATGATATTATTGATGGAATCGCAACTTTATAACCTTTTTCATTCATGTATTTTTGACAATCTCTGAATCCACGGTCTACAATGAATACACTGTCCTTCTCAAAGATTCTTTTGAATACATTATCATATTTATTCATGACCTCTTTCATTATAGTGGCATCGTTCTGTGTAGCATGATACATTCCGAATACATCACTCGCTATGGAAACGAACGGTTTGAGGTCTGCCTCTTTGGACACTATATGTCATTCTTTGGAAGCTGTTGTTTTAGCTCTTCTAAATGTATGCATATGTACCATCCCATATCGCTGCAATCGAGTTTTACTGTTCACAGTGTAGAGAGATAGCCATTTTAGACATGTGTGACCTTAATTCATCACTAGTTATGTTTTTGATTTCGAATTTGCTTTTTATCAAGTTCTGAGTGAGTTCATCGCGAACATTTCTTATCGTTCTTTTCACTTGATACTCTTTCAGCTTCAACAACCCTGCTATACGTTTATTTGTCATATCAGTTCGCAATTTAATTAGATAAGTCAACACTGCTGGTAAATTTGATCTGTGTTTAGATTTTTTAATAGATTGTAGATAATTGTCTAGAATATAGTTGAGTTGTTTTCTCGAAAATCCTGTGAATGTTAGACAATCTCTTTTATTATGTAGACCTGATGATTCCAATTTTATTATTTGTTCGTCAGTCATACTTAAGAAATCATCCATCAATACGTCCACATCATCTTATCTAATCGTATTTTCATCTCAGAAACTTGTACTTTTGAGGAAGTTGTCTAATCAAGTATTCCTTTTTTCATTCAGATGTTCTTTACTACATCGAGTTCCCAGTGGGACGAATATTCTCGATCTCATGAATATATCCAGCGCTGCTGTTTTAGGGATGCGAATTTGAGTCTTTATTACATATAGCACAATGATGATTATCTGATTGAATTTTTGGGTAATCTAAACCAGTTTCTACAACAGGTTCGATTTCCTCACTGATACTTTATTGTGAACTCGAGGGAGTATGATGTTTACTATCTTGAGAACTTGTTTGCGAATACTATCAGAATTTTCGATAGCAAGTATTACAAGCATACTCATTCTCATGTATGAATTTATTCGTTTCGATTCTTAAATACTTCAAGAATAGCTCATTCTTTTCTCCATTCAGATTAAGTTTACGACTTTTGAAGTTATCAAATCTTTTATTGCATCTCACGCACCTGTTATGAGTTGACTTTGTTTCTAACCTAGGGTGGCGAGAAACATGTTCTACAAAGCTAAGATTAAGAGGACCCTGTTCTACTCTTGTGATAGTAGTCGTTAACCTTTTGGGTTTATTATCCTGGTTTCCTTCCTGTTTTACCGTTTTTCGATCAATCGAAGTCCTTCGGGCAAATGTCGCAGGATCAGTATTTACCGCTACTGATCCTGTTGGGGAAGAGGCAATCCGTTCATTTTCTTTTGTTGTGTCTAATTTTGAAGTTTTTATTTGAGGAATCATTCTCTTGGGTTTCAATTAGGTTTTCCTTCATTCTAACTCGATTAGAACTCAATCATGTCCATAAACTGTGCCTAAGTAGTAAAACTTTTTATGAAGTAGCTGGGGTTTGAACCTAGAAACTCAAGGTCTCGAGGCCAATCACTTGACCACCAGACCACTGAGAACTTAAATTTGAAAGAGTTCTATTCGATATTTAACTCTAATTTTTTGCGTTAGCGCGTGGATATAAAAGAATTTTGTATTGCACATGAGTATAAAATATATTTTCTATTGTACATGGGCAATTAATTTGGTATTTCGCTAAAGTATTTTAGAATATCATTGGGTTTCTCCCAGTTTTTCAGTAATTATCCCCGATTTCTTCGGAAATCTCTGCTTATTCAAAATTTTTCGTTGATCTTATTCGTAGGGTCTTCGCCCTATTTTAGCCATATATTCATATACTTGAAACTAACAAATTATTATTCGATTTTGACCACCTTCAAGGTCTTCAAATACTTTAATTCTTTTCTGAAATTATTTCCAGAATATTGTCTATTTATTGACCAAGTTTCAAGATTAAATTCATTAGGGGCGGGGGTCAAATGAGCTTTTGAAATAATAAAATTCTCCATAAAGCTCATTATAAAAAAATTCGAAAAAAAGATTATATATCCTAAACTATTGGGAATTTTTCTAAATATATTTAAGGGGTATATGCGTGAGGTCAGAGGCTATAGATTGAAATATTTAATTAGCTTCGCCTACTCACAATGGCACAATTTCCCTTGTCCTTTGAAGCTAAATATATAATCAAAATTACCTTTATAAGTTTACATACTTAGTACAAAGAAAGTAAATATTATTTAGGCTTAACATTTTCAGCAAAATCAAGGCTAAGATTTCGGTTTAAGAGGCAGTAGTAAAACTTTTATTCAGAATAAATTTTAAAAAATGATTTAAATACATGAAATAAACACAAATAATTATTAAATAAAAGAAAAATTAAGAGAAAAATTAAATAAAACTTAAGAGATAAAGCTATTGTGCAAATGCGGAGTACGTAAATCATTTTCAAACGGTTTGATCCCAATTTTTCCAAGTTCGGGATAAATGCTTATGTCTAAAATAAATTGTTTAAAAACTTCACCAACGGATAAATGTTTTAGGCAGTGAAAATACAGAAATTGGTGTATATGAGAATCTAATAAATGAGAATTAGATGTTGTAGGTAAAAATTCTTTTAATGTTCGGTTTAATCTCTCTACAGGTTGCGTATAAATTTCTCCGTTCTCAGGGTTTAAAATTTGTTTTTATGAATAACCCCGTGATTGTAGCCTCGGGCACTAAGTCCATTATATGCCGTCCACCCATCAGAAAAATTGTAATTCCTTCCTGCGGTACACCCACGAATTTTTTTATTAGAGAAATTAAAGCGCGCGCGCTTCGGGTCCGAAAGGGAACGACAAAAATTCGTTTAGTTTCCCGACATATTCCTTTGAATATCCACTGGGTCTGTTTTCTCAAAACACATCCCCTTTGATATTTTCTTTTCCAAATAGAAGTCTCATCCACTTCCACTATTAATCCCGGTCCTCAAATTGGTTCAAAAGGCCGGTTTTGTTTGTAATTTCGGAGATTTTTCTGCAGAACTTATACCAATTAACTGCAGACTCTGCTCCGATTTCAGTTACTTCAATAGCTTGGGTTACCAGTCGGTGGTTGGAGAACATAAAAACCAGTTTTAGTATTTCCAATTTTTTGAGATTGAAATTTTCAAACCAAGTGCCAGTCAATGCGGATACTGATTTTCTACAGATATATTTGCGGCATCTAAATACAGATTTTGCTAATTTTTTTCGACTCCCATGCCAGGCATAGAGACAGAACCAAAGAAACTAAGTTATATTTATAAATAAACTGTTCCGCGGCTTTTTCTGTGTTAATTAAACTGCCAAAATTTAATTCACTTAATTCACTAAAATTTAAAATATCACAATTCATTTTTATAAAATTAAACTAACTTGATTGCACTTTAATTAATACGTGACTGTAATCGAGGTTTCACTGTAAACTACGAAGTTTTTAATGTATGATTATGTCCAAATGGTATGATTCAAAAACTACGTAACGAGAAAATTTTATTTACTACCTCACCACTTGTAATACCTAAAAATATTTATTCACATTATCATTGTACAGAGTGTAAAAGAGAAGACTCCGTAAAAATAAAAGTTAATAACTTTTTAATTATTCGACCGATTTAAAAATTTTTTTTGCCTACAAGTAGAATAATGGAAGTTTTTTCTAGCTTTGGAATTTTTATGATTCTAGCACCCATGTCATTTATATTCTTGAAATAGTTAACGTTACAGTCTATGAGGAAAAATTTCGAATTTGAATATCTTGAAAACGCGAGCCGATATCGACACCATTTTTACAAAATATATTTATTATATCATTATAGTCAACCTTATCAAATTTGACAGCCATTGGTCAAGAACATTAAAAGTTATGGCTATTTTTCATATTTTCATACAGAATGTAGAATATTGAACTCCTTAAAAGTATTTCTTTATAGCTTTTTTTATTTCAAGTCTTTAAGTTTAGAAACTAAGCCACATTTTTAGAATTGAGAATTTTAATCCTTTAACGATGGAACAACTCGAAAATGCAATCAAAATTGAAATAGAAAAGATATCCTCCGATGTTCTCAATAATGTGATCAAGAATTTCAAAGTTCTTTTGTACCACATTCACAATCGAAACGGTTGGCATATCGAGTCTACTTTATCTTGAATTTCACTTTACTAAATAAAGCAGATAAAAAGTTATTAACTTTCACTTTTACCGAGTCTATTATTTTATATCCTCTACATTCTGCATGAAAATATGAAAAATAGCCATAACTTTTAAAGTTCTTGACCAATGGCTGTCAAATTTGATAAGGTTGACTATAATGATATAATAAATATATTTTGTAAAAATGGTGTCGATATCGGCTTGCGTTTTCAAGATATTCAAATTTGAAATTTTTTCCCACAGATTGTAACGTTAACTATTTCATGAATATAAATGACATGGGTCCTAGAATCATAAAAATTCCAAAGCTAGAAAAAACCCCCATTATTCTACTTTTAAATAAAAAAATTTTTAAATCGGTCGAATAATTAAAAAGTTATTAACTTTTACTTTTACGGAGTCTTTTCTTTTACACCCTGTATGTTACCTGTACTTTAATTGTTGACAGAACAGGTTTTTAGGGTAAAAGTAATAAACAGAGAATTTTCTCTCACACTGCCTCTAAACCGATATCTTACCAAGTCAAGCAATAAAACCATTGGCTAGCTATTGCTTGTTATAAGGTTAATATTAGATTATGCATAATGACAACTTATTAAAATTTTTGATAGTTTGAAATTAAACTATTACAAGCAAGGAATGTAATAAAATTGATTACAAGCGGGGTATACCATAGAATAGGCCTACCCCAGGATGGTCATGAGATAGAGTCTGCTTGGGGGTTTTGGACCGTAGAATCTATTTCTGATGGTCCCGAATATCGGAAGTGGAAAATTTAGGAGCTACGGCGAATCAAGAATGTAAAATTGCATTGAAGTCTATGGGGAAAAACTGAATTTTACATTAATTTCAATGGTAACCTAGGTTAGGTTAGGTTAGGGGGAATCCGGGCTAATGGGTCTAAAAGGGTTCCGAACCTCCTACTCCCAAGTGTTATACATCATTTGATTCACTTCGTCGAGCTGAACATTTTGATACCACACTTGACCACTTCCAAACCGAACTTGACAACTTCTGACCACCCAAGCCTAACCCCTTCGAATATGGGTAAACCTGGCTTTACGAGGTTGTAATCCAAGCAAAACTTGATTTAAGCTAAAGCATAATTTGTTAGGTCTCTTCGAGACCTAACTTATCCTACCTTAGTTTATATCAGGTTTGTTTGGGTTACGACTCGAAAAACTCAAGTTTCTCCATTACGAGGTACTAAACCAAAGATAGATATCTCCAGAACTACTTGTGATAATTGATTAACCCTAGAACAGTGTTTCATGGAGCAAAATGACCCATAGGTCTATAAAAACTGTTATAATTATTTAATGCAATTTCCAATGTTAATAAAACTGATAGTATTTTCAAATAAGTATATTTAGATCTTATTAAGCAATAAATTAATTATTTACAAATTTTACATTTAAATTAAATCGTTTTTAAAGTTAGTTCTATTTGAGTTTAGGTGATAAATTTGTATAAGAAATTAGTTTTCACTCAAACCTTAAACTGATTACGTCAACGATGACGACACTAACAAAGTACAAAACACGCTAGCTGTTATATACACTAACCCTTACGATAACATACTTTTCCAAATCAATCGATGGATCAAAAAGACCCTATTCTACTGAAATCGTTAATCAAAATCGTTTTACTGTTTAAGGGTTAAGTGAGGTATCAAAATGCTCAGGCCGATATCCTGAGTCCAATGATATGTCACTTAGCGTGGTCAGCTACTCCCGTAGGGAGTTGGCCAGAAGTGGTCAGGATGAGTTGGAAGTGATCAAGTGTGATATCAAGATGTTCATCTTGACGAACTGAATCCAATGATGTATCACACTTGAGGGTAAGGCGTTGAGAACCCTCTTAGAATCATTAGTCCGGTTTCACCCCCTAACCTAACCTAACCTAATTATGCGAAACACACATAATTCTGTGAGCGGTTTCTAGACTTCGTTTAAGATGACGATATTTTAGGTAAAGAAATATTTAGGCTAAAATTTAACTTTAGAAAATAATTTAAAGAGTCACATCTTAAGCTTGGAAGCGGTAATTAGGGTATGGCTCTCAAGGAGTTCCAGAGTTTCATTAATTTTTCATGTCATAGATCATACTTATTTCAGCGATGAAGCATGGTTCCATTTATCTGGCTATATAAATTCACAACATTTAAAATTTGGGCTCAAGAAAACCCCAAAGAATATATAGTCTCCGCTTTATCCATTAAAAGTCAGGGCCCGATGTGCTATCTAACGCAAAAAAATAGTCGGCCCTATATTTTTCACTAATACCGTAAACTCTAAAGAATACTTGAATATTCTACAATTTGTTCTACATTTAGGTGAATATCTGTAGTATAGCGCGAAATTGTAGGAAGTTTTACATAAGTCTATTAGAGATTCGATGAACGTTTAGATAGCGAGAACTTGGAAAAGACGTTCTTTAGACAGGAGGGGGCTCAGTTCATACGGCCAAAAATACTGCAGCCTATTTAGAATCAATTTTTGCTGACCGATTGACTTCGAAAAGTAATAAAAGTCTTGAAAGTGTAGTCGATTGGCCTCCAAGATCGCCTGACCTAACAAGTCCTGACTATTTTTTTTATAGGACCATTTGAAAAACAAAGTCTATAAATCTAATCCTCAAACTCTTGAAAACTATAAATAAAATAATAAAAAAATAACTAATCTGTATTAGTGCTATCCGGATAGACAGAATGTTTGAAAAATCATCAAATTGCCTACCCGGTGAATTAATCTCGGATAGGTACCTGCCATATCCGAGATACCACAGAACTGTCACTATATGTGCACAGCACCCGACAGTTCTGAGGCCATTTTTGCACTAAAAACAGTATTCAATTACTACCCCTAAACTTTTAATTACCGTCCCAAACCTTTTGAAGCTTATAACTCGGAAACGGAATGAGATAGACTATAAGTTGTATATATATTTCGATTCAGGGAATTGAGGTCTATCCAATGAAACCTAAATCAGCTGGGCCCAAAAATATTATCCTTCTTTGAACTCTTAAGTTTGACTTATGATTAGTTTTGTCTAAGTTTGTCTTTCCCCTATTTGATATATTTTGCTCGTAAATGCAACTTTATATCTATTAAACTTTTACGCATATTTTGAATGGTAGTTTTCTCAACATTAACTTTTCATATACACTGTTCATTTTTCTATACCATACATTTTCCAGGTAAAGTTCCATATGAAAAGCTAAAGTTAAGGGACTATTATTTAAAGTATGAATAAAAACTTAAAGTCACAATTTCAAGCAAATAATCAAAAATAAGGGAGACAAATTCAAACAAAACTAATCACAAGTCAAATTTAAGAGTTCAAAATTTATTATCAAAGCTCTGTATGAGTTGCATTTAATAAATAATTGTTTTCTAATGAACGATTAAGTTTTGATAATAACTATAACTTAGTAATATCTGATTATGAGTACAGTTACATTGCTTTACAGTTGTAACTTTATATATACAGTAAAACCTCTATAATTTGAACACCCTTTAGAAGTTGAACAAGATTTCTGAACATTTCTCATGGACTATAATGTTAAAAAAGCCTCTATAATTTGAACACCTCTATAAGTTAAATAGGATTTACCTGTCCCAAATGTATTCAACTCATAGAGGTTTTACCATATTGTTTTATTTTCTCTGCCGTACTATTTTTTGAAGTAAAGCTTCATATATATTAACAAAAGTCTCAAATATGGTGCATTCAATTTATTCAACAAAAATATTTCAACTTTCATCACATGTTTTTAATAAAGAAAACTATTGAAAATGAGTCTTAGAAATGTTCTGTTGAGGATTGTCAAAATAATAATAAAATATCGAATTCTGATCTGAAATTTAATGTTTTTCGAAATGTTAACTACTACGTCTACAGTTTAAAACCGAACCCAGTCGAACATCAAAACTTTTTTTACTCATACTTTCTAAAAAAGTCTTATCAGAAAAGTTCAATACTAGAAAGATCTAATTTGAACTTTTATTTAGAAAAACCTAAATCTAAGATAAGAATGAATAACAACAAAAATTGTGTTCGCAACAGTTGAACGTACTCTTATTGTTAAAAATTTTTCTGAATTAGAATCTTATAAAGGAGTTCAGATAGCTTTCGAAGAAGAATTTGAGAAAAACCTCCGACTAAGAGCTCTACTTGAAATATGAAAGAAAAGTTTATTAATTTATGATTCGAAGAATTAGGCTCTGTTTGGAGAATAACGGTCGACACTTTCAGCATTTACTATAAATTCAAATAGTATATACTTTCAAACAATTTTTTGTAATTTTGTTTATGAACTGATATGAAGTACATTTTGAATGTCTTTTTATTTAGGTATAAAGTAGTTAACTTGTTTTTCATAGGAATCAAAACAGAAAAACTTTATCTCTGATGACTAATTTTGGTTTTAAATTGTTGACCCAGTATAATTTGACTCTTCAAGCGTTTATGTTTGTTAATAATATTTTGCTGCATTTTATTCATATTTGCCTCACACAATAAACTTTTGCTCGACATAGCTATTGGTCCCTTATTTCTGAACTGATCCCTTAGGCATAGGATGGCAGGTCCATCGCTTGCGAAAATACTCCTATCCTATGTATTAATAATATACTATTATACTTATTTGTATATAAATAACGTTTCAATGATTACTAGATTTCAAAAGTATCTGATTTCCAAAGGTTTCAAATTAATGGTTATTTAAAGATTTCAAAGTTCTTCAAACTAATTCACAAGTTAAGAAAAGGTTTCATAAACTCTAAAAAAACATCGTTTTTAAAACTCGAAGCTATTCGTCATGAGACAATTGATATTATTTCATGAAACTAATATAAAAATAATGTTTATAATAAGCTTCTTATGAATTGAACTGATCAAAAGTTATGTAAGAGTGATGTGACTTTTAGGACGAGCTATCAAATAGGCAAAACTAAATCATTTTTAATTTTCAAAGGACATCTAAAAGTTATCGTTGACTTAGAAGTCAAATTGAAATAAATAAATTGTGAACAAAAAAGCACAAGTCTATCCTTTGACAGCTATAGCCGTTGATTAGTGGATTCACTCAAATTTCATTAACTTATGAACAAAACAAATGAAATTTTAGTCAAAACAAATCTTTATTAAAGCTAGACTAAATTCACTTTTGCTCTTTTTGATGTTTAACCTCCTGTACGCGAACGTTCCTTCTAGTGTTGAGGACATACTTTTTAATAAAAGGGTCAGTCCACCTGAACAACTCAAGTATGGTCAAAATAACCACAAGTTTGGCAAAACAACCAACTTTCCAAATGAACCCTCTTGTCTTCCAATTAGCCGAACTGATGATCTGCAACATGACGAAGAACTGAAGCACGAATACTAAGGCACTAATGACAAGGCGCGGCCAATTTCTCAGCAAATATCCAACGATTTCTTCTTCAGTCAAGTCTAGCTTTTCCTTCAGAAACTTCTTCGTCTTATTTATTTGTGCCATCTTTCAAAGTATATGTTTTGCGCAATTACCACAAGAAAAGACTTGCGATTCTTTTATTTGTATTTTGAGTAGAATTTGAATTTTAAACGACTCAACAATATATTAGTTGCAACAATGTTTTTGAAATTATCTGATTAACAATGTATTGTTATCACGCTGTGTACATCTCTATCTTCATAAAACTTAATTAACAGATGATTGCTTTCCTAATTACTAAATGTTAGAAACTTTTTGATCATCTATTGTTTGTGTGAAATATAGTATGAAATGCCGGAAAATTACTTTTTTTGTTATTTGAAACTCAGTCAGCTATCGATTCCGTTAACAATTACCTAAAATAATCATTTAATTCTATTTTTATTAATCGAATTTAGACAAAAAAGTTTAGTTTTTCATCATTCGACGTTAGAGTGAGGTATTTGAGGAGGAATTCAGGTTTAATTAGTATTGATCTGTTTTTGATCAAACAGGAAGTAAGAGATGTGTCGCTTATTGTCACCACAGTATTGTTTGCTTGCGATCCGTTAGATTATGCCATTGAACAGTGCACTGGCCTTACATTTTTGATGTACTTTTTTCTGCATAAACTATGCTTTTCCTCTATATAATCATAGGTCATTTAAGTTCACATCAGTTTCTGAATATATTATTCCTTTAGACATAATTATAATTTGATTTGCTGTGATTTTTTGAAATCTCATTTCCGGATATGATAATAATTATCGGTTTTCAACTAAAAGATTATCTCAATGCATACTTAAACTTCAAAACTTTTAAGTTAAACAGCTTTACAATACTCTTAAAGTTATTGTTATTTGTTTGTAAAGTTTATTGAATTTCTTTCAACTTTGAATTTGTCGCTTGTTCATTTTACTAAAAAACATTTTTCGTAATAATTGTTTGGTTAGAATGATTTTGTATTGAAATATGGGTAAAATTAAGTCAAGTTTTCAGACAGGCTTCGAGTTTCATAAGAAGTATTTGAACAAAGAGTAGAACAGCATTTCATTAGAAAACAAAAATATATTTAATACGAGAAGAAATTTGAGTAGTTTTATGGCAGTTTGCTTTGCATTTCTCTTCTCTTAAGCAATGGTAAGCATTAGAAGTGAAAAGAGTTATTTGCTGCGAGATAGCTTTGATATTTGCCCGAAAAGAGCATCTTCAAAATAAAGATTTGATGAGAAATGTCTGAGAATGAGAACCCTATAATTTTTAGATTTAAAAAGAGCTAAGTTTTGAAAGGAGACAGAATTTGATATATAGTGTGTATGTGTTGTCGTTATGAACAAATAGTCTACTGCATTAAACAAATTGTTGTAACATCTATTACATGGATCGAAAAGTATGAAATAAAATGATTGCATAGATGACTGTCACGCAATGCTATTTTGTATGAATTATTTTTGGTTAAACTTATTTTTGAATTATGTTGAATCCCGGAAACAGAGAGTAATGATTGAGTGGATAATTAAACGAAATTGCATTAATCAAAGTTTATTTTTTGACAATAATGAACAATAAACAATGTTTATATAATATATATGAAATTAAACCCAACCCTAGTATGCATTCGAACCCTCGCATTCACTACAATAGATTCTAAGAATAGTCTCGTGACCTTTTCCTGTCAAACAGTCTTCGAGTTCATCATTTGATTCCAGTTTTGTGTGAATCAAATAATTCCAATTCGTCTAAATTTAGTTTGACTTTAGGATTGATCGCGTGAGGCTCATATCGATTGAGACATTTATTACATTTGCGTTTAGAAATCAAAGTTTGATTTCATAACAGAAGAAAATCATTTTGAAAAGCGACAGTAAAACAGAGTAATTGATCTCAGATTCAGTTCAACTGTTCAAAAGTGTTACAAGTTGTTCCTTTAATTTTTTGTTCAGTTTGATTCCAGTTTTCAATCGCATTACTCAATATTGAAATAACTGATTTCAATTTCAACTATTTTTAAATTTAGGTCATGACCTTTCAATTATTTTTTGAAATTTGCAGCAATTTTGTAATATTTTGCAAGGATTTCACAGTAATTGAAACTCTTATCTATAATAAATCAGATTCAATCACGAACTGTATAATACGAAGCGATATAATCTGTTTTATTGCGATTAATTTCATCATTTCAGGCAGTTTTTCTGTTTGGCTGCCCGAGACATGACAATTAAGAAGAAATAAATGAACTAAAATCATGACATGGACTTTGAGTTGCAATCCAATATGATATAAACAGTTAGTCAGCCAGCAAATTGATGAAAATTGTTGGCACGCATCTAATAAGATAGATAATTAAATAAATTTTTAGGTATTGTTGGTCTAGAAAGTCCGAGAAGCGAGCACCGTAAACATTTGCTTAACTTAAGCTTGGTTGGCGTTTCACTTTTGCCATTAGATTTTGCTGGAGTTTTAGGCCTGCAATTTATGAGTCTTTGTTATAATTAAAGTTACGCACTCATCGCAGCAAAATTGAAATTTAGTAGAAATTAGTTCAAAGCGTAGATAATAGTTTGTATTGAAAAAGTTTCAATTAATATCTAATAATTCATTGAATTTAAATCCCTAAAGCGTGATCTCATTTATTATAATACAGATAAATTTTTGGCCCATTTCTATATTGCTTTAGTTGAAAAGCAAAGATGTATTTTTCTGTTACATTTTTAATGCTCACGTGTATATCAACTAAAAGATAACAGATCAGTAATAAAAGAACAAAAAAAATATTAGATAAAAAAATCAATATTATTGCTATACAAAAGACTGCTCATAGTACTATTGTTCTATTAGTTTCAAAGTTATGGCCAAATCCTTTGAACAATAAGTTTAATGAGTCAACTGGTCTCCTATGGTTCAGTTACAAGTTTTATTTGATCTTCAATTTTGAAAATTATAATTGAAGTGTTTTTTACTGAAGTCACCTGAGGTTTGGAAGTTGAAAAAATAATTGGAAAGAAGTTGAAAAGTAACTTTGTTGTTATGAAAAGAGTTTGTCTACAAAAGTCAAAATTGAATGTGAGAGCTAATATTCCCTAAACGCACACAACGCTAACGACTAAGCTATTGAGCATTTCAACTCTCATTTCATTATTCCTCTTACATAACCATAAATTTGAAAATATCTTCCATCGCTTTATTTATTTATTTTCCTTATTTAAATATATAACAAGCTTTTCAAACGAAAATATTTACCAAATTTCAGGAAAAATTTGTGCGAATAGTAGAGAGAAGTCTTAAGCTAGAAAGTAGTTCAATGGTTTCTTTTTGTTTAAATTTTTATATTTACAATTGTGTAGATAATTATCTGCAGTAAATGCCGGTTCTTTCCTGTATAACGACTCAACCTTAGCCTAAATGACATTTCTCTGACTATGAGTTGTTGCATACTTTTTGATAGCTTATAATAAGAGACTCAATAATAGTACGAAACTTTATTTGACTAAAAACGGATATAATGTCATATTAGTGTCGTATGATGCAAATGCAAGTATAAATATTCACATTTCACTCGCAATGCATTTTACTCATTGATTTTTCTACTAGTTCTGTTCAATCCAAAAAAACAAGTTCAGTCCAATGAGATAGAAGTGTATCGAAAAAATATTGTGAAGTTTGATTATCATATAGAATAAAAATCTTATCGATTATTTCTCTTATCGTGACTCAATGTATATAGCGGTACGTACTTTTGTGAGTGCTATTCAATGGCATATATGATGGAAGGTCGACAAAACATAAGTTTCTTCTCAGGCTATTCTTGAAAAAGCTATATATATTGACTTTCCTGTTAGCTCTTCCATACCTGGATTAATATTCTGGCAGTAGTGATCACTCTGTTTGAGCCCTATTCATCTCAAGGAGACAATTAATTAAGCTCTTTTTTATTGGGTTTTTTTGACGAAAAAGATCAAAAAAGAAAAAGAAAAAAGAAAATATAAATGCTAACTGAGCTAATCAAGTAACCATTTTTAAGTTCCTCAGTTTTTGGTATTCATTAGTTTTTTATGATAAAATTTTTATAGAAGTAGATTTTTGATAAATCTTAACTGAAATACTCATGACTTATGAAAGATTTCAAATGTTAATCAGATGAGACTTACATTAGAATATTTTTTGAAATTATATTATTTTTTGAACTTATCAAAATTGGTTCAATGTAAATATTGAGCTCGCATTAATTTTTGAATCTGATCTTAAGAATTTGACTATCAACTCGATTTTAACTTGATTTAAAATTTTTTTGATGAACTTTGAGTGAATACTGAGGTAACGTAATGAGCAACTATTTAAAGAAGCAGCCAAAAAATCCTGCTATAGTATTAAATGTTAATCTATCACCATTTCAATATTGATTGTTACATCAGATATAAGTTGTAAAACTTTTATGACTTTTCTAAACTAGTTCATGAAATGACTCTATCTTTCCATTCTTTGTACTTTAGAATAAGGAGTCGAAATTTCCTTTAAATCCTGATTTAATCCTTTTAGCGTGGGCAATGTCCCGTATCTTAAAGAAAAACAATTTCAAAATTTCAATTTTTGATCACAATAGTTTTTCAATAAATCTATTGTTTATTTGAACTGTCGTTCAAAGCATTAATTACAAGCTTCAAGTATAAACTGATCTCAAACACAACTTTTACACTTTGAGAAAGACATTCAAACATTGCTTTGAAGATAATGAAACCCTTTTGTGTTTCAGTTATGTTTAATCGATTGGATGGCAAGTAAAAAAGCGTTAATTTTTTTACAAAATTGATTGAGTTTCAAAATTGTGTGTTTAAAAATAGATAGGGCTCGAGGGACTCCGTGAGGTCTGATACCAACTACTAATGTATATGAAGTTAGATTGTTGATCAAAAATTGCGTGCTATCATAATAAAGTGCTATAGACTTATTTTTACTATATATTAGATTTGATAACAATGATGTGTTTGTATGTGTGCTTTTCATTAAATTTTTCTATTCACTTTCTATTCAACTTTTTCATTAAGTTTTTGACAGCAAATATTTATCAAGAAATAAGTCGAGATGCCATTTAGTCCAAGAATAGAAGAATGGCAAATTGTTGTGAAGCAGTTATGAGTTGCAGTACTAACTTCTTATATAAGATTAAGGTAGAATTAAATACGTGATCATTAAATTGAATAATGATACAATTTTAGTTATACATGCTGAGTTTTATAGCTTATCCGCTGTCGTAACTTATTGGATGGCAAGCGCAGTATAAGTACTGCATGAGAAGGACATTCGGTATTTTTACCTTATATTCAAATCTAAATGACATAGATTGAGGTCAAGGTAGACAATGAATTCGGAATTGATGTTTGCAGGCAATCGCAGAATAAATTATACTTAACACTCATTTAATAAAACCTAAATGATGTCACATAAGAGGGTAATAAATTGCTTAATCCTACAGTTGTATCTGTAAAATGTCCGGTTGAAAAATATTGCAAAACTTCATCCCTGATCTGACGACAACTATGAAATAAGCTTAATTTCAAGTTGACAGCCATTACCACAAATTACAAAAGTAACGGATCATTAGCAGATAAGAAATAAACATGATTTGATTGTGATATGATTACCACACCTCTTAATAAATCCTTCATCTTATGACTGGATTTCTGTTTATTTGATTAATAAATGTTAGAAAAAGAAAATGAAATTTGCTTTTGAAGGACAGGGAAATTTTTGAAAATGTTGATAACATACAGAAAGAGCTGTATTGGTATCAACGTTAACCTCGAAATAGCCTGAAGTCCATACAAAATTATGCCACTTGAAGCCAAGATTAAGTCAGTTTTAGTTAAAACAACGAGTTTATAAAGTATTTCTCGAAACTTTCATTAACACAAATTTTGATCGTAACCCATTGCTCAGTAAATCATTTTCAATACTTAAGAGTGGAAAGGAATGACTTAATTTCATTTTTAATGTGTGTCTTTAAGTACCAATAATTATAACTTTTAAATGGTGTTCATTTGTGATACTTTTAAATACACACATCGTAAATGATTTGAACAAAAGTTTTATTGTTTATTTTCGATAACTATTACTATTATGAGGTCTTAACAATAATATATGAATACAATTGTGATTTTGAAGTTTCGCTGAACCATTCGTTTATGTTATAAGTAAATAAAAATAGTGTTTAGCAATAAGGAAGTGTGACTTTTATAGCTAAGTAGTCATAAGCAGTGAAGCCGATTGATTGATGGTATCATAAATCAAACTTATAAGAGAGTAGACATAATGCCATTGTCTGTGTCTAGTAACCATCTTAATACTCATCATCACAATTATCGCGAAGTTAGTGTCGTCTCTCTGCCCACTCTCTTTTCATTTAACTATCGGAGCAGACGTCGAGCTCAGAATGAAGACATTGTTTGGTAGGTTTAGTTAGCATGAGTGGTGAGTTAAGATAAACAACTATTTGTAAGTTAAGTGAGTCTTGCATTGAGAAGAGTTAAATAATGAAATTTGTATTAGAACAACTATTATAATATATATATCGTGCTCGTATTAAACAAACCGGCAGTAATTGCCTTTTTCATTGCCACCACATAATGGTTTTATCTCGCATGGCAACAATGGCAACACTCGCAGCACTGGAAACACCACTAAGATGTCAACTTTGAACAAATAGGCATTAGGAACAGCCTTTAAGTTAGTTAATCGCTGATGCGTTGGCTTAGATTTTTCGCAAGCATTAGGTTTTCTCGCAATGCCTAAAAGCACTCGAAAGTTACTCTGCGCGCATCCCATCCCAGATGGAATTCAGTTGTCTGTATGTCAATGTGAGCGTCAATCTGTTTGTAAAGTAGTTGTGCAAGAGATCCAATTATTTGAATATTAGTCAGTGTTTAGATAAAAATGAAGTTCCGTCTTGTTAAACACATCAACCGAATTGATTGAAACACAACAGTTTAAACGTAGACCAGTATTAGTCGTGTGATATGAGGGCATTCACCCCTTTTGTATATAGAAGAAGTAGTTTTGGGTATATTTTAGTAGTTCTCCTGCCTCTATATAGTTTATTTAGTTAATGCATTCAATGCGAATCATAGCAACGTTACTGCAACCGAACTGTTGTGCTGTCAGATGCTGTTGGATACCGAAAATGTTCGATCGTTTCTCTTATATATAACTTAGCAATAGATATATAAAACACTTTATACAACCATATAGTGCCATAACGTATTTAACTATCGCATAAAGAGCTGTTGCGCTGATTGTGTTATTAAGATTTGATTTGACAACAGTTTCGCACATGAATTGCCATCAGATCTAAGGTCGTAAATTAGGTTTTCAGATTGTTCTCATTCAAACTAACTTATTATTGAATATTTGATGATTGCATAATTATATTGCGTCCAATTATGAGAAGTTGGAGACTATTAAATAGAGTCAAACTGCTATCTCATCTTCGCTGAGGCACTTATGGTAAGCAAGCAAATCGCCGACTAGTTATAAGTGTGTTTCAGTGCCAGTTATAACATATTCAGCATAAGTTTGATATCGCAAAAATTTGATTTGCAATCAGTCAACGCGTCTGAACGGCATAATAATTGGGGGAAGTTTGGACAAAAAGTTAGACGAACTGTCCAAAAACTATTGGATTATGTGCTGCTATAATGCTGACCATTTGTGTTACACTGTAATGCCTATATGATTATCATAAAAACGCCTTTACAGGAGTTAAAACTTATCTTTACTTCTTTTAACTTAGACTCTTATCTTATTCTTCAGATAGTTGCAATTCAATCAATTGATTGCTCAATTGTCTACTATTGTTTTAATTGTAGTAAATCGAGTCAGAAGATGGATGCGGCAGAGTTTATGGAGTCATTGCCTCCAACTAACGATGGCGTGAGACTGCCTCAAGTGCATTATGTCAATTCAGATCATTTGGGCTCTGCTTTCTCTGCCATGAACGTCATGCGACAAAGTAATCAGTTGTGTGATGTAAGTTTGGAAGTTCTCGATGCCAACTGCTCATCTGCATCATCTGCATCTCCTACTTCCGCGACAAATGTGCGTCAAGTGCGGGCACATAAGGTTGTATTAGCCGCTGCCAGTGCTTACTTCAATGCCATGTTCAATAGTAAGTTCAATAGTCAATGTCACTTATCACTAATGCTAATAATTATAGCAATCATAACTACCGTTTACATTTAGATAATTATTATTAGTAAATATCGAATTTTTAATAATGTCCTTCTTTGGAAGTCTTGAAAACATGATGTTTGTGGCTATAACTTACATCCTGTAATTTTTTTATGAATTTTCCGAAATACCTCATTTGATCAATAATTATGGTTCTGTAGCCCTTTAATGGCTTTTTAATAGTTGATCTAATGACGAAACTTTTCCCCTAAGTTCGATGTCAAAATACAAATTAATACTTAACTTAGTCTTCCATTAAATTTGATGCTCAAACTTAATGATCTCTATTAATTGAAACTAAATAGCTAGAAAACTTTAGCAAAAGTTTAGTAACTTAAAGATTGGACTTAATTGATTTTGATTACCAAAGGTGAAATGGCCGAACGCAACAAATCTGTGATAGTTCTCCATGATTTAGACATAACTGCCCTAAATCTTCTAGTCGATTATGCATATACTGGACAAATATGCATTACTGAAGAGAACGTACAGGCACTCTTACCTGCTGCCAGTCTTTTGCAAATTTCTTCAGTTCGTGAGGCCTGCTGTAAGTTTCTACTAAGACAACTGCATCCATCCAATTGTTTGGGAATCAGAAGTTTTGCAGACGCACATTCGTGCGAAGAATTGCACACAACTTCTCACAAATATGCACTCGAAAACTTTCAAGAAGTGGCGCTAACGGAAGAGTTCCTTTTATTACCTTATAGTGAAGTGGAAAATTTAATTGCAAGCAATCAATTGAACGTAACTAATGAGGAGAGCGTTTACAATGCAGTTATACGTTGGGTTAGACATGATTTGAAACAGAGAGAGGAATATTTTGGTGCTTTATTACAACATGTGAGGCTGCCGTTGACAACGCGTACATTCCTGCTTAATCACGTCAGTGAAGATCCACTCATTCAATCTAATCAGTCTGGAAAAGATCTACTTATCGAAGCCATGAAGTATCACTTGAGTCCTGAGCACAGGAGAAGTATGACAACTATCAGAACGCAACAAAGAACTCCTGATGGCTTGCGATCATATCTGTTCGCAGTCGGTGGCGGATCACTATTTGCTATACATAACGAATGCGAATATTATAACCCGAGATTAGATCGATGGGGATCTTTGGCGCCAACATCTCAGAGGAGGTCAAGGGCTGGTGTCGTAGCTCTCAATAGGTTGATATATGCTGTCGGAGGATACAATGGGACCAAAGACTTATCGTCCGGTGAATGCTATGACCCGTTGAATAATAAATGGACGCCAATCACTAGTATGGGTACAAAAAGAAGCTGCTTAGGAGTCGCCTCATTAAATGGTCTTATTTATGTTGCCGGTGGTTATGATGGTTAGTAATACTTAAGATTATTTATTAAACCTTATATAATGTTTCAAATTTAGGCCTGACTTCAAAAATATTGTTTGACTTTTAGGCGCTTCGTGTCTGAATAGCGTAGAACGTTATGATCCATTAGTGGCCACTTGGTCTTCAGTACAAGCTATGGAAACAAGAAGACGATATTGTAGATTATCAGTGCTTGAAGGTTGTTTGTATGCAGTCGGAGGTTATGACGGCTCCAACTATCAGTCTTCAGTAGAAAGATTTGACCCAAGGGTGAGTTATGATTGAAATGAAAGTTCAGTCCAATTTATAAATATTAAATGATCACATAACGTGTAATAGGAAGGTAAATGGCAGGCAATGCCTTCAATGATCAACCGTCGAAGCAGCAGTGGTGTGGCAACTCTTGACAGAATGCTTTATGTAGTGGGAGGCAATGATGGCTCTCTTTGTATGTGCAGCGCAGAACGCTTTGATCCATTAAGAAATGCATGGGAAACAGTTCCATCGATGCATTCGAGAAGGTATGCTTCGCTCTTAATTCTTGCTTTCATTTGCTAATTCTGTTCTATCGGATCTGATTTTCACAGGAGTACTCATGAAGTCGTTGAAGCCGATGGTTTATTGTATGCAATCGGAGGAAATGATGGCAGTAGCAGTTTGAATACTGTAGAAAATTATGACCCGCTTTCTAACAAATGGACTTTAGTTACATCAATGATGCTGAGGAGAAGCAGTGTCGGCGCAGCGGTTCTTGAATGTCCTAATCTCGAAGAGATTCTTTCAACTAAAATGGACATAACTCCGAGCACATCACTGACTAGTTCTACCATTTCTAATGCTACTGAATGATACCAAATCAATGATAGTCAAAGTAATTGTTTTGATTCTTAAGAATTAGCAACTCTTTTATGAATTTTACACTTTTAACTCGAGCAATATTTGCTGTCATTTTTTTCTGTATATTTTGAGTCGAACTGAATGTAATCATTACTTGTTCATTAGACTGTTGATGCGTTTCACGTTAAATAAAGCAACATTTTTAAATAATTCAATCCTTTCTTACATCTGAGACTGATTTCGAAACAAGTTTTAATACTTCATTTACTGACAGCTATACCAACTGCAAGAGCCAGTACGTGATACAACTTGACAACTTGATCGGACTTAATCGATTCTAATCAGAAATTCAATCGATATAAGTATTCGAGAGGTTTAAAAAGGACCTAGTTGCTTCGAATCAATCTGTGATCTCATACGCATACGTCCACACATTAAGTTTTGTAGACGTAAAGTTCAAACCTCCTAAACGACTATACATTTAAGTTATATAACCATTTAAAGTCTGGATAAGTCTACATATAAGTACCTAATCTATTATATGAATCGATAAAAATTCTCTTATGTTCCCTAAAAAGAGATAGACCCATACTAAATGTTAACGACTTTACAAAATAATTTTTAAATTAATAAATATTTATGAGGTTTTTCACATTTAAACTTCAGCCTGAATTAAGTGAAAAATCATAAATTAACTTATGACGAAAATTCAGTTTTTCAGTCAATTAACTAATTATTTGGCAGAATAAGCTATTTTTACATTAGACTTTGCCATACATCATTATTGTAATAATCATAAAATTCTTGCAAACATATAATTCCCCCATAGGGTAATTTAACGGTTAATTTCAAATTTTATACGCTTTGAAATCTTTTAACACGAATAAAAACAGGAACTATTCGCTTATCCATTAAGAGTTCACGAATGGTGATTAAGCCATAAACTTATTTGCGAGACAAGTCTTAATTTAACTTAAAATGCAAAAAAGTTTCAGATTGACGCCAAACCCTTAATCAAACTAACAAACTGTGATATCGAATTTTATTCAAACTTTATAAAGCGATACTCACGTTATAGCAGTTAATGAGTGATTTTAATTAAAGCTAAAACAAGGGAATCAGTTTGAAAGCTATGCTAATGTGGTTTTCCACAACAGTATTCAAATAAGTTTTGTTTTGATGTTTTTTTTGGACAAGATAATAATTTTGTTTCATTACCAAAGAATTGAAGTTCAATATTAACCAAAATATTATATAAAGATCACGTATCGCGATGTTTTTAAGTTGATTCATTAATCACTTTATTCATAACTTTGCAACAAATGACATTAAATTATGCGAAAGCCTAACACTCTTTTCACTATTGATGGTTTTCTTTGCAAAGTCACGATCGAAATCTAGTCTAATGCACAAATATAAAGGGAGCATAAGTTTATGAATTAGTAAATTACCGGCAATGAGTGGATGACTGTAATTTATTATTCTAGGATAGAAAAAATCGTTAATGCAATCAGGTTATGGGTTACACCTATTTTTGCTTTTGTCAATTCAAATAATTAACAAATACTTGCGCTAATTGTCATACTTTTGTTAGTTTTTAATAGAAATCAGCTCCTCAAACATTTGGATTACAATTTAGATCTATTCAACATTAAAGTCAATAAGAACTTGAAAAACTAGTCTCTAATGACATTTTAAGAAAAATCATTTCAATTACAATAACACTCAAAATTTCCATATGAGATATATTTAATTGAAAGTCTAATCATTTATTCAATTTAATTTGCTATCATTATCATAATATTATGTAAATAAGTCGTGTGATTCAAGTTAACAAAAGTAATATACGATTAGATAATAGAAATCATCTCAAGTTTTAAATCTAATAGTTTTGCTCATCTTTTATTATTTCTTTGCCGGTTGAATAGTTTGCGATGTTATATCAAAATCTTTGTCAGCAATATTCAACATAAGCGAACCAGCGTTTAGATAGACTCGATTCTGTGACTGAGCGATCTATTGGAATGAATGAGCACTTTAATCATCTGAATTCACTTCAGGATTTATCAAAGTTAGTTTTGAGCAATTAGCTTTGAAATTATGTTAAAATTTAACTAATTGGAGAAAGTTTAATCCAATTGTTGTTGGAAAATCATTTGTAAAAGCAAAGCCGAATAACTAATGCTTGTCTTACCGTTTTCGAGATTTGTTGCGCGGCCCTTATTTTTCTCAGTTTAAGATAACCAGGATTTTTGGAGATGGCTTCACCCAAGTAAACAAACAAAAATAATATAATTAAGGAAAATAACATAATAATCTAATTAAATATTGGTTACTTTAAATGCCATCAGATTACTAAAGAATAATCAAGTTTGATTTGGGGATAGGGAATGGGAATTATATGGACTTATCATTTGACAGATTATATAATCTCTTATAATCAACCTGATCGTAAAATCAATGATAAATCCAACTAATATGGTCTGCCCTTTACAGTATTGAACGATGACTCGTGTCAGTGATCATTACGGTTATGAACACTTATCAATACTAAGATTAACAGACCTCAAGTCATAATTTTACAAGCATTGAACCGATCAATGCTAAGCCACAATTCATCGTTTGGCAAATCAAGTATTGAAATATGGCTTAAGAGTTAATATTATCAAAGGATATCATTTTGGCTGCTTCTGCTTCTCCCTCTGCCTGAACGATCTTTTGTTGTCTCTCTTGCTTTGCCTGTTCGACTGTAAAAGCAGCTCTTTGTGCCTCCTGTTGGGCCACTTGTTTCGACTCAACTGCTGCCGAATACTCTTTACTGAAACTCAACTCGGTGATAGAAACGTCATCTAATATGATGTGAAAATCTTGCGCCCTCTCAATCAGTTCTTTACGAACAAGAAGCGAAACCTGTTGTCGCTGTGTTATTAGTTGTGAGGCATTAAACTTCGCGACCACACTCTTCAACACCTGTAAAACAAATCAATTTAATTATAAAGTTCGTTCATATCTTATTTTTCATCAATATTATCATTAAAAGCAAGACCTCATTGCAAATGGACGGTAAAACTCTTTCGTCGTAATCAATTCCGAGAACTCGATAGATATGCGGCAGCTCCTGAGCATTTGGTCGCGCTAATACTCGAAGAGTTATGTTAACCATTTGTAAGTCTTTGCTACCAGTTGGAGACGATATCTTTCGCGGTCGCGAACGGATATCATAAATAATGGGCCACTGAAGCCATGGAATACTTCAATGAAATAAATTACAGAAAACACACATTACAAATGCATTACATCAGAAAATTGGTAAAAGGGTAAATTACCGAAAATGCAATCCTTCAGAATATATTTGCTTTTGAATACCACCGATTCGACTAAAAATGATGGCTCTGTGACCGCCCTCGACTTTTAAAATAAGATAATTAAAAAACCGATAGATTTAATTAGTATTAGAATAAATGAAAAACCATTAATACCCGTATAGACCGATTGTGTGGCCGCATAACCTAAACCTCCGGCTGCTAACAATAGCTTGAGGCCAACGTTAAGACCAGAAGGACTTTTGCCGAACCGACTTAAGAAATCGTTGAGTTTATTGGCCATCTTTTCAAGTGCTGTCTTTAGATTAGACTTAAAAATATAAGAAGTGATAACTACTTCAATAAGCGATTATTGCAGACTATTTGAATACTTTACATAATATATGTTCGTTCGTTTCTGTCAATTTCTGCTTATTCCATATAAAAGGGATTTGTAGTTATCAGACGTAGTTTTTGGTAATATTTTCTGATGAAATTCCATGCTTTTGGTTCAAAATAAACTTAGCAATCATTTTAAAAAATAACAATTAGTCACATTGAATAATTGCTTTTAATAAACAGATATTGAATTAAAAGATGTTTTCATTAAAAATAATTAGCAGCAGTTTGATTAATTCGTCTAAAACATTCAAACTATTGATTCCAACCGTTTGTCAGTTTAGGAACAAAATTGAAATCAAATTGTTTCACAAGACATCAAACAACTACGATATTATGGAGTTCTTCGATGATAAGAAGAATTGGGGCGAATCTACTGTCAAGACAGGTCTCAATAGAGATTCTACTTTGTGTTGTTTGGATTTTAATGTTTGTGTTTCTACTTAGGTCGCAGTTGGCGTAAAGCAGAGCTAAGAATCAAAAGTAATAGTGATTTACATAAGTTATGGTATGTTTTGTATAAAGAGAGAAATATGTTGAAGACAATGGAAGAGGCGGCCAAAGATCAAGTGGAAACATTTGCCAGTCCCGAACGTATTGATAAAGTAGAAGAAAGTATGAAAAAATTGGAGGAAGTGGTCAGAGAAAGGAATAAAGCGTATTGGGATCTAGAAGTGGGCGAAGGAGAGACTGGAGAGAGACAGAGAGCCTTCAGAAGAGATATATTCGGTCGTTGGCGATGGTATGCTACCATTCGCTTTATTTCAACTGATAGCTAGTTTTTTGTCATTAGTCAGCAAACTAGTCTTATTGTGTGACGCGCTCATTTGTAGTATACTGAAACTTTATTGAACTTATGCTTTGTTGAAGAAAGCTTCCAAAATGAATAACAATTATATCTTAAGACTAAGTTCAAGATTGGTTCAGGGCTACTTCGGAAATTAAGTCTAGATTTTAGATTTATAATACGACTTGAAAAAAACTTGAAATTTATATTCAATGTGTAGTTGAATCTGTATTGTGTTGCATTGTTCGCAGATCTAAGCTTGCACTTAAGATAAGTTAACTCAGTTACATATTGAGTAAGCTTTGTGAAATCATATTTTCTATATTTTTGTGTATGTCTGTGTTGGGTCTGCGGGATATGCAATAATACAACTATATTCCACACTAAAGGTTTCCTAAATTAATGCAATATTGAGTGCGAGCTTCAACAATAGGGCGAGTTTGAGATTAAATTTTTCTTTTCTAATGCTTTCAATAATACTATAGGATTGGATGCTCTGAACATTTAATGCCGTATTGGATGAACACTAAGTGGAGAGCTTTAAACGCTCCTGGATTTGGGAGAGAAGTCATTGATTTTAATAGAAAATTAAGAGAGAAAATGCTTGTCCGAAAGAAAATGAGAACTTTCAAGCAATCATTTTATTGTCGACAGCTTCTAAAGCGATTTCCTGATCTTGATGCTGATTATTTACAAAAGAAGTTTCCCAACGTCAATGTGCAGCATCTGAAAGAAAATCTGGACGAAATTTGTTTAACAGACCGCTGGAGACCTTTCCATTATATGCTTTATAAACCAAAAAAATAGAAGCAGTTATTTTCATTAATTAGATAATATTATTAACTTTTCATTAATATCATTAATATATATATGTGTATATTCATTAGAAAAGATTGAAAATGATTACAATAAAACACAGTTGGCTTACATTCTAAGTTATTTTCAACAAGTCTTATCGCTTAGTATTAAGAATATCTTATGATTAACTTTTGCTGATTTGTAAAACTAGTGGTTTTAGAATAAAATGAGAGCACATTTAAATAATTACAAACTATCAAAATTAGAAAATGTTAAATTTTGTCGATAATCCAGGCGCCACACTGGCCATTCTTATTGAGTAAAGCTTTCGTATGTTTGATAATCATCTCAAGAGCCACTCTATGAGAGGCTCCATTGGAGTCCGACATAACAATAGCGTTGTTCAACTGTTGACACACACCTTCCCTCTCACTAGGATTCAAATGCCACCCGACTGGAGAATTCCAGGGATCGCTATAAGCGAGTAAACTGAACGCGTCCTGAAGTAATTTCTTATTGTATTCATTAGTTCCATATTTTTGTTTGAGCTGCTGTGATAGTGCGTGCAATTCTTTGCCGAACGCAAGCAGTCGCGTGATTTTGGCCTCATTTTCTTCACTAACACTTTCTTCTTCGTAATCAGTATTATCATTGTCATTGCCATCGATGTCCATTTTGACATCATTGGCGTTACCGTTACAGTCATTGACACCATTGGCAGCACTGTTGGGCGAATATGAGGCCAAGGTGGTGGCATTGATCGGACCTCTATCCGACTCATTACCACTCACACATTCAACAAATTGTCTACATTTAAGAGCAAATAATAGGTTTGGATTGTCTTTTAAAACAGAAGGATATAAACGATTCGTCATTTGTATGGCTTCACCAATTTTTCCGCTCAACACTAACTGCTGAATACGTAGTCTTTGTTTGATGTGTTGTACGTTTTCTTTGAAATCTAATTTAGTCGCTTCACTAAATACTTCGGCTGTTCCACAATAGCCGTTATGAATCAGCCACGACTGAACCAATCGGTGAATTGTTGTTTGCCATTCAGTATATTTAACCGGAAAGTTCACAATTGAATCAGTGATCTGTTTACGTAAAGCTATGATGTCTTGTTCGATATCATAACAGAATGGTTCAAATCCAAAGTTTGCTTCAACTTCTTCTCCAGGTGTTTGCAGACCAACAGTGGGGTAGAGTGGCACGTTTGGCAGATCAGGAAACGCAACCCCAAGATTGAGGCCATTTTTGGTGTAAAAACAGGTGCCCTCAACCAAATTGTAACCACAACCGATGATATCTCCAGTAGTAAAAGTAGGTCCATATGGCTGTCCAGTTCCTGAGCTATTGAAAGAGTGGCCATCGTCTCCGTGATAGCCATAAGACTGTTTGTCCCAACCAGGAAGTCGTTGCATATTCACGCCCTGTGCGGCCAAACCTATACCCATATAGCCATCTCTTCCTTTACTTATTATTTTGATTTCATAATAATATAGAAGACACCCATTAGGTATGGGATGTGTTGCCCGAACTGCAGCCGCGTCTTTATGTCCTTTCCCGACACCTTTATAGTGAACTTTTAGATTGTTTTCCGATAACGTGATGAAGTTTGCCTTGTCTTTAGACGACCACGACTTCGGCAGTTCTGACTCATCAACAAATGGATAAAGGCTTTTAAGTCGAACCAAACCTTCGTTTACACTACTGTTTGCTTGCGAAGTGGCTGGAATTGGAGATGAACTGCAAGAACGAGACACTTGTGATGTCATTGTGTCCATTTGTGGCGCAGGACTTTGAGATGAAGACGAGGTCATTCCAAAACTAATTTCGATTAATTTTTCAATCGTTTCTTCAATTCTACAATTCAGATTTATTACTTCTATTAATGATATTTCGATCCGATATTTCTCTAGAAATCAATTCAAAATTCAGATTAAATTCTTATTGAAATTTAAAATTCAAACAAAAGAATCAAAAATCTCCTCAAAGGCTTTATAAATGACTGATCACTAAATGCAAGTCAAAAATGCAATAATCAATGCACTAATGAATATTATGTAATTTCTACATTTATTCGTATTAAATAAAGAGATAGTAAGAAGTGAGCCATAAATCAAAACGAACAAAATGCAAAACAAATACCAAATTTTCGTTCACTTAAGCCAAACTGTTGTCAATCGAAACAAATAATAAATAATTGAATACTAATTACATAATGTTTTGAAGCAATTGCAATATTTTCCTAAATGAAATAAGATCATATGATTTAAGTAAACATAACTTAATTATAATTTAAACTATATAGTAAACTATTTAGTCTCTAATAAATAGAATCTAAGTGTAAGAAAACCTTATTTTTCAATACTATTGATGGAAAAGCAGTCGATTTTCTGTTTGAGTCGAGTTTATTATAAAGTGTTCATAAGTTATGTTTGCGTTTGTTTTTTAAACCTGATCTTTTCACTAAAAATGATTTTTGCGTTTCATGGAAGGATTCGTTTCAACCAAACAAAATAAGAAGAGGGCTCTAATTCTTTTTTGTCATTCCTTTTGGTTATTTATACTTATTTTATGAACCAAGGGTTGGGTTTAATATTGAAATTAGCGAAACAATGCGTCACATGTCAGGTCTTTCAAAGGTTATCAAATTGAAAACAAGGCTAGAAAAAGAACTTTACGGTAGTCTTATAATAAAATACCTTGGTAAGTCTCAAACTAATTATGCTTGAGAAACACTAAAAACAAATACAATTTACTTTTATGGAAGTTATTCAAATTTTTACTTTTTTAAAGTGGTTTCAGTTCATTCGTAGAAATTATTGAGTTTTTGAGTCTAAGCCCTTCTACTATTGATCTAACACAACTGACATGACTAGGGCTAAAATGATAGTAACATATAAAACGTCAAACAATTTAATGAAATATAAGAATCCCTTTGAACAAAGTTACATTGAATTGATGTAATAAACGCTTTGTTACTATTACGTAATAAATATAAGTAAATAAATAGAAATATCGTTTTATTTTGATATTAGATTCAACCATATTATCAAGAATTATCAAATTAATAATTATTTTTATGACTAAACTAAACTAAAAGTTAAGTTAAACGAGAGGTAGAGTGGAATAAGAAGTTTTGTAAACATCTATTAATAAGAAGCGACAAAAATGCGTCCTTTTGTGAGTACATGTACACTAAATACGTATTGGAAATTTCTGTTTAAATTCAAGTGTTGTTTTAATTAACTAACAGATAAACATATAAGGTATCCTCCAAACAATGGGTATGTCTAATGAATTAAACGGCAATAATTGTTATATCGACAGCAATGGCATCACAATCAATGGTAATGATTGTGATACTTTATTATTGCAAACAAATCTTCAAAATGTATCATTAATAAGACAACCGTCACATGAGTGGACACAAATTGAAAGCGTCAACATTGATATGAATCCGCTGATCATTAATACAAACAATTTGAATGCGAGTGAAGCACAACAGCAGATACTATTAGTGTCTTCGCCTATGAATCTGATAACAGCTGAATCGATAGCAAAGCCGTCAGCGGTTCCACTGGTTTTGTCAGAGTTACCATTAATAACGAGTGCGACTCAACTGAATGTTATTCAAGTGCCAACAAATCTGTTATTAACTGATAATCTAATAGTTATACCACAAGAAGGCATTACATTAGAAGTGCCAACGATTGATACAACGATCGCTGTATCGCCGAACGAAAGTCAGAACACAATCGATAATAGCCTTAATTATCAGAATAAGAGTTGGTTTAATACAGGACTTATGGCTCAAGGAATCAACGGCTATAACAGTAACCAAAGTCTGGATCAAATGGCTTTAGTCACTCTCAACGATTGCATCGCTCTCAATGGTATCAATAAATCAGATAATAATCCCATTAATTGTTATTCCTCATCCGATAAGAATCAAAACCACTTCTTTCATAATAATACGAATCAATTTATTGGCATAATTGATGATCAATCGAACGAAGCAAAACTTATTCATGCAAACAGTAATACGGATTATGATTTAAATGCATTTCTTGCCTCTTCACTATCTTCAACAATACAAGAAGAATGCGATCCAAACGAGGCCAAGCAATGGCACAATGATAGTCTGATCGCATATCGAGCCATGCTTGCATTCAAGAAAGTTATGCCCAATAATAGCATTACGACAAGTAATGTTGATAGTGTCCAAACCAAATAAATCTAATAATAGATTGACTACAACTGAAACTCCAACATTTTTTTGCAACAAAGGATAGACTGTTTTTGTGACTTTATTTACTGTGATATAATCTGTATTAAAATGTTAAAAATGATTGATTGCCTTAAATAAGCAATCATTGCCTAACATTTAAATGACAATATATTTTGCAGAATTTTTGCAGATTCAACTAATTGTGAAAGTTATCGATAAAAACAATTATTCATAGTCTCTATTTCCAAAGTATTGTAGAATCGAATGCATATTATTGATAAAGAAAATGATAAATATTTTGTGAAATAAGCAAATTCAAACAAATATGTAATGTTAAGTTTGAACAAATACTGAAATTGTATAATTAATAAACAAAAAGAGAAATAAATATTCTTAAATGAAAACCATTTTATTTTATTGTAAAATTAAGGCAAACAATACAAATCTGTTAGCAATGAATAAGTTGTTGACAATAGTAATAATAATTAGATCTAAATGTTGATAACTCTACTCAACTTCTGAATACGGTTCAAAAGAATATCCCCCTGTTTGATACATGCCTGGTACTGATAGTTTTTACTATCAGGTCTATTTGTCTCGACAATTCCATTAACTTTGTCGATTTTGCAGTGAAGACGTCCCGCAGCTATAAAACGAGCCAATTCTTGATCAATAAACTTAACAGTTACGCCAAAAGCATTAGCCATGTATTGTAATTCTAAACTTCGATACGACTCCAAAAGTTGATTGTAAGCCAAAATTCGCATTTCTCTCACATAGTAACGATAGTGAGGAGCGAAAAGTCGATCGGTTTTCATATAGTTTTCAACCCAAGACAGCTTTCGAAAGAATTTGGCGTAATGACAATCATATAATGAGAATAAATACTCGTGAATATCATTATTACTGTGAAGCACTTCCAAAATCTCTGCTCCGCGAATCACTTGCTTTCGTAACTCGACTCGGGGCAAAGAAATCATTGAACATAAGACAGTGTAAGAAACGAATGTTTTATAATCAGTCAACTCGTAGCAAGTGAAGGTGGAGATGGTATCCAAGAAGAAACTAGCGGCTTGTTTAAAGTCACGAATGGCTAAGGAATAGAAGCCCTGATAGACACGCAATCGATTTCTTCGATCCCAATCACCGCCTTCTTCGATAAGACTCTTGGCTTTATCGATATTACGAGCGATTAAATTGTGATCCATATAAAACAGTCCGATTCTTATGATGTGAAACAAGAGATCGAGTCTATGTCCCAACGAAACAGTTTTGTCGTAAGTCTTTCTGAATGCCGAAAGTGCTGCCTCTTTATCACCGATAAGGCTATAGTATTCGGCTTTAGCCAAATTTGCTTCTCTCACTTCCATTTCTCCCAAGTTTTTCTCAGCGTCTTCGATAGCATAATCCAGTTCTTTAAGTCTGGACTCGTTCTTCTCTTTCATTGAGTTCAATAAATCTTGATTTAATGGCCAATTCAGTGCCTCACAAACCTTTGAGTAAAATAAATGATTAATTAAGTGAATCGATCAATTGGATGGATAACATACTTCTAGATAGAAGGGCGCCATATTGTTTTCCGTGATGGCAGCCAACAGGTTGTCTCTGATGGCAATATTATCTTTGAACTGATCCGTTGTCAACATGAACTTCCATTGCGCTAACTCTAAGTTGGGATTCTTTGCTAAACTCTCTTCCTCTAGATTTTCTGCAGGCATCGCAACAATTCGGTTGATTTATTATTAGATATATCGATACTAATATTCAATCTATACGAAAGTTTATTCTGAGTTATAAACAAAATATCTTGATTTGATTCAAATGTTTGTCATGAAAAGTAAATCGAATACAATGATTGGTCTCACTGTGACTGACTGTGACTCAGCTAAATACATATAAAAGATATATAAAATAGACATAGGGTTACTCAAATGCCCATTTGAGCGCCACTCAGTAATCAGTTTTGGGACTATTTTAAATGTGCCTGTTTCAAATGATTTTTTACTCGATAGCATTTGGATGGAAAATAAATTCAAATATAATCAACTCAAATTTGACTGAATCCGCAATAAAAATTAAAATTTGATCTGTTTGATTCATTTAAATAAGTAATTATAACCAATGATAAGAAAGTTTAGCTGAACATTGTCAGAATAAAAGAATATAGAATTGTGATTTAATTGTTGATTATTTTGCGGTAGTCTAAATGATAGACATTTTTAGATAAAAACATTATTATAAGTCAAATTTTCTTAAATAGAACAATATCATACATTCAAACATTATTAATTAAAAACAATGTTCACCTCATATTAAATATCGACTCAAATGTAAAAGCATTCAACTGTAATTCATGTTTAGATATTGATAATGATTTATCTAATTAATTGAACTTTAGGTCAATGTTTTGTTATTAAATAGTCAGTTAATAGTTGAACTATTTTCGAGTTCAATAATTTGATTGTGTTTGATATTTAGATTCATTTGAAGTCTCATTAAGCGTATTACCAATTAGTAAAGACTAAGTAAATTTAATAAAAAAAAGTAATGCAATAATCCCGACGACATTGAGAGCAATGTCTTCACAGACAAATAGCCAGAAACTGTCGGGTAGGATGGCTATCGTTATGGCTTCTACTGATAGGTCAATACACTTTAATTATAACTTTCAAAACCTTTTTCTCATTTAACAAACTTTCAAACACTGATCTAACAAGAAGTTTCAAAAGTTTTATCTTTTAAAATGAATTTAAGATCTTATATCTGGACATGGACTGTAGATAAATTTTTAATCTTTGCCTGATTTAAAAGGTTTCAAACACTTGGTTTCGATTTAAAGACCTTTATTAAAACTTACAAAATTTTTTAGTGTCTGTTATGCGATCGCGAGACGTCTTGCAGTCGATGGCACCTCAGTTGTGGTCAATAGTAGGTCTGAAAATTAAGATAGAGTTTTTGCAGATCTTCATTAAATAAAATAATTAATCAAGTCTAGAAAAGAGATGAATATGAAAGAAGCTGTTGATAAATTAAAAATGATGGACTCAATGTTTCGGGTATTGTTGTCATATCGGTAAAGAAGAGGATAGAAAAAATATGATTGATTTAGTGTTGGATAAATCATACGCGACTAATGGTTTGATTATTAAAGCTTATTGTTTTGTTTGGGCCCTGAAAACTTATGGTGCAATTAATATTCTTATATCAAATGCTGCAGTCGATCCATTGATGGGTCAATTTCTTGATGTGAGTCTACTTAAAGTTGTATTAATTTCATGTGAAATTTTTAGTTTAAATTGAAAGTGTAAAGCACACATTCAGATTAGTATTCATGAATTATGAAAAAGGTTCAATTGCTTAAATGAATGAAAGTTAGTTTAAATATTGATTGTTAGAAGCTTAACTGTTTTTCCTTTAATATAGACCACCGAGAAGTTCGATAAGGTATTCGAAGTTATCATCTCACACTTTAAAAAAGATCAATTCTGAAAAATTTGTTCGTTTAACATTAGATTTACGAGATAAATTTGAAGTGTGCTTTCTCGTTAACTAAAGAGGCTGTGCCTCCACATGGAAAAGGGAAAGTATAGAAACTCGAACTTATTCATTGAATGAACGTTTTCTAACATCAATTTTTCTGTTCTTATAGTAAGGGATCAACCGTTTGTGTATCTTCGATCGGTACTCATCAGCCGTTCCAAATGATTGACGCATATTCCGTCAGTAAGACAGCATTAGTAGGGTTAATCAGAGCTATTTCTATTCAATGTAATTTAATGATTGAAACTTAGTAACTAGATTGACCGATAGGTTTTCAAGTAATATTTGAGCTAACTGTGTTTGTCCGGGCATTATAGAGACGAAGTTCAGTGAGCCACTATGGAGCAATAAAGCTGCTCGTGAAGAAATCAATGGATTTGTTCCATTGCGAAGGTTTCATTTCGACTTTTAGTATGATATAATACAAGATAAATATTACTAACATCTTAGTGAATCTTGAAATCAGAAAACCTGATAGGATGCAAGCGTTGTTTCATTTCTATTATCAGATGATTCTTCATATATAACTGGAGGTCGTTGTCTATATCCGTATATGTTGTGGTCGCCGGTAGGCATTTCTCGAGGTCGTAGATTTTTTGTAATACAAAGTTTTTAATGGCAATAAAATAGTTTTGTTTTACTCTATGGTTTGTTAAATCTATTTGTAATGAATCACTTTCGACAGATTATATTTTAAATTTTAATTTGATTCGTGTTTTCAGTCAAATAATAAAATATTGTTTGGCATTTCATTAAAGTAATGATTTAACTATGATGAAACTAATCTATGCATGTATGCCCATATTATCGTGGGAATAGTTTATATGCAGCTGATCATTTTCAAGTAATTGTCAATAGTTAATAGCCCACCAGATGCTATGTCAAATATATGACAGTACAATAAGATTAGTCTAACAAACAGTGGTTTATTAAAAGTATTATCCATCTGATAATAAATTCTTTATCATAAGAAAAATTGTCGGGCGATCAGTACTAGACTTCAAAGAATTAAGGAGATTTGAATCAGAATATTCTTCATCCTTATGCTAGTGACTATTCTGAAGTCTTGTTATGTAAAACCTTCATGAGCATGGTGAGAGTGCTCGGTGCTCGTGCTCCTACTAGCGCTCAGCAAAATCGAAGTGCTCAGTTATCGTTTTACAATTTACAAGTCACTCGAGCATCAAGCATCAACCGAGCGATGTTCAAAACTTTCCAGTTAGTGAAATGCTTATACAAAATTTTTATATTTCAAAGCTGTAATTCTATACTATGTGAGGCACAATACATTCAAGACAGTCAAAAGTGTAGCTGTTATCAAGAAAAAAGGTGAACAGAACCGAACCGATCCGCTGGCCTCCTATTCGTCCCAGCACTGAATCGAGCTGAACCGCTGACATGAGATCTTCGAACCAAATAGAACCGTGGATATCAACGGTTGATTCTAAATTTAAAATTGATGTCTAAATGATTCAATCAATAGTTCATTTTTAATCAAAATATTGAACACATGAAGAAACTACAATGTAGTTTTAAAGTAATTTAAGAATAAAATTTAAAATGATTTTACTGTAGTGATAAAATTCAAATTTCAATCAGTTCTATTTAAATAAAAAGAACTACTGATATAGTTAAGAATGAAAGAAAAGTCCAAGTTTTGATTCAGTGATATCTTAGTTAGAGTAATATTAATTCTAATTGAACGGTAATATTACTGTATTGCAGTGATGCACACGCTCGCACTCACACTCGGTCGGAAATTAGCGCTCGGCGTTCAATTTTTCGAGGCACTCGAGCGCCGAGCGTTTACCGAGCGTCAAGTCAGCAAAGTTCATGAATTGAAGGCTTTTTCAACACAAAATTTATTTTACTTAAGCTGTAATTTCATCTATATATAAATTTCACTAATATGATACTCACTGATTGAATATCACTCAACCAAATGCTTGGTTTAAAAGTTGACGTCATATAAATGAAATACTTACATTGAAGATATGTGAACACATTTTATTATTTAAAAACTGCTCAAAACTAAGAAACAAACTATTAAGATTTCAATAACTATTTGTGACTGTGTTTTGATCTCATTATTTGAGTTATAATTTAAAAATCCATACTATATTTCTAATAGAAAAATACATATTAAGGCTTGACGCTCGCGCTCGGGGACCAGATGCTCGAGCGTTCACCCATGCTCAGCAAAATCAGAACACTGGACGCTCGCGCTCACTACCGAGCGCCAAACGTTCGAGCGTTGAGCATCACTGGTTTATATGAGAATTTCAAATAATATCTAAAGTTATGAGGTTCTTTGTAGATATCTGTGATCCACGAACTTACGGATCGAATCGATCTGCCAACAGCTTCATTGATGGGATCTCGAATTGAACCAAACTGCGAATCGCAAGTTTCAGAAAACCACGAACCGATCCGCGGATCGGTTAGGTTCGGGTTGACTCGAACAGCTATGGTGAAAAGTGTGATTAAATACCATTTAAGCAGATGCTTACTAGTAAAAGCTGATACATTTTGTAATATAATAAGCAAAATCACTACAAAGCGAAATAGGCTGTTGAAAGCCTCTATTCAAGCTATACTACACGAAAATTCTATGTCTAGATCGCTTGAATCTGAATAATTCATTGTCTTTTAAATTAATCTATTATGTTTTATGAGCTAAACTTTGATTTAAAGTAAATCTTATGAGTTCTAATGTTAGGGCCTAGTGATCGGTACTAGTACACGGTGCTCGAACACGCACTCGCGCTCGATAAAATTGAAGTGCTCAATGCTCGTCCACGCTACGAAGCATAAAATGCTTGAGATCATTGACTATTATTATTATTATTGTTTGTGTTATTCTTAAGAAGTATATCAATATAAAAGCAAATTAACTGAAAATTGTTTTCTTTGAAAGATTACTAATTGATCCCAACTAAGATTAGTAGTTTTTCATTTGAAACAGAGTGGTAGCCATACAGTAGAAGTACAAGAAACTGATCGAATTTTTTTTTATAACCAATATCAAATTCTACTTTTTTGCATAGCGCATAGTTTTGTTTGTTGAACTAGTTCTGTCATGTGTTCAAATGGTATAAACCAGAGGAATATTTCAAAGGTTTTATTGGTTTGTTCAATAAGTTCGTGGATTTATCCAAACTAGAATTCTTATCAAAATTCCGATAATGTGCTCTTATTCTCTATCCTTTTTAATGCACATGAGCGAAAACCCAGCTATATTTGCATTATTTGTTTACATTTTGTGATCATTACTATAACAATGTCTGATATTTTGATAAAATTTGAAAAAGGAGATCTCCGTGTGCTCATCGCATACAATTTAAAACGAAATTTAAGCCCTCGCCTGACCAGTGTCTCGAAGAGTTCAATGGAGCGCTAGGTGAAAAGAGCGTTTCCAGAAGTCTTGTATACAAGTGGTATCAAGAGTTGAAAATTGGCCGAACATCGTTTGATGACAACTTAAGATCAGGACGTCCTACAGAGACCACTGATGAAATAAACGTGTGCGCCGTCCGAGACCTTGTGAGAGCAGAGCCACATGCAACCATCCGACAGATTTCTGAACTATTGAAGATCTCAACGGAAGGTGTTCATCAAATTATGCGAAACCATTTGATGCTGATGAAGGTTTCAGTTCAGTGGGTTCCTCATCTACTGACTCAAAGGAGGACTGGCGGGCAGTCTTTGAGAAATGGCAGAATTGAATGGAGCGATGCATTCAAGCTTTAGGAGACTATTTTTAAATTTCATGTAAAAAAATTCCAATAAAATTTGTATAAAACCACTTAATTCACAAACTTATTGAACAAACCAATATATTTATCAGGTTCGGCTTGTTTTGAAAAAATTTTACTAGCTTTTGATGCTTTCATCACACTAACAAATTCTTTGATTTCTACTCCATTTAGAATTATGTCCCCTAATCTTACAATTAAGAGACATTGTCAGAATCAAATTTCTCAATATTTGAAGCAACTTCAGGCTCTTGATGTGAGACAACTGCTTCTTCACAAACATCTCAACAACTGCCTCACCTAAAATTTCGTCATTTATATCTTCTCCTTCAATGATATTATCATCTTCATTAGGAAGGAGAATAGTTACATACATTTGTTCACAGTCATTATCTATTTCATTCAAATATTGAGTGATTTCATCTGCCGTTAAGGTTGACGAAAATCAAATTTTTTTCAAAATGTTTT
The DNA here is from genome assembly GCA_018873245.2 of Archegozetes longisetosus. Lineage (NCBI taxonomy): Eukaryota > Metazoa > Arthropoda > Arachnida > Sarcoptiformes > Trhypochthoniidae > Archegozetes > Archegozetes longisetosus. The sequence goes on from JAEMBT020000007.1 coordinate 10,464,355, forward strand.
AAAATATTATTATATTTATATTTTATTATATCTACTACATTTATGTTTTAAATTATTCTCATATGCTATAAAGCGTTTTAAAACACTGTTTTAATTCAAATGAAAGCTAGTCTTAAAGAAGTGCACAAATAGAAACTTTCTTCTAAAAAGGCTCATGTCGATTAAGTCATGATTATATGGTATTATTCAAGCTATTATACAACTTATTTGAGCAGTAGTTAAACTTCAAACAATTTTTGGTTAAACTTTTCAACTTATCTGGATGCAATCAAAGAATACTGCTGCAAAAATTATTTTCCGTATAAAAGCCAAACTGCAAACAAAAATTCAATTATTAGGTTTTGAATAAATATATTTAGACTACTCGACTCTTAACTTGAAATACAGGGTGTTTAAAATAAGCGTTACTAGTTTTATCCCTTGATATTCTTATATCAAGTCAATAATATGATAATTATACAAAGCATCTCCCAGTATTTTGTTTATGAGATATTTATAATAATATGAACAGGTTATTAAACACTTGAAAAATATAAAAGTTAAAAAATGCTCTTCATATGAGTGGAGTGGAAATTTTTACTTTAAGCATCAAAACAATAAACACGTTATTGGATAAAAGTATTATTAATAATTATAAATATAATATCTAGTTGCTTCATGTTATTATTCATTTGTGTTTTCGATGTCATTTTAAAAAGTATGTATTTTCTTAATTACTATAAAATGTTTAGATATATAGTTACATGTACTGTATTGCATTATATTAAGGATCCGTATCATTACACAAGAGGTTGAAAATGTCCATTATGCTGCAGATTATTTAAGCAACGATTATTGCAGAATTTTTACGAAATATGCTCTTCAGAACAATTCAGAGGAAGCATGCATTTCGTACGACACCTAATACTTTCAATGAATTAGTTAGTAATTTCTTTACTTATGGAAATGTTCAGGAACCTCAGGAAAAAGAACAGAAACAACGCACACTTAACATACAATAGGGTTAGTGAAGGAAATTGTGATCGAATGCTGAGTTTGTCAGTAAGACGAGTGACAAAGAGAACTTGGAATTACAAATAGCAATGCTTGTTTAATTCTTAAAAGACATCTTAATTCTCATCTATGTAACTCGATCTGACAATTGCTGATTTTTTCTTTGAAATATTTAAAAGATAAAGTATATCGGAGACAACAGACATCACAGCATCTAAACGATACACAAAAGAAGTGTTTAATGAGATATCTCAATGAATGATACAGAATTCGTGTCGTTCAGTAATATCAAGATTGAAGAATTTTATTGAGCACAGTGGCGCTCCTATTCAAATTATTTATCGTTAATCATCAAAGCTATAAGATTTTATCATTATCTTTCAAATGCTTATTTATCCTCGTTTTTTCTCCGACTAGAAAAATGAATCCAAATCGATTATAGGTATTTAGATATATTTCTCGTATTTAGAATTATAAATTAACTATATATATATATATATATTCATAGTTCTATAAATTTACTATAAAAATGAATTTTAGTTTTCTTAAAAATCAATATTTATAATAAAATTCCGTATGAAACTATTCAAACATATTAAAGTATCAGAAAAATATGCTCAAATATGTCCATATAAAGGGTAACAAAACTCGGGGAGATTCTCTACATTTTAAGTAAATAAACATTGTCCCATAAATAATTAATAAGAAAATATTCAAACGCAAAACTAGTAAAGCTGAGGGTAAACACCCTGTATATTTGAGATAAAAGAATAGATATCTATTGGTAGCTATGATTTTATCGACTATTGCCGAATGTTGTCTCGGTTTCTTCGATTGTCATGATCTTGAAAGCAATGAAGATGTAAAGGAAATAAAGGCAAAGCTTCGTGATATGAATACTAAGACCTACTACTGATCAATTATCTGAATTTCTTGAGTCCAATGCACGCGGTGAAATCACTCCGACACTAACACCAGATCATGAAAAGTTTCGCGAAAAGTTATAATCGATATTTCGTAATATTTTCATTAGTTTCAACTTAAACAGTATTTTTAACTAAGTTTCTAAATCTCAGTTATAGAGATTGGAAACTTTCAGCCGAATGGAAAATTGATCTACAAAATTCCAATTAATTTTTTGCTATTTATCTAATTAGATGAAATTAGTCTATGCGAACTGCATTGCAGTTTCAGATGACGTCAATGTCGTATTAGGTACTGATGAAAGACTCAAACTTTTCATTTATAAGATGTGCAGCGAAAAATTTAGAAATTGTACGAAAGAAAAGAAAAAGCAATGGATGGAACAGAACTAAAATGTTGAACAGAAGTCTGGAGGCTATCCAAACGGAGGTCATTCAGAATTCAATAAGAAGGCCATGAAGCAGCGCTTCGAGGAGCGAATTATAAGTATTATGTAAATGAAAGCTTTTGAAAATTTGAAGTCAAGTTACTCATAAACTGATTTTTGTGCAGAATTGTACTAAAGTTACTTTTAGTATCGCATAATCTCAAATCGATTTCTATTCTGATATATTGATATTCGAGAAATACTCAGAAATACGAATTACAAAAATTGTAGCGATAAGGTTTTAGAATAATTGTTGCAGTCTTTAAAATTCCAATAAATGGGTATTTTGATAGACTTTTGAGAATTTAACTATTTTGAGCTTTTTGTTAACGGTCAATTCTTATCAAGAACAACAATAGGCTGCATGTGTAATAAATAAATCACTAAAAATTTAGAGAATTTTATTGCTACCATTATTCTAAAACCTTACCGTAATTTTATTCTTTGTAAAAGTTTGTCCTTTCAGTTGTCAGTAAAGTACATGTCATTTTTGTGATATTTAATCCTTCTTGTATCATATCTTTTAGAGAACCAGAAACTTGTTCTGAGGTATTGTGTCATAAGTTTTAATTAAATATCAATTTATTGCATATTTTTATTTGGTATTTTCATATAGTTCATTTTCTGTTCATAAGTTATTTTGTAATTTAACAATTAATGTGCCATAGGATCTAAACCATTTAGTATTCGATTTGATATTCAATTAACTTCAAATATTATTTTGATTAAATGTTTGTAAAATCACAGTATTTCATATATTTTAAAAACGAAATGAATGAAAAACACCCCAACTTTGTCTTTGTTTACTTCAGCATACATAACTTTATTGAAATATATTAATTTGTATTTTTTAATGAGTCATAAAACCAATAATCCAATTATAGAACAATTAGTATAAAGTCCTCCAATACAAAGGAAACTGAAGGATTAAGTGGGCGCGACATCATAGAAATTCAACGATGAAGCAAATGATAATATTCAGTAACTTTCGCTACTAAAAGTAAAAAAAGCGTGATCAATTTTTTTTTTATCGTTTTATATCAAATGTAAATTATTTGAATTAATATGTTTTTATTGGTACAATTCGTTCATGGTTTTAACAATCCGGTTAACGGCAAATTTCTATTTTGCAACTGGTTTTCAAAGCGTCAGCTGCTTCTATGACGTCCACAATGTTAAAGAATTCGGACAATAGCAACAATAGTTTTAGTAAAAACCTAAATTCGTCATTAGAATTGGGATCATGCATGATATTATGAATTCACTAATTTTGGCAAATCAAGATTAAAACCCCGAAAATTTTCATTCTTAAATTTTCTAATTTAAAATATTTTTCCATAATTTTATATTTCTTCAGAGAAAAAGTTCGATTACTTGTTTAATTAGTGGTAATTCGTTCAGTAACGACTAATATACAGGACTAAAGGCCACCCAAGTCTGTTGGCATAGTGGTCAAAACACTGACAGAGCAACCCTTGGGGAGCGGGTTCGAATCCCACTGTGGCGTACTGCTTCCTTCTACCCAGGTAACACTGGGCCGGGAGGGAAGAGAAGGCTCAGGGGGATCTTCGACGACCGCGGTCCCAAACCGAGGGACGTAACTCGGTAGAGTCTGGTCTCTGAGACCACCAGACGACAGACTCGGAGGGCTCAGATGTGTCCTCTTAAAACTGTGACACTATCCTCGCTGCGATACCACTGAGTAAAAGCGGCGACCCCTGGCCTTAGTTGTGGGCTGTGCAGGGGGAAACAACAACAGGACTAAAGGCCATCGAGATTAGAGAAAAATTTTCTCCATAATAATATTTTAGTAAAAATAGATTTCTGTGCAGTTTCTTAATACTGACGAGTTGATTAAATTAGGGGCAGATATTTTCAGCATCGCTATCGAATAATTGTTTGCAAGTCTCTTTATTTAAATTTAAGATTCAATTTCAGTATTGAAACATTTAAAAATAAAGTGGAGCTAAATAGACACCACCCTGACCCCAACCACAATGGCTTATCCAATATTTTCCGTCATCATATATGACTTCAGCAGCATGTGAATGAATTTGTCCGACTTGTTGATCGTATGTAAAGTTTGTCGGCGTTTGACTACGAAAAACACTAGTTCTCCGGTAGACATCACGCGGACCAGTGAAGAGATACCACCAGCCATTCTCTTGAACCACGAACGGAGATTCGGTGGGACTGAATGCTTGTTTACTCGGATCTATATATGCGATATGTCTTTCGCTCCAATTAATTAAATCATTGCTCGTACGATAGGCTACTACATAGCTACCACCCTGTGCAGTAAAAGTTGCGCAATAAAATAAATGCCACAAATTATCTATTTTGATAACCATAGGATCGCGAGCATCGAAACCATCTCTAAATAAAGGTCCACTCGGGAGTCGAGTCCAGTTATATAAGTCTTTAGAAGTGGCTAAACTTATAGCGTATTTGGTGTGATCTGAAACTCGGAAAAATCTTTAGGTACCACTCAGATTTTGATTAAAATTTATATATAAATGACTAGATGCAAAAATGTGTTGTTCAATGCATTAAAACGAAGAGAACACACTCAAATTTTTAGATCTTTGAGCACATCTGTCCCAGACATTTTTAATTTGAAGGATTAATATAATTTGTAAAAACACATGTAAATAACATTTTCAAATGATAAGCTATCAGCTTTTATGTTTACAACAACAAATCAATTGTTTTCTTATCATAGAGAGCTATCCAATTTAATAAAAATGAATTTTGTCAGTATAAGCTCTTAAATTATTATAAACTAAGATACAGTTCAAGTTAGTTCATTTTACATAGAGCCTAGAATTACCATAAGTTTAACTTTGTATCATCTGTGGTTTTTCGCTATGGACCCCGGGTAAAACATTTCGCGCAACCCTGTACAAGGCTAAATATTGATATGAAGCAAGTAAGGTGTTTAGTGATCATTCGATTACAATTAGAGCAAAGTGTCAAGAGTTCGATTAAAATTTCAAAATTTTCGTCAGCCATCTTAGTTAAATAGGTTTAGATAAAATTAATTCAATTTTGTAATATAATACATCAGCTCAGGAGATAAATCAAGAAGCGTCTGTTTCTAACCATATGACTAATATTCGATCTCTCCTAAAACTAAAACGACAACATTCTGGAATTCACACATTGCAAGTGCTCATTACAGACGATAAATAAGACAAAAATTTTGAGATTTGTGCAAAAGTGCTGCAATTTCATAGATTAAGATACAATTCAGGTTATTCTTAATAGTCCAAAACTAAATATCTGTTTAATCTCGAGAAAGAATAGCTAATCTTTTCGATTCTATTGATGACTGACTCTCAAAGTGAACACTTTTATAGATTTCTCAACTTTTGAGAACTTTTCGTATAAAATTAAGAAAAATTTAGTTACTGAAAAAGATTGTTGTAAAGATTTTGACCAAAATCAAATTGGTATACCTGGACCGCCGCCATTATAAAACATATAATATGTTTCATTCACACGAATTACATGAGGAGCCCATAAGTGATTTTCGCCGAAGTAACTGAAGTTTACTTTAAGTGCAAACTCTTGTTTAGTCCATGGTCCCAACAAATGTGGTGCAGTCGCGTGAGCGAACAGTATCTCATCGCCTGTTCCGACTGGTTCCATATGTGTGATACCGAACAAATGCCATACACCTTCAGTGTCTTTAATGAATGTGTGATCATTTATATACCACTTATCCTCTTCGCCAATACTTGGATCGTATATGAGAGTAAAATTACCAGAAGTCACATTATGACAACTCAAATATTTCAATTGAGATATAATCAAAAGAATAACTATTGAATAGACACTCACTGCCATTATTATGAAGGTTCTCAAGTTTAATTTGAAATAAAATTTTTGTTAAATACATAAATAATTTCTGTTTATAGTTCTTAATCTGTATTCACATTAAGCCATTTGCCTTGTTTCTCATGGTATATATTTTCATTGAAACAGTCGCTTAACTACAGTTATCTGATTGAGAGTTATTTACAAATTAAGTCTTAATTATTAAATTTTATTGCTTTCTGTCAAGACTAAAGTAGGATTGAAGCAGAGTTTTATATAATCAGTAGTGTAACTATTGAGTAAACAGTAGTTGAAGAAATTTAATGAAATTTGATTTCTGAATATAAGATCAGTTTAATACTACAATTAATACTAAAGTACACTTAAAAACTAAGCACTGAGAGAATTAATAAGAGACCTTATTTGATTTACAAATAAGCTAATGAATTGATAGGAAAAATTGAATTAAGAAATGAGGCTTGTACAAAAAAATGGACTAAACCTTCTTATGATAAAGGTAGAGAAGTTTGAAAATATTACCAGAACTTACACGACTATATAACAATCGGGCCATTTGCACGAATACCGACTATCGTTATTAGGTATCGTCAGATTTTCTCTCAAAGCCTTTTGAGTTTTAAATTTCTTATCACATGCGGGCCAACTGTACGAGTAATTACGTTCTCACATGTGAGTAAACTTGTGATTTCTTGGAAATTCAGGTCTTCGGGTCGCGTATTCATATCCAGTTCATCAAGACGTATTTTATTATTTTATTAGATGTCTATTTACTATTTATCCTATTATTTAAAATCGATTAGAGTGAATTTTAATTTGATTAAATTAGTTTGACAAAAAATTTGGTTGAATGCGAATTTTCAGGGTATGGTAAGAAAAAACACTCTATTAGATTCTCCTGACCTCAAGGATCATGAATATATAATACTTTTGAAGGTTAGTTTCCACAATTCGAGATTTTTTATCTCAAATTTCGAAATTTCTGGTTAAAAATTACTTTGAAGGGTGAAAGGGGACGTTTGTATCTAAGGGAGTCTCAGCCCCCAGCCCCAAGTCTTATACATTATTGAACTCAGAACATCAAGCTGAAGTTATTCAAAGAATTTTTTTCATTGAAACTTATAACTCTTTCAGGAAATAATGTATCACATTAGGGGTAAGGGTCTGGAACCCCCTTAGATCCAACACTTTCGCCTACTTTGAGATTCCGCAATTCGAGATTTTCGATCGGAATGATCGGAGATAATTATGCAATATTCAAGCCCCTATATAAAGCTACGTTCTGCAAAAATGAAAATTTTCTGAAAATGTTTTTAAACGATTTTTTAAAAAGGTTTAAAAATATTCTAAAATATTCTGATAGCATTTTAAACGATTCACATTGAATATTAATATTTAACTTTATTACTGATTGGAACTAAGGGGGCTTCAGACCCCTACCCCTAATGTGATGCATTATTTCCTGAAAGAGTTGCAAGTTTCAATGAAAAAATTTCTTTGAATATCTCGAGAACCACTTGAGATAAATGGTCGAGTGACATATTGAAATGTTCAGCTCGATGTTCTGAGTTCAATGATATATTACTTGTCGGGTCCGACCACTCCCGTGGTCAGGTTCCAGTTGGAGATGGTCAAGTGAGATGTCAAAATGTTCAGTTCGATGAACTGAATTTAATGATGTGTAACACTTGGGGTGGAGTTCTGGTACTCCCTTAGATATAAACGATCCTTTTCACCCTTCGAAGTAATTTTAAACCAGAAATTTCGAACTTTGAGATAAAAAATCTCGAATTGGGGAAACTAACCTTTATAAAGAATTATATATTCATGATCCTTAAGGTCAGGAGAATCGAATAGAGTGCTTTATGTTACAATATCCTAAAAACTCATATTCAACCGTTTATTTGGCAACTGATTAGAGATTATTGTTATTATCCCATAGAATAACATAGTTCGAATAAGATCCTTATTTTACAAACGTCTTATTTTATATGTCACGTAATAATTATAATTTATATCTTTTATGAATTTTATTAAAGATAGATCTTAGTCGCACTACAATATCATTCTATGGAAAAATAAGAATAATCAACCTCTAATAGGTCGTCAGTTTTGGGTTGCCGACAATTCCCGTTTTTTAGTCATGAATCTTTCAAATTTTACCAATTTCAGTCGGGGTGGTCAAAGATACATCCGAGAGTGGATCACATATTATCTTGGTAATCCTGAAGACACTCTAATCCCACATCCGACTTGATCCTCAGACTTGAGCTCGTGTGAGCACTTAGGTTTAACATTGAAAAAACTCGTCCACTGCCAGACGCCAACAATCACAGATGAGGATCAACTTTGGGAGGCATTGCTAAATGCACATAGAATGTTGGCCAATAACAGTGGTCTTTAATTCAATTCACTCAATGGCAGCTAGAATGCAAAAGCTCTTCGAAGAGATAAGGGTGTCATTCGATACTGATTCGAGGTTTAATCAAAAACAACCCTTTCTAGGGCTACTAGAACTTTGAAAAAGGTTGAATTATTATTGTATTACGAGATCTATTATGCGAAAATATTAAAAGACTATATACTGACTATAAGACTAAAAGACTATATTGAATACAAAACATATTTTCTACAAGAACTCTTGATGAATATGCTAATGATATACAATTTAACGTTGAGGGCATGATTTTATCCCTTCAGATAAAAAAGTTATAATTTTTTGAAACATCATATTTTTCGGGTACTTAGGTCTGTAGTAGTGTTGATTCCGTTTTAGATTTTTGAATTCCGTTCCGTTTCTATACGGTTCCTTAAGAAAATTTGTAATCATATTCCGTTCCTATTCCGTTCTTTTAAATTTTTTTCTAATCACGATTATATTTTCAAGTCTTATTGTAAACACACGAAAATGATATAAAATACAATCGAATTAAGAGAAATATGAGAATGTAATAAAAGATACAAATGTATTAATTATAGTGAGAAGTACCTGTATTTAAAAGTCAAAATATCAATTTATTTTAGAAAATTTAGAGTATTTAGATATTTAGCATTATTTTTGAAAAATACAATCATTTCCAATCTTTCTCTCTCAAACGATTTCTTCGTCCAATGCAGGCATTACCGGCTGCAGAGAATACTCTCTCGACTGCTGCAGTGCTTGAAGGGGTACAAAGAATATTTAAAGCAATATTTTTTAGATCTAACAAATTATTAATTGATGTGTCGTTCTTCCAGAAATCAAAAGCATCAGTCTTAAGATTAAATTTAGTTTTGCCAACAATATGCATCCTGTTAATTAATTGTTTGTCCAAGTCTAAAAGGTTATCATCAGTTTGTACTGATGTTTAACTGAATTCTGTTTCCATAAATGATTCAAAAGGAGTCATACTTTCAGGTCTTTCAATATCAGCTTCAGGTTCAGTAATCTTTTCAATATTTTTATTGAATTGTTGAGAGTAACTTTTGATAAAGTCTTTTTCATATTCACACTGTTATTCATTTAAAATTCTAAAAAAACGCGGGTCCAGAAAAGTAGAAGCAACATAGATTTCTTCTGAAAACTTTTCATTTTTAGGATCAAGAAAATGATCGAATTTTTTCTCTATTTCATTAATGAGTATTTCTGCAGAATTTTTTATAACTTCACTTCTCATTTGGGTTTGACGAAGCAGATGATGTTTCAAAAAGAGTATCGAAGAGCAAACTTTTGAAATAGTTGTTTCAAAATCCTTACTCATCTTATTAGTTATATCATTAAATGGTTTGAATAAGTTGACATATTCTTGAAGTAAATCCCATTCTCTCACTCTTATATTATCAATATTTTCTTCAGAACAGATCTTACTTAATTCAGACCCCTTTTCAATCAAATTAGTCATTTGCAAATATAGTGAATTCCAACGAGTAATTGTGATTGTAGGTAAAACAGATCCAGACTCATGTTTCAGAATTTCTGTCATTTTTCCAGACTCTCTGAACCTTTTAATCAATTTTGTGGCAGATCTCAAAACTTCTTTGAATTGAGTTGTTTTATTACAAACTTTGATAACACATTGAAGAATATGAATGAAGCAACCGATTCGCTGTATTCTACATTCTGAAAATTTAGTGTTGAGCTCTGACTCCTCGAAATCAAACTCATTTTCATCAATTTCTTCGTCAATATCTTCGATGTCGTAGTCTATGTTTTCTTCTTCTGAGTTATAATCAAAATCGTCGCAATCATCGTCATCTTTTCATTCAATTTTGAACGTCTTTACCATATTAGAGCCGTTGTCGGTTATCACGCGAAAGATATTTTCATGTTTTATTCCATATTCTGTTAATACTGATTGAAATACGTCGCAGTGACTCTTTTGGCGCTAAATAGCGCAAAAGAGCTGTAGAGTGCTCTTTAGGCGTTATATCTAAAAATCACTTTAAAAACACTAAAACTGTGTTAATTTATAAAGAAAATAATAAAAGAATTTTATTTATTTATCTTTTTTTGATAAATATTAAATCCCTTAGAAACAAAAGGGGTTATCGAGTGAATAGGGCTAATGGGTCCAAGGGGTTTTCCGACGCCCACCTCCAAGCGTGGTGCGTCATTGGATTCAGTTCGTCGAGCTGAACATTTTGACACTACACTTGACCACTTCTTACTCGAACTTGGCCACTTCCGGCCAACTCCCGACGGAAGTGGTCGACTCTGCCAAGTGATATAACATTGGACTCAGGACGTTGAACTTAGCACTTTGATATCTCACTTGATCAATTATCTCAAGTAGTTCTCGAGATACTCGTCCTTAAATTTTTTTTAAAAACTGCTTAATAAGCATAAAATTTGCCGTTCTCGAAAGAAATCCCGGAAAATCATAAAAAAACTTGAAAAAACAAAAATAATAGGAACCTAAACGAAAAAGTATACATGTGCAAATGTAACTAATGCTGATTAAAAAGACTCAACACCTTAGGAAACTGTAATATATACGACTTGGCATGGATTGACTAAAGTTTGAAGTTGAAGCGATGTTTCTTAAAGCACTATCTCTATGTATAAACTCAATTTTTAGCGTCAATTCGTAGACCAAATGGTAGCAAATACATACCGAGTGTGTAAAAATGCGATATTAGTCATTTGATTAAAGCCGTGGCCGGCTCACAGGATCACAACTGTCTGATTAGATTAGTTCAATAGTTTCAATGGGTTAGGAGGCGGTGGTTCGGTCGTGATGTGAGCCGGTCACTGCTATAATCAAATGACTAATATCGCATTCACAAATCATAAGATGAAGTCTTTAGAGCATACATTCAAGACTATTATTAACAATGAAGGTTCAATTAGGCGCTAGATTTAAGTTTTTGATAGATTTTGAGCCACTTTTTGAGCTGGTTTTATAATTTTGAAAAGTGTATTTTTGCATTAAATTATGTTATGCAAGAACTAATTCATGCAACTAGAAAATCAATAGGTTTTCTGTTACAACTTGGTATTTGATGTATTATCAAATTTCATTAAATTGTCTAATTCCGTTCAAAAGTTATTCAAAAAATCGAGTGGCTTTAAAATTTTGAACTAGACTGAATAAATATATAGTTATAAATTTTCGTAAAATAGTGTTCATTTCATTCTTTTCGTCAAAAACTAAAATTTTATGAATTTCTGATCTACCACGGCATAAAAACTTTTCTAGTACTAATCAGCGCCAAAAGAGCAATTAGGCGCTCTTTTGGCGCTATTTGGCGCCGAAAGAGCGCTGGGCGAAATACGTCTCTAATGTTCTCTGCTTTGTGTGGATGCGGGAACAGTTTCAGCGCTTTAGATTCACTAGTTTTGTCATAAAAATAGGCTGAGATGCCTAAATATCATTCTGTAAGTCCTTTTTTACTCCAAATATCTGCTCCTAAAGAGATTATATCGATGTTTCCGAGTTTAGAAGCAATTTCTTGTTTAGATTTATCGAAACAATTTAGACATTCATTGATTAGACCTTTTCTCACCGGTATAGGTATTCTTTCATTCAAAAACCAAATCAAGTCACGAAGCTCTTGTTTTTCGACTATTGAAATCGGGACAGAAGTGGTTGCAACTAATCTTATGAGTCTGAACATGAATCCCTTTGCGATCGGGTTGTTTTTATCGTATTTATTGGTACTTACTTTAAATGATGCATATGAAGTGATAAGTGATGGAGAAGTTGATGCCCTTTCAGTCTTCAGTTTCTTATCTTTTCGTTGAACTTCCTCTTTGTAATAAATTTCATATTCAATTTTGTGATTCGCTCGCAAGTGTTTCACTAAATTTGTTGAATTTTTTCCTCTGAGTTCCGTTTTACAATTACTCACTTTGCATTTTGATATATCCTTTTCTTTATCATAGTCAAAGTAATTATGTATCAAGTTTTCTGGTCGCTTACCAATTGATTTCCTTTTAGTTTTTCTTTTGGACTGCGAACCACTCATAAGAATATCATAAGCACTTTCACTTTGACTCAAATCAGTATCACTCGAAACTACTACTTGTTCTGACATTTTAATTAAATATTATTCTCATTAACTCTATTTGTATATTATTTAATGTTTTAATCATTTAATAGATTCAGAAATCTTTGGTTCAAATTATTTGAGATACTAATGATCGATAGATTTTTAAAACACCGCTTCAAAGTATTGCAATCCTCTAATATAGCATCATTTATTGTTTATGTAATTTGAAACCTAAGATGAATCATTGAAATCTTTCCTTTATTTTGTAAAGCATTACAGTATTGTGCATTTTTTGATGACTTGATGCTAGAGTTGTTTACGTTCTTCATTCTATTACGTTCCGTTTCTATTCCGTTCTCTTTAAATATTTAAAATTTCGTTCCGTTCTTATTCCGTTCTTTTAAGAAATTTTAATGCCGTTCCAGTTCCGTACCAGTTCCAGGAACGGAATCAACACTAGTCTGTAGTACTTAGACAAACAATATTTGACTAAAACAAAAATGCACGTATCTAATCACCTTTTATTTGGTTTAGTTTCCATTCATCATAATTTAAAAGTTTTTGTTCGATTCTTCTGACAGAATTTACTTGAATAATTCACCTACCTTACAAGGAATTTGAACGCCCACTTACCAGAATGTCGGTCCCAACATGCAGTTCATTCAAAAAAATTTCATCAAAATCCATCAATTTTTACTACTAAAAATCCCTAAAAGACTGGGGAGTTTACTTTTGTCAAAGACTGTACCTAGTTTCAGATTCATTTGTTTCGATAACAACTTTTATAACCGAACTAAGAGAACTAAAATTGCTAACTTAATTTTTAAATTAAAGACTTATAATAAAAAACTTTGAACTAAAAATGAAAGTTTTTTTTCCAAGAAATGACAGTTTTGTTATGCAAAAAGGATTTAAAATATATCCAGATTTCGATAATGCGAAATGATGTTTTTTATATATAATTTACACTTCACATTAATCCGCCAACGCTTATTGTGTAACTATGTTTATTAAGTGCAATCTGTTTTAAGTTAAATATTGATGTGCTTTTAACGTTCATAATATTCGAAATGTTTGTTATTTTACAATCGTATGTATGCATTACATTGCAATTTTTCGTACTATTAAGGAAATATCTTAAATCAAGTTTGATATGGACATCTTTTTGCTTGATTATTTTAACACCTGTTAGACAGTCACAATTCTTGGCATTAAGCTTGTTTTTATTCTTAATTGAATACTATTCATTTAAAATATTATTTAATACATTAATAGAAATACGTTACATAATAAATTTTTGGCGAGATTGCCCTTAGGATCCTTTTTTGTACCTAAGGTGTGCATAGATACTAGCATGCGCGTGTACGCGAAAGGTTAACTCCACTTGAACGAAAATTACATTAAGACTTAAATATGATATTGCAGAAAAATTTTATTTCGCTTTCAAAACTCTGAAAAGATTAATATACAGTGTATATCATTTCAGTTAACATTGTGTTTCATATTGTCCACATGTCGGGAAACCTTTGCTGCATGCGCTACCATAGTGACAAACGCAAGTGCCAAACGTTCCCCGCTTGCATCCTCCACACGAACGATGTCCTTTCCATTCCTTTCCATAACAACGAGATCCACTCACTTCATCTAAGCAGAAAATACATGTTGTAATTACTCCCTACTTTCATAGTCATGATTAATCTATCGCATATATCTGTAGCTATAAGCATGGCATAAATATTACTATAATCTTTCCTAACAAATTCAATATAAAATCTATCATTTTCTTCATAGATTCTTAACGATTAGTTAAAACTTAATAAGTTTAGACTATAATGATCAATTAAATATAGTACAGATATTTACCCATTGTCGACACCACGACGAGGAAAATTAGAAAGCAGTAAATAATTGCACGCATTTTTCAATGTTGAGAAGCTTGTTAAAACGTTTTATTAAGAGGTTTGTCGTACTGAACACTGCATCTTCTCGGTTTTTATATCGAATTACTTCCTCTTTTGGTGCAAAACAACATGTGTTATTTATGCACACCAATGTCTATTCCTGGTAGAAATGTAAAAGTACAGTCATGTCAGAACAAATTATTGCAGTGAATTATTGACATCCTGTTAAAAATCCTTATTTCATTAAAAACACTGAATGCGTAATATCAGAAAAATGTTTTTTTTAATTAAACCCAAGCCTAAACTTCCAACTTTGTGTGAATATAAAGTCAATAATGACTAATATTTAAGAAATGATTAACAAAGAGCAGTTTTTTGAAGTTCAATAAAAGCCGAAACTACAATTCTATTATGACTAATATGTACGAAATGACTAACAAAAGAAGCATTTTATCACTTGATAACCAGCTATTTGTAAACATCTTTTATAATGAAATGGGAGTTAACCATTGATAGGAGAGAAGTTTTATTTGGCTTAAGTCAATTAACTGTTTTAAGTTGAAGTCCCTAAATGTTAACGTTCTTCAATGGAAAAAAATTATCATGACACAACTCTACATGCTTTTATATGCTTTGGATAGCTTTATTAAAAAATCAGTTACAAACTGAGAGCTGTAAGGTTTTGACTATAAGGCTCAAACTATAAGCATTTGAGATATGACTTCTGGATTAGAAATTATGCTACTAAGTGATTAGGATCTTTAATTTGATTTGTGCCGAACAATATACTGAGCTGCATTCTTTATCATTATTACAACTTCCAACTTTAGATCCTGGTAAAAGAGGTATATATTGTCAATATAATATATAAGATCCTACATTTAACTCCGACATTAAAACATATTGTATTCTCTGCCGAAATCTTACAAGATGAAAATTCCTGTCTTATAAAGCTTATTTTGTCTTTTAAAACATATCTCTCAAATAATTGGGTCGGTATTTGAGATGTACGGAATATGAATTATACCGAAATATACCCTGAGCAGCATTCTTTATCATTTATACATTTTAATAAGTGTATAAATATTAATAGTAAACGACTTATTTCTTATAAAACATAATAATGAGAAAAAACTCATTAAAAATAGATAATTGGTGAAATACACAAGTGCAGTAATACCTCCGAAAGTGCCTCCATCAACGATATCGTTCGTCGAGCTAACTGAACAATAAAGTATTTTATATTTTATTATGCTAATCAATAAGAAAATACATCATATGAGCTTTAAGTGATAGTAACTATATGGAAACAAAGGTCTTTTCAATAAACTTAGTTTTAATTTTCTTCATTACATATTACTAAAACTTAATCGAGTCCCGCTGAAGCAATTTAAGAAATATAGTCATTCTAGAACTACATAAATGCTTTCTAAATTACATAAGAATCTGAAGTAATCAGATTAAAAGCATCCTAAACAAATGTTCTGATAATCCTGTTTTTTAAGATTATTCTGACTTAAAATATATAGTATTTCAGTGGTAATGAAGTAACGTTATCGTTCAAATTGTCACTCAAACCTAATCTTTTGCCTTTTAAGATCACTGATGCACTTGCTATTTTTTGCGAGTATTAGTAACTGTTATGCCAATTCTACTTTATTTAATTATAGTGTTATTCAAAAGTGGTACGATTTAGAGCTCGATTAAAACGCCAACGTTATGCATAATTTTCATTATTCACATATAAATACTTTTTGACAACTAACTGCGTAGCTTCGTAATTTTAGCACCTTTGACAATTACAATAGATTAGTAATCATTTCAAGTAACATTACATTCAAGTTTTTGACAAAAGTTTTAATATGTAACAAGATTTTCCTTCACGATGTTTCAAACATGCGTGTTTCGAATGCAAAAATTTCATTACAAGAATTTTTGATTTTAGGCTCTTGGACTATTCTGGTACTATTATGAACGATATCGTTGATAACAAAATGCTTTATCTGTTAACTGAATTAGTTCACATGAATTCATCTTTTAGTAATAAGGTGACTATGATTGAAGATGAAACAATTTTTATGTGTATGTTCAGTATTCAAACTATGATTTTAGCTTATGACTTATAAAGAGCGGATCGACAATCGATCATTTGGTACCTTTAGTTTAAGTTTTGACATCTAAAGTCAGTTGCATTGAGAATAGAGATTAGCAAGTTTAAACAATTGAATTTCTTTAGGCTAAAATTAAATTTTATTCAATAACTTATAGTAAAAGAAATTGCTATACTTTGAAATCAGACATTGCTTTTGCAAACAGAAAGAACACATTTATAATTTTCATTACAAAATTTTTTAGAATTTTTACAATAGCAAGATCTCATGCATTTACCCGTACATTCATAGTAATCGAAAGTTCTACTATCTAGTCTAATCTAGTCTAATAAGGAGCAAATATGTATGCCTATCCTTCTATGCATTCCGACTGTGGACCCTTTATACCCGAACAAATCACATATTCGGGATCAGGATGGCCAGAAAAAGTACAACTGGCTATCCATTTTTCGAATTATTTTTAAGAAAAATAGAAAACATTTATTTTTACCAAAAATAACTATGCGCTTCCGGGTTGGACCATTTATTTAAGTAGAGATACCAATTAATCGGTTTAACCATTTTTGACTAATTAAGTATACCAAATTGGCAAAGTGGCAAATTTAGTTCAAAAAAAATTAACTCATGAAAATATTTTTTTAAAGAGTTGCGGAGATTTTTGAGTATAAGTTAGATGTTCATTCTGAGCTAGACACTATTGTTTTGTCTTTTAAAATCATTAAATTGTTTAGTGAGATTTTCTAATGTAAATTATGATAAATATCTACTAAGTATTAATTTTATAACGATATGTTGAAAACTATAGTATGCATGTACTGAAAGTTGATTTTTTGAACAATCATAATTTCTAAGTGTCTAGCGGGTAGTCTTTTTATTTGCTTTTTCGAACACCATATACACAGTCAGGAAAATCTAAGACTCTTCTTTAAGTTTTGAGACATACCACAAACTTTTTTATCGACTAAAATAAATAATGATATGATTAATCAAACTTTTATTGATCTAATAAATGTAAATCATTACGTGCATAATAGAGAGTAGTTATTTATGAATCATAAGCTAATTAAGAGTAAAGAACTCTGATCAATTTTGCCCTAAACTATCATATTGTTATGGATAACAAATGAATAAGAATTTTATATTGAAATTGTATACCCAATCATACTATTGTTTGAGTTAGGTTAGATTAGGTTAGTAATGTTAGTGAAAGTCAAAGCCGAGCAGTACTGTTGTTTCTACTCCATTTCCACACACAAATCATCGTACCTTACCTTACAATATTACGTTACTATATATAAGCACATAGAAATGTAATATTGTAAAGTTCAATATTCATATTGAGTATCATATACAAAACTTTAACTCTCTCTCTCTCTCTCTCTCTCTCTCTCTCTCTCTCTCTCTCTCTCTCTCTCTCTCTCTAGCGCAAAAAATACTCGATGGATTTCGTTGAGCCCACCAGACATTTTTTCCCTTATAAATTATACTGTAAGTTATAATGTCTACTTTAAAATATGCAATCAAATTTTGGGATAAAGTTATCCCAGCAACCTATAGGGAGCGCGCAAACTTCTTTAACTGAATCACAATTAATTCTTCAGTGATTAGGTGTTAATTGAGTGTTAATTTCTATATCCCTATTTTCACAAAGTATTAGGTTGTCCTAAAAAGGTTTGCGGAGATATCAAATTACACTTTTTTAAAATAACAAAAGATAAAGTTTCTTTTCCGATTTCATACTGTAAAATAATCATAAAAAATTGCGTTTATGTTTATTACCTTGAGTTTAGCTCTGTAATGGATAAACAATTGATAATTTCTTCCGTGACTGATCAAGAACAACGAAGTTTCATCAAGATTTGTTTTATTCTTGATAAGTCTACCACCTTCATTCATAATCAGCTAAAGATTGGATTAGGATCAAGGGCTTATGCCCTTAGAACAGTTGAGCATTGGCTCACTGAGTTTCGTAGAGGTAGGACAAGCACTGAAACTGCTCCAAAATCTGGTAGACCATCTTCCTCCAGAACTGAGGAACAACTTGAGCGATTGAAAGAACTCCTATGTGAACATAAAAGTTGGTCTGTGAGAGAGCTTGCTTTCAGATTGGAGCTTCCCAAGATAACTTTGCATCGAATGCTGAGAGAAAACCTGGGGCTGGTTAAGAAGTTGGGTAAGTAGGTACTCTATGTATTGTCTGAAGAACAAATGGAACATCGATGCCTTGTTGCTAACATTAATTTGAAGCGAACAAACCGTCATAATTATCTATTAAAATCGATTGTTGCTATAGACGAGACCTGGATGAGTTTGTATACCCCCCGCAAAGAAACCAGAGACAATTTTGGCTACCCAGAGGGGTCTTAGCCCCCGAAATACCGAACAAAGAGCTTCGTGAGAGGAAGCTGCTACTTATCCTTGCCATGGATTTTGATGGTGTTGCTTTTTACGACCTCCTCGATCAAAATGAAACTTTGAATTCGAGCCGTTATCTATCGTTTCTGGAGGAATATATTCCTCGATGGTGCGAGCTTAGAAGATGTAGAAGGCCATTAATATTACATGATAACTCAAGGCCTCACAAAGCTCCAATTATTCTGGATTTTATCAAGGAAAAGGGCTGGGAGACATTGGATCACCCACCCTACTCCCCAGACCTACACCCATGCGACTTTGATTGCTTTGGCCATCTTAAACGTCATCTTAAGGGCATTCGTTATGAGGGATTCGATCAGTTAAAATCAGCAATCCGAGAGGCGATATCGACTCTGAAAGAAAGAGGTACATTTACTGGCGTCCAGAAACTCCCAGAAAGATGGCAATAAGTCATTGAAGAAGGAAGATATATATAATTATATTAAAATTTGATTGAAATATCTTTTGTACAAGCCGAGAAAATAAATTTTTTATCTCCGCAAACCTTTATGGCACAACCTAATAAATTTATTGCACTTTAAAGACATTTTAAATTACTAGAATAATTTTTTTAAACAGATATAATATTTAAACAAACTTTTGTTTTGTCATATCAGCAGTGAATCTATTATGAACTTTTAGTTCATATATAAATGTTTAATCATTAAAAATTTTAAAATAGATCATAGTTTAATTTATATGGAGTGTCTCAAAATTTAAAATCTTAAATTTTCCCGTCTATGATCATGTGAAATGAAATTGATGCCATAAAGATATCTTTGAAATTGATCATTCATTACATACTCCTCACCTCCCTTGTAAGATCCATAAAGGTCTTAACTAATGTGAAACTTTCTTTATGGTTAGTATTCAAATCATTAGTAAGATACTCAGAGATTCACTACTAATGCTTATGGTAATTATTTTAACTAATTACTCGCTGATAAAATCTGTTCTCAAGTAAGTCTTTCAAGTTTTCTAAGCCTTGATGAGTAGTGAAGAGCATTGGTCTGGAACTTGAGCTTTAAGCTCGAGCTTCCATAAACTCAGCTCAGAATTGTTGAGTTTTGGGCTGCGCTGCCGAGCTTACATTAAAAATTAAAAATTAAACTAAAGAGTAGTAATCTTTATAACAAGTATTTATCTCAAGTAATAATAAAGTATTTGTACAAAAATACATTAATTTTTATCTTAAAGTTTGAAGAATGAATTCAAACTTTGACATCGGTGTCACTTATAAATAATTGTGAATCTTCTGATAGCATTTCACTTTCTTGTCAAGTCATTTTGACAACAGTTTCAAACAATAATTTTCTCTTATTTTGAATAGTTTTCAAAAATTATTTGAGATTATCTTATTTTAGAATATAAAGAGACTTAAACAGTGAATAGAAATAATATTACTTTTGAGACCTAATACATTATAGCTGTTTTCAGTAAGAAAAAAGGCGAACCGAACCGCTATCCGCCCACACGAGAACCAGACCGATCCACGAACCTATCTTTTTGAAAACCGAATCGAATCGCTGACAAAAGATCTCGGAACCGAATCGAACCGAAAACTCCCTACTTTTTATAGAACCGAACCGCAGATATCCGCGGTTAACTGTAAATTTAAATTTTAAACACAATTAAACCCCAGCTGCTATTCATGGGTCTCTCAAACCCGCACGTAAAATTTAAACTTAAAATTTCCTTAAAAAACTTGATTCTGTGAAAATAAGCCACACATTCATTTCATAAATTCATTCTAGTATAAAGATCAATTGTTTTTAGTAATTTTTATAATATGGATTTGAGTTAATCATGAATAGTATAAATATGTGTTTTCTAACCATAGCACTTGAAGGCTAATCCAATCAATAATTCATTTTTTAATAAAATATCGAATTAGAACTAATTGTTTATATAAGTTTCAAATAACATTTAAACTTTAAATATGCGGTTCTTTGCGGATATCCGCGATCCGTAGGCTTACGAACTGAGCCGAGCCGAACCGCGAACCGCATATTAAGGAAAATCAGAAACCTATCCGCGGATCGGTTCGGTTCGGTTCGACGTGAACAGCTATACAAATACATCATTAATTCTTACTTCAAATAAACAGTTATTGCATTAAAATTCAGTTTAAAGTGAAATTTATTTTGAAAACAATGATTAACAATTCAGGAATGCATCTCATCATTCAATTCGATAGATCTAATCGAATACCTAATTTACTTACATATGAGAAGCAGTCCACTATCATTACTGTTTAAAGTTAATACTGTTTTTGCTTTATTAAATAAATCGGCTTCAAATGAGCTGAGCTCGAAGCTCAACGGCTTTGGCTTGAGCTTGAGATACGCCTTTTATTCTTAGCCTGAGCTTGAAGATTGAGCTTATAAGCTCGAAGATAGCTAAAATTGAGCTTCAAGCGCAGCTCAGCTCAGCTCAAAACTAGCATATGCTCTTCACTATTGATGAGAGCTACTCAAAGAGTAACGCATTGAATTAAAAAGAAAGTAAAGTTTATTTATAGAGACATCAGTATAACTTTGCAATTTTTCAAGCTCCTTATTCAACACTATAATTAAGAGATTAATACAACTGATCAAACCTGAACCAATAGCCCATTTCAAAATTGATGAAACACTATTTTTTTCAACAACATCACAACTGTTTTCATATCTAGGGACACGAGCAGTCACTCCAAGTGTTCCATAATTAGCTTTTACTCCACACAGATATGCGGTTGCAGTTCCAGCAGAATCTGGCACTTGATAGTCAACGTTATAGGTCTACATAGACGAAAATTAAATGTTCATTTAGTGTTTTGAAGATCCGAAAACTTATATCAGCTCATAGTGAATAAAATGCAATACTTTAATTAACGAGACGTGAGGGAACTCATCAAATGTAAGAACAGATTCTTCTCCCGATCTGTCATTGAGTTGTCCTTTGAGTATTCGGGCAGAAGTTATCGTTGTGATAGACATTCCATCACCAAGAAATAAAATTACATTTTTGGCTTTCTTGTGAATTATCTGTTGATTGAGTGCACGACGTAATAAACTTTCAGACAGATTGTTCCAATAATCAGCATCCAATTCATTATTAAGACGTTACCTTGATTGTTAGTTAAGTAATTTTTCGGACGCACACTATCGCGTGCCCTAACTGAACCAATGAGGCCTTATTGCAGCATCAATTTGCAGTCTCATTCCAACAATGCAAGTAAGTCAAAAAGCATCTAAGCGCTGTATTATTGGATTATAAATAGCATATCCAGTCATCTCAATGAATAATATAAATTGCATACAATTCAGCTACAAAAAGTGAAAAACGTATAGAAATACAAGTAATTGAAATAAATTGAAATTTCGATCGGTTAAAGACAACTTCGACAAAACTTTAATTCAATAGTCACTTTTGTATTCAATATTGTAATTATTTAACACATACATTCATTTGTATTTTCTATTTGAGTTGAAACATAGTTTAATTTTTAAATTTGAATTTGCAATCAAATCTTTATTCCTTATAGAAAAATTTATTTCGATCACAAATTTAACAATATTGAAGCTATCAGTTTATCTTAAATAGTTAGTGAATTGTCTTAAGTGAATTTGACTGAAGCTGAGTTTCAATAAAGATTTACTTTGATTTAGATTTTATTTATTTATTTCTATCATAACTTTTATAAACATGAGAAATGACAGAACACCACTAAATAACGACATTCAAATTATAGTATTAAGTTATAGTATGATTAAGATCTTCTACTGACAAAAATGTAACCAATTTACTGTATGTGCTAACATTTACTATAACCTCTCAAAATGTTTTGTAAATTTAAGCGAAGACCTCAAACAAAGAGATGAAGTTCGGTACCGAATTCTCAGATAATTTTTCAATCAATTATAGATAAAAGACAATTTCATTATTTCTATAATTGAATTTTTATTTGGATAATTTATATAATAAAAGGACTCTATAATTGAGTGAAAGTCAGAAAATGCCGTTTATTTGAATAAAGGTTTGTGTAAATGTGTCGAAAGAATTAAACAAATTAATAATTGATAAAAAATTTCTAACGAGATTTGATTGGAATAAATAGCCTGATGTCAAAACCATCTAACTTCTCATTTGCGTGAAATCTTCGCCTAATTTGTTTCAAGTGGTTGAAAATGAATTTCACATTGAAATCAGTGTCTAAAAAATAAGACACAGAGTTTTGAAAGCAAGCAATCAGTTTGTGTGTGGTATAACCAAAAGTTCGGCTCTCGATTCCAACGGTTTTAAGAGCACTCTTTGCAAATTGCTGTGATGATGGAATAAAAATAGAAGTGTGGACATTTTTAGTCATATTAGTTGACACATAATATGGTAATACACTTTGAATAGTGATTCCTTTGTCTTCATATTCAACTTGAAGTGAACGCGACAAGTGATCCATATAGGCTTTGGTCGCTGAATATATAGATGATAGAGGTGTCGGAAATAACGCTGAACATGAAGACATGTTGATTATGATGCCGCCACCTTTGACCTCCATTTTAGGCAAAATCATGCCGATTAGACGTGTGCACGAAATAATATTCACATTAATCGATGCACTGATAAACTCCTTAACATTAGGTATCTGTGTGAAAAACTCTGGACAAGAATTCGGATAAGCAATGCCAACATTATTAACGAGTACGTGAATCTCACTCAAATTTTCCAATTCATTTTCTATTTGATCGTAAATATCAGTTCGACTGAAATCTACAGCTAATGTTCTGATTATTATTTCATCCGAAATCGATTTGAGATCATCTCTAACTTTATTGAGTTTGACTGGACTACGACTTATAAGTAACAAATTATATCCCTTTTTGGCCAATTGTTGAGCATAAGCTAAACCAATGCCATCAGTAGATCCAGTTATTACGGCCCAAGTTTGTTCTCGTCCACACCACTTGACTCCAAATCCCAGATTTGCTGCAATTGATGTCCAAATGAATTTGAACATTTGAATAGTAATGATCGCTAATATTAATATTACTATTATAATGCCTAACATTTCACAAATAGAAGAAAACATCTTATTGTTAGACTTATAGATGTTTTCGATAATAGATATTTTATAAATATGTGCCAAACTCACATATTACATATATACTTTAAGATAACTTTGAAGGAAATCTCATTTTATTATTTCGATTGTCATCCTAGGATAAATACTTTTCCATACGAATTAAGCAATAGAAAGTCATTTAAGGCATATTTGTTATCCCCATAATTCTCAGGATTGGTATGTTTTTCCCTTTTTCAGTATAATTCTTTGGAAAAAAAAAGATTTTCCTTTACGAAACTGTTGTTTCTTGAAGTTATTTCTATAGCTGAATTTCTGTTTCGAAAATTGATATTAAATATCGATAATTAAAAGACTATAAATAAGTGAAAGTCGGAAAATACCATTTATTAGAATGAAAGGATTGTGTAAATTTTTCTAAAGAATTTAACAAAAATTTATAATTGATAACATAAAATTGTAAACTAAATAGATGAAAGTCTTAAACTAAACAAGTGTTATCGCTAGAAATGTTCAGTATTTTTGTAGAACAAGAATTTTAATCTATAGTCAAACATGACTTTGATATACTCCTGGAATTAGCCGAAAATCACCCTTCCAATGAATTATCCTGAAAGAGGGAATAACATGCCAATCCTGAGAATTATGAGGATAACAAGTATGTCTTAAATGACTTCTTATTGCTTAGTTCGTATAGAAAAGTATTTTCCCTAGGATGGGAATCGAAATGAAAAAGTAGGATTCCCTTCAAAGTTATTGCCTAAGTTATATGCAATTAAAGAAATAACTATTTTTACTTTGTCAAACTCGATTCTCTTTTGGCTGGGTTAATTCATTTGAAATCGATTTTCGGTATTTTACAGCAGGTCAACTGCTGATTTCTAAAAATAGACGTAAAATTTTTTATCTAATAAAGCAACAATGTAAATTATTATTCAATATAAAACTGGAATTTAAATGAAATTTTCGCAAAAAAATAATTTTTGCAGATTAGAAAAATTTACAATAACGTTATTTATTGAATCAGTGTTTAAAATTTATCTACAAATTAAAATTTAATCGATTTTCGTGGCATCATAATCAACATGTCTTCATATATGGCGTTATTTCCGACACCTCTAGCACCTATATATTCAGTGACCAAAGCATATATGGATCACTTGTCGCGTTCATTTCAAGTTGAATATGAAAACAAAGGAATCACTATTCAAAGTGTATTACCATTTTATGTGTCAACTGATATGACTAAAAATGTTCAGACTCTTTATTCCATCATCACAACAGTTAGCAAAGAGTGCTCTTAAAACCGTTTGAATCGAGAGCCGAACTTTTGTTTATCCCACACACAAACTAATTGCTTGCTTTCAAAACTTTGTCTCCCATTTGTTCGGCACTAATTTCAACACGAAATTCGTTTTCAATCACCTGAAAGAAATTAGGCGAACATTTCACGTAAACCAAAAGATGGACAGTATTGATATCGGGATATTCATTCCAGTCAAATCTTGTTAGAAAAGGAGAATGTCCATTTTCTATGGGCCAGTGGAGGTAATTGTAACATCATAAAACCCATACCAAAATACTCACAGGGTCTAGTACTAAAAATTTGTTGCTGACCGCAGCGTTGTAGGTCACCGGGTTTAGCTGCTAGAGGGCTCCAAATATAAAGCTCACGAATAACAGACATGAGGAGTATATTCCCACTAATTCGACCATGCTGAATCTTATGGTAATGACATCATTCTGGTAGAACATGAGGCTGCGACGGAGACCACCTCTTCGTGTTGACGGCAGATAACAGAGAAGTGCTTCCAGTAAATGCTATTACGTATAAGAATACAGTCTCGACACCAGAATAGCACAAACTACTATGTCTACGTTTGGGTAGACATAGAAAAATCTGGTGCCGAGACTGTGGCAGAGTACTGTTATCAGTGCAAAAATGGCCTTAGAAATGTCGGATGTTATGCTCATATTACGACATTTCTCTAGTATCTCGGATATGTCCGGCACCTTCCCGAGATTCTAGAATCTGCTGCCTCATTGAATGAGGTTTGTTTGGTTCAGGAAAGCACTGACACAGGCTCTGACTAGTTGTGGCTAGTGAGCACTGGAAGGGCCTAATAGCCTAGGCCACACTAATCGCAACATCTATTCGCAAATAAATGATTTATCCATTTTAAGAAAACTGCCATTTTCCATGTTCTATTGAAAAATTAACATCATCATCAGTTCAGCATGTTTGAATTAATAGGATTCGGCACCTCGTATTCGTGTTTTTCTCAATTTTTTATTACAACTTTAGAGCCATCTAACGGGTGAAGCCCGCTCTCAACAACTATACTCCCATAAGCAAAGTTGTAGTACTTGACCTGCCAAGTATTTTGATATAGGTTTTGTGATGTTGCAATTACCACTAAAAATGGACTTCCCCCTTTGTCGATTATAAATTTTTGTTAAACTCTTCAGAAAAATTTACACAAACCTGTTATTCTAATAAATGGTATTTTCCGACTTTCATTTATTTGTAGTCTTTTAATTATATAAATTATCGAACCAGAAATTCAATTATAGAAATAACTTTAAGAAAGAACAGCTTCATAAAGGAAAATCTTTTTTCCAAAGAATTATACTGAAAGGGGGAAAATCATACCAATCCTGAGAATTATTGGGATAAAAAATATGCCTTAAATGACTTTTTATTGCTTAATTCTTATGGAAAAGTACTTTTCCTAGGATGGCAATAGAAATAATAAAGTAGGATTCCTTTCAAAGTCGTCTTAAAGTATTTATGCAAAATATGAGTTTGGCATATACTTGAAAAATACCTATTATCGAAACGGGTCTGATGCGTTTGCCCGACAGGTACGTCTGCCCGACAACTCATCTTATCGACAATCACTATCGACAGTCACCTTTTGTAATAATAGCTGAAGAAGCGCAAACCGAAGAAATTGTTCGAACAAAAGATATCAAAACAGCACTGATCTATACCTTCAGACGAGTGATTAGAGTATAAACATGATCACTACATGTGATCATGGATCAGCTAATGGTGATAATTTTTTTATACTCAAACAACTTGCCTGAGGATGTGCACCAACAATATGTCGAAGTTTTGTTGAAAAAATTTAGTACTCACATGCTACCAACTCGTCAGACATTTGAGTATAAAAATGATTATCGCCATTAGCTGGTTCATGATCACATGTAGTGATCGTAATGTTTATACTCTGACCACAACTATAATTAAAAGACTATAATTGAGCGAAGGTCGAAAAATACCGTTTATTAAAATGACGGATTTGTGCCAATATGTCGAAAGAATGACAAAAATTAAATATAGTTATCAATTATTAGTAAAAATTTTCTTAAGATTTCATTGCAATGAATAGCCTGATATCAAAACTATCTATCTTTTCATTTGTGTGAAATCTTCGCCTAATTTCTTTCAAGTGATTGAAAACGAATTTCATATTGAAATTAGTGCCGAACAAATGAGAGACAAAGTTTTGAAAGCAAGTAATCAGTTTGTGTGTGGGATAGCCAAAAGTTCGGCTCTCGATTCCTACGGTTTTAAGAGCACTCTTTGCAAACTGTTGCGATGATGGAATAAAAAAAGTCTGAACATTTTTAATCATATTGGTTGACACATAAAATGGTAATACACTTTGAATAGTGATTCCTCTGTCTTCATATTTAACTTGAAGTGAACGCGACAAGTGATCCATATATGCTTTGGTCGCTGAATATATAGATAATAGAGGTATCGAAAATAATGCTGTATATGAAGACATGTTGATTATGACGCCGCGACCTTTGGCCTCCATTTTAGACAAAACCATGTTAATCAGACGTGTGCACGAAATTATATTCACATTAATCGATGCACTAATAAACTCCTTAACATTTGGTATCTGTGTGAAAAACTCTGGACAAGAGTTCGGATAAGCGATACCAACGTTATTGATGAGTATGTGAATCTCGTGAGTCGGGAAGCGATCTAACCTATCAAACCTTAATTCATAGCAGGTTTGCTTTGGGTCACGACTTGATAAAGCCAGGTTCATCTATTTTCTAGGAGTTAGATCTGGGTGGCATTTGTTGGGACGAGGTCATTTGGGAGAGCATCGTGAGGTCAAAGATCACTATAGAGGATTTATGTATAGGAATTGTGTGCAGTAGTATTGTGGTAAACCCCTATTTTAAGTCTTCATATTTCAAATGATTTTTTATTTAATAGTATTTGAATAGGAAATAAATTCGAATATATTCATATTTGACTAAACCCACAACAAGCAAATTAAAATCTGATCCGTTTGATTAATTTAAATTAACGAATAAATAATTGAAATCTATCATTAAAATGTTTTATTAAAGATTGTCAGAACAACAGAGTATCAAATTCTGATTTGATTTTCATTATTTTGTAGCAACGTCTAAATTATGGTCATTTTTGAGATGATAACACTATTTTAAATCAAATTTTTAAAAATGGAACACTATTCTATTTTATAATTCCCATATCTTATCCTATATTATAATTTCGTTTTTCTTATATTCCTAATTCAACAATTTATTTATGGATGAAATTGTATTTATTTCTTCTATCATCTATTCTTTAGTTTGTACTATAGTTTAGGTAATTCTATCTTAGAAACAGCTCGTCATCTGTAAACATCGTAGAAGAATAATCAAAAACGTAAAAGTATTGAATTTTTGAAAAGTATATACAATTACTAGAATTTCAGTATTTATTTGCAATCATTCATAGTATGTATCGGATTAATCCTATCCGTGCATATAATGATGCCTAAATGTCTGTGTTGAAGTTCCTTGAGGTTAGCCTCTGCTTTAATTTTTCTTGTATTGTATGGGACTGCAAGCAAATTGTCAGATAGTCAGTTCTCGTATCCAAATCTTAAATTGGAAACTGAGAGCTTGGAACAGATACTTTCATGTATATCTCGTGAAGGTTTTTATTTTATTAATTGATCCAATTTGATATACAGTCGACTAGTGAGATGTTTCTACAGGAATGACTGCATTACCTTAAACTCTCAGTTTCTAATTGAGCTAGTTGTATCAATCTGTTGATTTTTAAAAAAGTAGTATGTTTAAGAAAGTTTCTTTTTATTGTGTTTGTGTTGTAAACTTGTTAGTCAAGTATATTTTATGAACTTTACAATCCATAATTCGTGTTTAAAAAGAATACTTCACATTTTGTAGATCTTTTTTAAGTTAATTATAACTTTAACTGAAATTAAAGAATTTAATGAGCTCAAGTAAACTTTAAGTAAAATAAAGATAAGAAAACTTAAATTACTTCAGCTTTTAAAACCTGCTTTCGCAAATCAAGATTACAAGTTTCGCAAAAATATTTCCAGTAACGGGTTACAGAGAATGTATTCCATTGATTAGATTCAAATTCAACAATTAATCTTATAATTTGTTTCATGCTTTGCTTTACTTTCAATCTTTACTTACCTTACAATGACTGACTTTACAATCAACGTGTTAGTCTCTGAGTAGCCTCTGTTTCTCTACTAACATTAGATTCATAAAGGACTTAACCAATATTAAAATTTCCTTATGATTAATAATCAAATCAACAGTATATCAGATATTCATTACTAATGCGTATCGTAAAATATTTTTAAAACTAATTACTCACTGATAAAATGTGCACTCGAGTCCTTTAAGTTTTCTAAATCTTGAAGGGAAGCTACTCATAGACTAACGCATTGAATTACAAAGAAAGGTAATGTTTACTTATAACTATCTTTTGTACATTTAAAGTGTGAAATAATTTGATTAAAGCTTAAATCTGAAATAACAACTTTAACTAAAACTAAAATGAATTCAAAAACTTAGAACAAAAATGTCTATTATTAATATTTTGCATCTAACTTTAAATCTATTGGTTGTCTGGACTGCAACTCCAAAACTGGTTACTGAGCGGCGCTCGGATGAGCAGTAACTTCTGTCTATTTTGTATATCTTACACTTGTCTAAATATCTCTCATTCAGTGCTATTATTGTGACTTTAAAACTCTATTGTGCTTAGGGATCATTTCATTATCACTCTCACAATATACCTCAACACTTTTAGCCAAATATTCACTGGATTTGAATTAGATAAACAATACTTTTGTTAATTCAATTAAATCGAACGAATTCGAGTTCAAATCTCAATGATTAGACAATAGACTAGTTTTTAATTAAAATAAATTGTGAGATTTATGAATAGATTGCAAAACACATCCAATGTATTAATAGTTTACCCCTAATTGAAATTAAAGGCGCACTCCTTATGAGACTCGTTGTTTTCAAACTCAAACTTATTAATTGATAAAAAAAAGTTAATAAAATTGATGACATATTTGACAATTGGGTCAAAATTACGTTCAATTAATGATTAAAAATTTGTTGATCATAGCTGAAGAATGCATTAGACATTACATTGATTTGAATGAAAATCAAATGAGAATTTAATAAAAGCCGATAAAATGGATCCACGATTAGCGAGACTAGAGGTCAAACAATCCGATAAGAAGAATATGAATAATGTTAACAATGAAATGGACACTAATACAACTGAAAATAATGACAAATTTGAACGAACAAGTCAATCCTCAGCTACAAGTTCACCACAAGTCGAATCGTCAGTTAGTTCTCAGATATCAAGTATAAGAAATGCAACGACTGGCAATGTAGTCAATTCTGATATGTGGAAAGATATTTTTGATGTCAACAAAGTAACTGACTTGAAACCATTGACAGTCGATACGATCGGGATGCATGAACAGAAGTCAACTCTTCGACAACCGCTAAAAATAGGCGAATATTCGCTGAAAATAAATTCTCGAACTGATGAAAGACTTTTTATAAGCAATGGGTCAGAACTGAAGTATTTACATATTCCACCAATTATTTCACAAATCAATTTAGACTTAACTCATGGCTACGAAATGGTTAAAGACATAGTTTGGGGAAAACCAAGTAATACTAAACTCGATGAACTCTTGAAATGGATTTTATTGAATCGAAAGAAGTTTATGGTTAACGGAGAACTCGTCCCTAAAGAACTTCACACAGACTTCGTTTGCTATCGAGGGGTTTTGGCGAAGATCATGACCACTCCTTATGAGAATATCGAGCGTTGGGTCATATGCGCCACGAAATTTCGCGGAACTATCTATTTATGTCAGTTTCATGAGACATATCCGCCTCCAGACGAATACTTTAACAAAATGTGTTTCGGAGGCTTTCGCTTCGAACAGTATTTATGCAGTTACGACGAGAATATACCTCCAGAACCGAACGATTTCGACATCGACCATCACGAATACTGTTGTGTTGTTCGGTCGAGACTGATGTCCGAACGAATGTCTCATTCATTGGTATTTGGCGCTGAATTGGACTGTGTTATCCCGCGATTTAAGGAACAACCGGGAACTCTGTCCAACTTCGTTGAACTGAAAACAACTAAAGTTATGAATAATGAATACCAATACAGAAATTTTTTGAAACATAAATTAGTCAAATGGTGGGCACAATCGTATTTAGTCGGAGTGCCCACCATTTATTGTGGTTATAAAGACCAAAAGATGATTGTCAGAGAACTCGAACCACTTAATATCGAATCATTTCCAGCCCTTTGTACTGAGTTCTGGTCCGCAAATGTTTGTCTCAATTTTCTGAATCGCTTTTTGTCTCATGTCAAACAAATTGTAACTATTGACGACCCGAATGTAGTCTATCAGTTTGCTTTTCAACCGAAGCAAGACATCACTTGTAAACGACTTGTAGAACCGGGAGATTTTCAGATTCTTCCCGATTGGTATATCAAAGAATTGACGAACTAATCGTTTACTAGGAGCAATATACAATTTTCATGTAAAATATACACATTTCTCAAATCACTAAACAAACTGTATTTTAAAATATAATCTTTTAAAATCATTATAAGTTCGAATTAACAATCATCCAAATTATGAGTTAGATGAAAGGGGAGATTATTTCTTAACATCAAAATTTTGTGATAATTTTACATATTGTTTACTTCACGACCCATAATATATGACTAGTTTAGTTGGCGTTGTAATAGCATATGATTTTTATTAACTGTTAATCATTATTAAATAATGAGTTTTTACTCATTATAAAGGATCTTTTTTAAAGTGACGTTAACTACAATTTAATATCAGTTACTATAGCTTAATTTTTGTATTTGAATTCTATATTTAATAAACAACAAATTGTCATATTCTAGAGTATGAAAACTTTTGAGTGCAAAAGGAAAGAAAAACGATTCTTCATTAAAAAATATACTTAATTGATAAGTTTGAGTGAATTGATATCATTTTTATCATAAAATTTATTATCTTGCACGCGAGTAAATATATCCTAGTAAATACTGTAGATATTAATCTAAGCTTAACTAATTGTGGATGGGCGCTTAACTCAGTGAACACTGCGAGTGTCATCTACGCTAATTACATGATGAGAAATCAGTACTTTTGACTGAAGTGTGAACCTTATTAGAGATTTTCGAGTTTTCTCTAATTTATCAAAAGATAAGGAAATAATTTATAGTTAATGATCTAAAATTAGTTGTGTTGAAGCACATATGTCTATCACTTAAATTTGCAAAACATATTGAGGGCTGTCGTAAAGATTGGCGCACAAGTTGATCACATTTGTCAGTAGTAGATTCTAAAGTGTCAAACTTAGTACAGTCAACCCGCTTTATATCGACACCTCTATAACACGACAACCACTCAAGTTCGACTTTATCCGATTTCCAAAAAATTCTCTCGTAGAAGTTTGTATTATACAAACCTCTTCAGTTCGACACCTCCATACTCCGTAATCCGACAATAGCTTTCTCCTATCTAGCATTCATTAGAACCTCTACAATTCGACACTGAGATTTCTATTTAATACACTTGAGATGTGCTTCTTTGGTTCAAATAAATCATTTTTGATGCTAAATAAATTATCCATATTTCCTCAACCAAAGCATTCTGAGCTAATTCAAAACGTTGAGAGTATAAAAAGTACGTTAGAAACCACTGTTGTTAGGAAAAAATGTAAAGCCTGACAAGAAACTTGAATGAATTCTTAAGGAGGTTTATTAGTTATTTGTAAGTCTCTAAATAATAATAATTAAATTTTATTATCATCGCACTTAAAGTTATACCTTCTTATTCCGACATGTCGAATTAAAGAGGTTTTTCTACAAACTGACAACCTCCATAAATCGACTAATGGTGATAGCAAAGTATCGTGTCAGATTATAGAGGTTTGACTGTATTACAATTCCTCTGTCATAATTGAGTGATATGTCAACATTTAGAATAATAGTTTAAGGTTTCATACATTATTAACAAGAATTTTCTTAACTAATGTTCTAAAAGAGATGCAAATCTAATCAACTGATTTCGCTATCTCTTTATTCTCAATCTTTCATTCAATTTATAAAGACTTCAATTGATTACTTTAATTGAGCAATGAATAAATTTATCCCTTTTGCACCATATAATACTTTATGTAATAGATTATGAAAAATAAAAAAGTTTACAAACTAAGAAAAGCGCAAACAAAATAAACCTTTTTTATAATAAAGGTGTGCTGCAGATGTTGGAGAGGGTGAAGTTGGAGTCAAAAATACAGTAGAAGATCCTAATGCTATTAAAACTTAATATTATAATTTGAATGTCGTTATTTAGTGATGTTCTGTCATTTCTTAAGTTTATAAAGGTTGTGATAGAAATAAATAGATAAAACTCAATCAAAGTAAATCTTTATTAAAATCAGACCAGCCAAATTCCCTTCAATTCAAGTTCTTTTGAGAATTATTTCTTGCCGACAAGTCTTGAATCTTATGTGTTATGTTTGAGGTCTCTCTGATACCGAATATTTGTTTTACTATTGAGGACATCTCAATGAAAGGATGAGTTCACCTTAGGACTTGAAATATGGTTAAAGTGGACAGAAGTTTGATCAAACAGTAAACATTTGAAATGAATGGTTTTGTGTTCCGATTCTATGAAGTGATGGACAACAACATAACAAGAACTAAAGCATCAAAACAAACGCATTGACGATCTTTTATTCGGTTTGAGAGCTATTTCTGATTATTTTGTTTGTTCGGGAACAACAATAGAATTAAGGAAACGGTTTTGAACTAAATATCTGCTATGACCAAACTGTTGTCTTAAGTAACAGCTAGTTTTTAATACTTTTAGGAAAATGTCTTCATTCGTATTGTATTTGATTGCATTGACACTAATCTTTAGTAATAGTTTGACAAATTGTTCAGTTACGATATGTGAAGACTACATTTGAATTGTTTTGCCGAAATTTCGATTTTGTTTGATTTTCAACTTTTCAGTTAATTTGTCTCAATGTATGGCCACCAAGTTATTTATCTCTTTCAAAACCATTTTGTCACTATTTTTATATGAATCGGTTACTTAAGATGTAGTTTAACCGAATTTAATACAATTAGTAATTGACAACATTTGACAATAATTTGTGGTAATCGGTAAAAGAATGCAATGAAAACGAATACTTTAAGGGCTATTCGATTGAAACAATTAAATGTTTGAATCAATTAAATATTATGGAATCAGTTATTGTTTGTGATTGTCTGAACGCATTAAACTTAGTTTTCAATGTATTAGTAAATACAATTGAATACATTTGTCACTTAAAACAATAGTTTAAGGTTTCGGTATTCCACTGAGGTGTGATCTATATACATAGATACATAGACACTATATACATAGTGTGTGACACATACAAATTTCTCATACATAATAAGTAAAACTAAATTTATTTAATAAAACTGATTTTAAAAATTGAAATTACAATCTAAAATCTGTAAAAAAAATATAAATAAGCAATACAAAAATTAAAATATACATATAGAACTTTTAAAACTATATAAAACTAATGGAATGCATTTTATAGTTAAGACAACTATTTACATTAGTTTGCGAAAAATTTCTAGAAAAACTACCAAACTACAATTCCATAGTTACATATAAAACTACACATGTGTTTTATAAATATTAATTTTCCAAAATCAGCTAAAGTTAGTTTTAGCTGACTTTGACCATAGATCACACCTCAGGGTCTAAATCAATGTGTAGATTAAAACCTCAGTGGAATACCAAGGTTTCAAACATTATTAATACGTTTCTCCGGATTAACGTTTTAAAACAGACGCAAAGAAGCATGGTCGGATAAGAACAATTTACTTAAATCCAACAATCAACACTACTAATTTGTAGTATCTCTTGTCCCTCATCAACTACATTCGGGAAAATTTTCACAAGTGACCCGAGTCAGAGTAGTGAATTTTTTCCGAAAAATTTTACTGAAGGGCCTATAGATGAAAAGTAAATTAGAAAGTTAATTTAACCCCTTTACCCCTCTTCAAACTAAATAAAATTTTCAGAATACATAGATACTAGCGTGGAGATATTTTCACAAAGTATTGAAATGGTGCAAGAACAGTTAGGGGGCGCTTCGATCGGTCAAAAATTTGCCCATTATAGGACCAATGAAGTTGAAGTAGTAATTTATGTTAGACCCAAAAGGCCCAAAACATTAGAGTTAAAAGACATATTTGATAATTCGATTTAAAAAAACCGTTAGTATAGTGGTTAAAGTGCATGCAAATGAAGCTGCAGGTACTGGGTTCGAATCCCAGTACCTGCAGTATATCTATTGAGGATGTAGAGTCATTCGAAACCCGATAGCCAATGCAGTTAGAAATTGTAACATTGACCTTATTATGCTGTTCTCTATTCCGTTAAATGGTCCCACTGATTTAATAAGTCTTCTATAATGAGCAAATTTTTGACCGATCGAAACGCCCCCTAACTGTTCCATTTCAATACTTTGTGAAAATATCTCCACGCTAGTATCTATGTATTCTGAAAATTGTATTTAGTTTGAAGAGGGGTAAAGGGGTTAAATTAACTTTCTAATTTATTTTTCATCTATAGGCCCTTCAGTAAAATTTTTCGGAAAAAATTCACTACTCTGACTCGGGTCACTTGTGAAAATTTTCCCGAATGTAGTTGATGAGGGACATGAGATACTACAAATTAGTAGTTTT
Source organism: Archegozetes longisetosus (assembly GCA_018873245.2). Taxonomy (NCBI): domain Eukaryota; kingdom Metazoa; phylum Arthropoda; class Arachnida; order Sarcoptiformes; family Trhypochthoniidae; genus Archegozetes; species Archegozetes longisetosus. The sequence goes on from JAEMBT020000007.1 coordinate 10,500,629, forward strand.
GATTGTTGGATTTAAGTAAATTTTTCCTATCCGACCATGCTTCTTTAATCTATTGATATTTGTATTTCTTATCCTTATCTTTGATTCAATTATTCTCGGCTCGAATTGATAACTTGCGTTCGACAATAAATATATTTATTTATTTGTTTGAAAAATGCAATGCAAAATGTAATCAATTATGAAAGCTAAAAATGTTTATAAAGTATATAAAGTGCAATCAAACAAAACAAATATTTGTTATGGTGAGGAATTGATGCAGATGAATCAGAGAATTTACAATGATCTTCATTTTGATATTGTCCAATACAAGCAGCGAATGCCATCACGTGAGCCACATATGACTGTTCTTGAGTCCCTTGGAATAGATGAGCCATTGGACCAATACTTTGAACAGCTTTACAAACAATGATGTATTGAAATAAATACGAAGTTAAGTAGCGATTAGTCAAAATTCTTACCGACATCTTCTCCTCCGTGATTTGATTCTATGAGAGGAACGGCTGATAGTTGTCGGTATCGTAAATTGGCTAAAATTTAATAGATTTTAATAAATTTGATTTTTTAAAAAGTAAATATCAGCCAACGTAAAATACATTCAGTTAAACTAAGTAGTCTATGATTTATAGTTCTTAGAAATTCAGACACTATAATTTCGTAACATTTAATGAATAATGACCTGTATCAACGGTTGACGGATCGGTTCTATTGGCTTCAAAACCTGGTCCGTTGCCATACATTAGTGTTGTGAAAGGTTTCGAATCAGTGTCATTATCAGCTATACCGAAAATCGAATTTCCTCTCTTCGGATAACCATTTATAGTAAATGTATGCGCGTGATCTGCAGTCACAACAATTAGAGTTTCATCTTTTGGTAACATTTGACGGGCTTTTTCTATAGCCTTTTCAAAAGCTAAAGTTTCATAAAGAGAAAGTACAGCATAATTGTCGTGATGTGCGTGATCTATTCTTCCTCCTTCTACTAGTAACACAAATCCATTTTGATCTTTTCTCAGAATATTGATGGCGGACTCAGTCATTTGTTCGATAGATGGTTCACCATTCTCTGACTTATCTCTTTCTTGTTCATAAGCCATATTTGTATAGTTAAACAAACCAAATAAATACTCCGTTTGTTTAAAGTTAACATTTTTCAGATCTTCTGTAGTGTTGACATATTGATATGTACCTGCTTCAAGACCACTTTCCTGTTTAGTTTTAATCCACTCGTCTATCAAATTTCTATTATCATTTCTCAAACCAAATTGACCGCTTGGATCCAAGTAAGTAGTTGGCAAAAAACTTCTTCTCCCACCTCCCAAAATGACTTTGAGTTTAGATCCGGGTTCGTCTTCTATTAGTTGTCGTGCGATATCTTTACAATCTCCCACCACAGTCGATGGCATGTTTGCCTCATAATATCGATCGGACACATGAGCATAACCAGCACCAGGTGTTGCATGAGTTATTCTGGTTGTGGTGACAATGCCCGCACTTTTTCCTACAAATAAAAATCTTAATTTTATTTGTTCAACACATTGAACACATCGAGCAAATCGTGTCAAACCTGAATCAATAGCCCATTTCAAAATTGATGAAACACTATTTTTTTCAACAACATCACAACTGTTTTCATATCTAGGGACACGAGCAGTCACTCCAAGTGTTCCATAATTAGCTTTTACTCCACACAGATATGCGGTTGCAGTTCCAGCAGAATCTGGTACTTGATAGTCAACATTATAGGTCTATAAATACGAAAATTAAATGTTCTTTTAGTGTTTTGAAGATCCGAAAACTTATATCAGCTCATAGTGAATAAAATGCAATACTTTAATTAACGAGACGTGAGGGAACTCATCAAATGTAAGAACAGATTCTTCTCCCGATCTGTTATTGAGTTGTCCTTTGAGTATTCGGGCAGAAGTTATCGTTGTGATAGACATTCCATCACCAAGAAATAAAATTACATTTTTGGCTTTCTTGTGAATTATCTGTTGATTGAGTGCACGACGTAATGAACTTTCAGTCAGATTGTTCCAATAATCAGCATCTAATTCAGCTAAAGTTTAAAATACAATATCCTATCAAAACTATTTATACCAAGAATAGATTGAAATATACAATGCGTCTGATTGTGCAGCATATGAATGAACACGATTTAGAGCGGTCTATAAACCAAGTTAATTGCATAATAGCAATGATTTGCAAAGTCAATTATGAAACCCGTATCCGTTCATAAATAGTTTGTTTTTTATATTTGCATTATCTGAATCTAATAACTAGATTTTAGCAACGCTTCAGTTTCATTTAATATCTCTAAAAACTAAATGTTTTTCAAAGATCTTCAAAATTTTTAACATTACAGTAAAAAACTATTTGAGTATTTAAAAGTTTCATAATTGATTTTGAGAATTATTACTACTATACAATTAACCTGTTTTATAGACCACTTCTAATCATGCTCACTCATGTGCTGCATAATGAGTAATTGGACATCGACTATCCTAAAATTTTTATACAGTGCTATTTTACATATTATTCTGATATAAGTAGAGGGATAATCTAATAAAATTCTCAAATTTTGTTTAGTTCTCAATGTAAAACTTGTTGATTCGTCATTTTGAATGAATAATTGATATTTGAAATAATTGCTATAAACAACATTGTCGAACATTTGAACATTAAATTGAAGCTCAAGTTTTCGAAAATTCTATTTCATTGCTGATTAAGAAACTATTTTTAGGTATGATCATAACACTTCAATACAAGTTCACCTTATTTCTCTAAAGCTTAAACATTATTTATAAAATTTTTTCGAAAGCTGTTTAAACTAAACCACAGGTATCGAAACTCATTTGATTTTGAACATCGAATATTTTTCTATGATTTCGAATCTTTTCATCGACAAGTTTATTAAGTTTATTATTAACTTAAACCTCAAACTAGCAAGCAAATATTCAGCTAACAAATATGATTTTTTTATTAAAATAACTATTATTATCTTTATTTAAGATCGTTGCGAAACTACTGCATATTATTTGGTTCTATTTACTACCTTAATACTTTATGATTTACAGTATGATAGCAATTGTAAAAGAAAACAGCCAACAATTCCTCAGGTCCTTAGTTTAGAAATATCTCCATATCACCACTTATCTTAATTACAATAGGGGTATCATAATTTTATTTTATTAATTTGAATGTATGATAACTATTGTACTCATTTTATTTGACTAATCGGGTGAAAAGATAACCCGAAATTGATATAAAAATAATCAATTTATATTTAACACAGACTATGTATTTGCAAAATAGATTTACTACTTTCAAACCGGTATTCTCTCGTTTAATGGTGAAAATATGACGTTAATATTAATGTGAGACTAACTTTGAAGCACAGAAAATTATCAAGGTAATAATGTAACTATTTCTATGATGATTAACATTAACGTCAAAGTTGAGATATTTTGCTAACATAATAAGAAGTGATCATTCTTTTATCTTTAAAGCATTTTTGAAATATTTTTCGTAACAAATTATTAGTTTATTTTTGGCAGCAATCTTAGTTTTTATCACTTTTATCATTTTTATAAATTTGGTTTAGAAAAGTGGGACACGTACAAGTAATGAATCTGGCAAACGACCACTAACATTGTTATGTCATTTACAGAAATCTCAAATTTTCAATAGTATAAGTGTAAATATGATGTCCATTACTAGCTATTATTTTCCTAAAACTATACTTAACTTTAAATAACTTAAAAAGGTTAGAAATTTCTTATTTTCAATCTGATTTCTTGTGCACAAATTTTTGAATCGAAGTTACTAAATACATCAAGCGTTCTGATTAAAGTAAACTTACCTGCATTAACATTATCACATTGTCTTAAATAGAATATCAGATTTTTGTAAAAATTAAATCTACTTCTAGTATTTTCTATGGTCAACATTTTAAATTCATTTGATCGATGAGTTTAATTAGGTTTGATTGATCGATACCTTGAAAAATTCAAATAATTTAGTAAAACTTGTTAACTAAACATTTTGAAAAGGCAAAAGTAAGAATAATTTGAGCTCATTATAATTGTTTAAATTTTATAGTCATCTTCCCTAAACTGATGAGCAGACAAGTTGGGAATTAATCCAAACAAGTAGTAATATTTTGCTTCATCAATTTGAATTTTGTGGAACTCATAAAAAACTTGAAGAGTAAGACTTCGTGAAGATAAAACTGATATTTAACAAAGATCATGATAGCGGAGTCAATAATTCTAAAGAATGATCAACTAAACTTCGTTCAGATATAATAACAAGAAGGCGTACCTTTATCGTAATCAAATCTTGGTAAAGATCCTGCTTCAAAAATTTCGATGTATGCAAACACATTCAGTAAAAACAAAAACATATAGCATTTCATAGTCTTTGCTTGAGAAAATTGTTTGCAAAGTTTATTCGATAACTTAATCTGAGATGTTTAATTTAAAAATAAATTGCAATAGCAGTAGAAGCAATCATCTAACCTCTTATATAGCTACTTCTTCGCGCCTCCTTTCATTTTATTGATTTAATTAATGAATAACATTTTTGGGCAGCAATTTATATCTTTTATCACATGAAATAAAATAAAAAGAGTTTATTCTTTTCTAGAGTTTAATTTTCAAGTGTTCAAACCTTACTTTGAATTAAGAGACAGCAAATAAACTAATGTTGGACAAAATCAAGTTGAAACGAAGCTTATTTATTAACGACTCAAACGAAATTGTATCTCATGATTTAAATTTTGATACTCTTTATTACATTAACAGCTTTGAAGCACATGTATTGGCACATATGAACACTCGACTGGTTTAAACGTCATATTTTTATTGTGCGTAAAATGATTATTACGTCCATAAAGAGTTTTGTCGTAATTTTATGTAATGGATAGTCAAACGATTGGATACAAACTTCAAATGAGCCATTAAACATATAGCTTCCCTTCGAAACTCTGTCTTTCATTTGTTCGGCACTAACTTCAGTATGAAATTCACTTTCAATCACTTGAAAGAAATTAGGCGAAGATTTCATGCAAATCAAAAGATAGATAGTGTTGATATCGGGACATTTATTCAAATCAAATCTCGTTAGAAAATTTTTATCAATTACTAATTTTTGTTTAGCTCTTTCGACACATTTACACAAACTTATTATTTTTATAAAGGGAAACCTACGTTAAGCCATTGTGTGTGGGCAAGGACTTTTGACCTTGTGGTTCGATGGAAAATATAGGAACACATCTTCAACCAAAATATTAGTTCTTAGCTACTTTCGGCTCGAGAAAAAAAATGTCCTCACCTTTTCAACATTACGTCTATGGGAGAAAAATTAATTTCAAAGAATCATTTGACCCACGCCGCTGATTAGTTTCTTTTTGGGTTTTCGCTCAAAAATCAATAAAAATAAGGGAATGATTTTGGGAAAGTTTCAGAGTGGATCAAGACCTGGAACATAGTGAAATCGACTATAGAACATTTATATGATTTTCATTGCATACAGGTTTAAATCCTTATTCTTATAAGGAAAACTCTTAAGAGTTTTCGAAAATAGTTAAGAATTTTTCAACATTGTTAGGGCTATTAGGATTTAGGGAATTTTCATTCCATGGATCAGGGATTTTTCATACGAAGCCGGTAAAGCCCCTAAAAATTTGGAAAAAAAATCACAAAAAATCCTTGCATTTTCTAGAAGTTAATTTCAATTTAGGGTATTTTCAGAACTTCAGGGTATTTTCATGTCACTGAATAACCAAGTACCTAAAGTATTAGACTTAAAAGACTCAAAATCTCTCTCATTCGCGTGGTCGATACTGCCTAGTGGTTAATGTATCGACCTTTGGACTCTGCGACGTGGGTTCGAACCCCACTTGGACCAAAAGGTTTTTCAAAAGTCCAAAGGATTTAAACCTGTATGCAATGAAAATCATATAAATGTTCTATAGTCGATTTCACTATGTTCCAGGTCTTGATCCACTCTGAAACTTTCCCAAAATCATTCCCTTATTTTTATTGATTTTTGAGCGAAAACCCAAAAAGAAACTAATCAGCGGCGTGGGTCAAATGATTCTTTGAAATTAATTTTTCTCCCATAGACGTAATGTTGAAAAGGTGAGGACATTTTTTTTCTCGAGGCGAAAGTAGCTAAGAACTAATATTTTGGTTGAAGATGTGTCCCTATATTTTCCATCGAACCACAAGGTCAAAAGTCCTTGCCCACACACAATGGCCTAACGTAGGTTCCCCTTTATTTTCCGACTTTCACCTAATTATTGTCCTTTAATTATACAATAATTGAAATAGAAATTCAATTATAGAAGTAATGAACAGCTTCAAAAAGAAAAATCCTTTTTTTCAAAGAATTATCTTGAAAGAGGAAACAAAGTGCCAATCATGAGAATTATGGGAATAAAAAATATTCATTAAATGACTTCTTATTGCTTAATTCGTATAGAAAAGTATTTTCCTTAGGATAGCAATCGAAATGAAAAAGTAGAATTCCCCTCAAAGTTATACCTAAAGTTATATGTGTAATATGTGAGCTTGGCACATATTTATAAAATATCTATTATCGAAAACATGTATAAGTCTAACAATAATAAGGAGATACTTACTTATATTTGTGAAATATTAGGCATTATAATAATAATATTAATATTAACGATCATTACTATTCAAATATTCAAATTCATTTGGACATCAATTGCAGCGAATTTGGGGTTTGGAGTCAAGTGGTGTGGACGAGAACAAACTTGGGCCGTAATAACTGGATCTACTGATGGCATTGGTTTAGCTTATGCTCAACAATTGGCCAAAAAGGGATATAATTTGTTACTTATAAGTCGTAGTCCAGTCAAACTCAATAAAGTTAGAGATGATCTCAAATCGATCTCTGATGAAATAATAATCAGAACATTAGCTGTAGATTTCAGTCGAACTGATATTTACGATCAAATAGAAAATGAATTGAAAGATTTAAGTGAGATTCATGTACTCGTCAATAATGTTGGCATTTCTTATATGAACTCTTGTCCAGAGTTTTTCACACAGATACCTAATGTTAAGGAGTTTATCAGTGCATCGATTAATGTGAATATAATTTCGTGCACACGTCTGATTAACATGATTTTGCCTAAAATGGAGGTCAAAGGTCGTGGCATCATAATCAACATTTCTTCATATACAGCGTTATTTCCCACACCTCTATTATCTATATATTCAGCGACCAAAGCATATATGGATCACTTGTCGCGTTCACTTCAAGTTGAATATGAAGACAAAGGAATCACTATTCAAAGTGTATTACCATTTTATGTGTCAACCAATATGACTAAAAATGTCCACACTTCTATTTTTATTCCATCATCACAGCAATTCGCAAAGAGTGCTCTTAAAACCGTTGGAATCGAGAGCCGAACTTTTGGCTATCCCACACACAAACTGATTGCTTGCTTTCAAAACTTTGTCTCTCATTTGTTCGGCACTAATTTCAATATGAAATTCGTTTTCAATCATTTTAAAGAAATTAGAAGAAGATATTACGCAAATCAAGAATTGGACAGTTTTGATATCGGTATATTCATTCCAACCAAATCACTTTTGAAAACTTTTGTCAATTATTAATTTTTGTTAAATTCTTTCGACATATTCACACAAACATTTTATTTTAATACTTTTTCCGACTTTCAATTATAGAGTCCTTTAATTATAGAAACAATAAAATTATCTTTTATCTATAATTGATTGAAAATTTATCTGAGAATTCCTTACCGAACTTCATCTGTTTGTTTGAGGTCCTTCGCTTAAATTTACAAGACATTTTGAGAGATTGTCGGAAATAATGGCACATAAATCGATTACATTTTTGTCATTAGAAGATCCTAATACTATTAAAACTTAATATTGTAATTTGAATGTCGTTATTTAGTGGTTTTTTTTGTCATTTTTGAAGTTTATAAAAGTTATGATAGAAATGAATAAAATCTCAATCACAGTAAATCTTTATTGAAACTAGACTTTATTCAAATTCACTTTAATTCAACATCTTTTGAGAATCATCTATTGTTGATAATCTTGAATCTTATTTGTTTTGTTGAGGTCTCCCTATTATCGAACATTTGTTTTACTGTTGAGAACATACTTCTTAATGAAAGGGCGGGTCGTCTGAAGACTTGAAATATGGTTAAAATGAACAAAAGTTTGATCATGCAGTGAACCTTCGAAATGAATGGTTTTGTATCTCAATTTGATGACATGATGGACAACTACATAATTAGAACTGAAGTATGAAAGCAAACGCATTGATGGTTTTTCATTCGAAGTTCTGACTTAAGAGAGAGTGAGACGATTGCTTGAGGTAAACATAAATCATAAGTAAATTGATTAATGATTCGCATTCAATTTATAAAACATTTGAAACGCCATAAACACATCAATAAAATTTGAGTCCAAACCAAAAGCATTGAAATGACTTGATAAACATTGTTTAAACTGATACATTGTTCAATTGTAGCAAAGGAGAATCCTCATTAGGCCGTTGCTGATCTTGTGGTTCGATTGTAGATATACTGTTATAAGTAGTGATGCATAGATTAGAGATTTTTAGTTTGTATTGTCTTAGTCTTAGTCTTAATGCCAGAATTTTAGTTTAACTTACCTTAGTTTTAGTTCTTTAGTAAAAAAGTTTCGTTTAGCTTATCTTTTGCTTAGTCTTAGTCTTACTACTTGTGTTAGTTATCTCTTTATAGCATCTATTATAATATTTTGAAATTTTTTATTATTTAATATGCTACATAAAATGATCGATAGACTAACAAAACAACAAAATTAAGCGCAAAGACATTCCCTATTAAAATGTATTGCAATAGGAGTGCAATTGTTTATCTAGTGCTTTACAAATGGTTTTATAACTGAAAACTTCAAAAAAGGAATAATTTCTAATGGATTAAATGACAGTATATGTATCTAAACTTCTGACTTTGTCTTAGTCTTAGTCTTAGTCTTAATTTGAAAATCCAAAAAATCATTTGTCTGACTTACAAGTTAGTCTTAGTCTTAAGCCAAACGATTTTAATGTCTTATTTTGCTTAATCTTACTCTTAGTCTTAAGCTATACATCACTAGTTATAAGGGAAAATCCTGATTCCCTATTGAAAATCCTAACTTCAGTCTCCTTTCATCTCAACTACTAAAACATATTAACGAATCACAAATCTTTTCGTTTGAAGTGCAAAACGTGTTCCAAAATTGGCACCAATCCATTTGATGGAGATGCTGGTCAAAGGAAAGCCTCAATTGACTCAAGAAAATTTTGTCGGTTACTTGCGAAGGGATTCTGATGGGGTGTCATTACAACTACTATGCATAATATGATTTTACTTAAGAAGTCATAAAATTTATTTAATAAAAATTAATTAAAACAAAAAATATAAAAGAAGTCAAGAAATACAGTTCGGGCATTGCGAATAAGAGAAAGAAAGAGATCCTGCTTGAAATTGATTGATTGCCATGAGAACTCTCTGAGGTGCCTCGGCAACGTCTCCGGAGTAGATAACTTAGAATAGTTCAAAATCAAAGTTTCTCATAATTGAACTATACTTGTAAGTTACAAAAGTTACTCTTCATAAGTTTTATTGGACATTTAATTTTAAGTATTAAATTTGCCCATGACTTACAGTGAGCCAAGTTCTGAGTGTAGATTACTATTAGCTGCAGATCACACTTCATCAGAATGCCCTTGCGAAGGCATTGGCTGCGCGTTGCCGTCAATGGATTTGCTTACTTGCTTTAGTTCTATTACATGCCATCAAAAGTCTTTGCCAACTTTTGCGTACGACACAATGATAAAGTTGGCAGACTTTTGGCAGCATGTAATAGATATGTTTATGTCCATCACATCATCGAATTCGGTCACAAAACCATTCATTTAGGTCTACTGTTTGATTAATTTTCTGCTCATTTTAACCATACTTCAAGTCTTCGGATGACCCACCTTTTCATTGGGAAGTATGTCCTCAACAGTAAAATAAATATTCGATAACATGGAGACTTCAAGCATAAAAAATAAGATTCAAGACTTGTTGACAAGAAATAATCCTCAAAACATCTTGAATTAAAGTGAATTTGGCTGGTCTAGTTTTACAGTGTTTTTCTATTGCTTTTAACGGAACGGTAAATAACTTTAACGGCTCAACCGTCGCCCCCAAATAACTTTAAAGTTTCGTCAAAACAAAATGACGCAATGAATTGCTTTTAAGTAACGTATCGAATGTAAACATTTATTCTATTGTAAGAATATTTTAAACCATTAAATTATGGAAGAGATTAATATGAACAAACATTTGAGTCAAAAGAGGACTAATCAAAGAATAAGTAATGAGATACGAGGATTGATTATCAATAAGTTGAACAGTGGTTTAGACTCAGTAGAAGTCAGCGCAATGTTTGGCGTAAAGCCTGCGACTGTTCGCAGTATTAACCGAACTTTCCATATGACCGGAGTTAAGACCAAGCGGTCGAATGGTCACAGAAAGCAGCTTTTAAATGACCAACAAAAGGAACAGCTCTGTCAGTGGATTGACGACAGCACATTGACTTTGGGCCAGTTAAAGAACAAGTGTTTGGCTGCCTTTCCCGATGTCAAACGACTATCGACATCGACTGTTGATAGAACTCTCCGAGCGTTTCATTTCTCTTTTAAACGCGTGTCGTTTGTCCCAGAGTCCAGAAACACTCCCGAAGTCATTAATAGACGACATGATTATGCGGTTAAATACACCGAAATGATGATCGAAAGGGAGAAAATGTATTTCGTGGACGAATTCAGAGTCACTATCACTTCGAGATCAAATTATGGCCGATCTGTTAAGGGATTAAAAGCGCACAAAAGGGTCAAACAAATTTGGAGCCGAAACTATTCAATCGCTGCAGTAATGAATCAAAACTCTGTTCTTTTTCCAAATTCAAGACAACGCTTACAATTCTGAAGATTACGCGGCTTTTATGGCGCAACTGTTCCACCACTTCACTGAAAATGACATATTGGGTGCATACCTGATTATGGACAATATTCGGTTCCATAAGACCGAAGAGGTTATGTAATTGATTGAAGCCCATGGACACCACCCGGTCTTTCTACCCCCTTATTCTCCATTCCTTAACCCAATCGAAGAGTTGTTTAGCAAATGGAAGAATAATATCCGAAGAAGTGAACCACAAAATGAGGACCAATTGTATGAAATGGTTCACAACACTTCCGATAATATTACGGCTCAAAACTGTGCTAATTGGGTCAGACATATGGAGAGTTACTTACCGAAATGTCTTAACAAAGACGAGATCTATAGTTAAATAATTCATTCATTTATCGATTCAGACTTAATTTGTTTTCATATTTAGTTAAATCTCCAAATTCTGTAAACATCTAATAGTTTTATATAAAAAACATTTGCTGTTATTTTGTTTTGACAAAACGTTAAAGTTATTTGCGGGCGACGGTCGAGCCGTTAAAGTTATTTGCCGTTCCGTTAAAAGCAATAGAAAAACACTGCAATAAAGATTTATTTTGATTGAGATTTTTTGTTTTGTTTATCTCTATAGTTATTCATAAACTAAGTTATGACTCAATACTGATTAACTTCAAGATCGGGTTTTGTTAGGATTACAATCTTAAACTCTTTAAAATCTTAACAGTTTATGGCCCTATGTTTACGATAATTTCGGTTAATTTTTTTGATGCACTACATTTATTGATTTGAGTAAAATATAAACTTTAAAAACAAACAAAACTTTGCGACTTACAGAAAAATAAAACCGAACCAAAAATACAAGTACAACCGCAAAGTTGTCACAATTAATGTTTAAATCGAATAGATTAAAATATGTGGTTTTAATATTGAAATAATTTATAAAATTTTCATTTTTTCATTAGTTTGTCTAAAGCTCTGGAAATGACCTCAACTTTACTAAAGTTCAAACTTAGTTGTTCTCTGGATTAAATTTTCGATTTGTAAGTTTCAAAATGTTATATCCACTAAAGTTTGAGTTCTAAAAGAAGCTATGAATGCATGAATGGACGTTACCAAAATCTATTCAATTTCGTATAAGTAGTACTCATAATGTGTTAAATATGATAATTATGAACTTGAGTCGAGCATAAGTTTTGCATATATTTGAAAGTATCTATTATCGAAAACATGTATAAGTCTAACAATAATAAGGAGATACTTACTTATATTTGTGAAATATTAGGCATTATAATAATAATATTAATATTAACGATCATTACTATTCAAATATTCAAATTCATTTGGACATCAATTGCAGCGAATTTGGGGTTTGGAGTCAAGTGGTGTGGACGAGAACAAACTTGGGCCGTAATAACTGGATCTACTGATGGCATTGGTTTAGCTTATGCTCAACAATTGGCCAAAAAGGGATATAATTTGTTACTTATAAGTCGTAGTCCAGTCAAACTCAATAAAGTTAGAGATGATCTCAAATCGATCTCTGATGAAATAATAATCAGAACATTAGCTGTAGATTTCAGTCGAACTGATATTTACGATCAAATAGAAAATGAATTGAAAGATTTAAGTGAGATTCATGTACTCGTCAATAATGTTGGCATTTCTTATATGAACTCTTGTCCAGAGTTTTTCACACAGATACCTAATGTTAAGGAGTTTATCAGTGCATCGATTAATGTGAATATAATTTCGTGCACACGTCTGATTAACATGATTTTGCCTAAAATGGAGGTCAAAGGTCGTGGCATCATAATCAACATTTCTTCATATACAGCGTTATTTCCCACACCTCTATTATCTATATATTCAGCGACCAAAGCATATATGGATCACTTGTCGCGCTCACTTCAAGTTGAATATGAAGACAAAGGAATCACTATTCAAAGTGTATTACCATTTTATGTGTCAACCAATATGACTAAAAATGTCCACACTTCTATTTTTATTCCATCATCACAGCAATTCGCAAAGAGTGCTCTTAAAACCGTTGGAATCGAGAGCCGAACTTTTGGCTATCCCACACACAAACTGATTGCTTGCTTTCAAAACTTTGTCTCTCATTTGTTCGGCACTAATTTCAATGTGAAATTTATTTTCAATCACTTGAAAGAAATTAGGCGAAGATTTCACGCAAATGAAAAGATAGATAGTTTTGATATCAGGCTACTCATTCCAATGAAATCTTGTTAGGAAAGTTTTTACTAATAATTGATAACTATTATTAATTTTTGTCATTCTTTCGAAACATTTGCGCAAATCCGTCATTTTAATAAACGGTATTTTTCGATCTCACTCAATTACAGTCTTTTAATTATAGTAATATTAAAATTATTTTTAATCTATAATTGATTGAAAATTTCGTACCGAACTTCATCTCGTTCGCTTAAATTTACAAAATATTTTCAGAGATTGTCGTAAATAATGGCATATAAATTGATTATATTTTTGTCAGTAGAAGATCCTAATCCTATTGAAACTTATTATAATTTGAATGTCGTTATTTAGTGGTGTTCTGTCATTTCTCAAGTTTATAAAAGTTATGATAGAAATGAATAAATAAAATCTTAATCAAAGTAAATCTTTAGTAAAACTAGACCAGTCAAATTCACTTAGATTCGAGATCAGTTGAGGACTATCCTTGTCGACAAGTCTTAAATCTTATTTGTTATGTTTGAGGTCTCCCTCTTATCGAATATTTGTTTTACTGTTGAGGACATCTCAATGAAAGGATGAATTCATCTGAACACTTGAAATATAGTTAAAGTGAACAGAAGTTTGATTAAACAGTAAACCTTTGAAATGAATGGTTTTGTGTCCCAATTCTATGAAGTGATGGACAACAACATAACAAGAACTAAAGCATCAAAACAAACGCATTGGCGGTCTCTTATTCGATTTAAGAACTATTTCTGATTATTTTGTTTGTTCGAGAACAACAATACAATTAATGAAGTGGTCTTCAACTAAATATCTGCTATGACCAAAACTGTTGTCTAAAGTAGTAACCAGTTTTTAATAGTTTTAGAAAAATATCTTTATTCTTATTGTATTTGCATTGACACTAATCTTTAGTAATAGTTTGACAAAATTTTGAGTTATTTACGATGTGTGAAGACTGTACTTCCGTTCAGTTTTGTCCAAATTTCGATTTTATGCGATTTTCGACTTTTCAGTTAATTGATGTCTCATTACATGGCTACCGAATTGTTTATTTCTTTCAAAAGCATTTTGTCGACATTTTAATATGAATCGATTACTTAAGATGTAGCTTAACCGAATTTAATACAATTCGTATTTGTAATTGTACATTTGACGATAATTTGTGGTAATCGCTAAAAGAATGCTTTGAAAACTTCAACACTTTAAGGGTTATTCGATTCGTTACGTGTTAAAAAGTCGAAAGTTCTGAGTCGGAATTTTTAATTCAAATGGCTTTGAGTCGAACATTTGATAGTCTATAAATAAAAAGTCAAATTTTTCAGAGTCTAAACTTATGAGTCGAAATACTTTGAGATGAGTCGATTTGTTGGCCTTTAATTTTAATCTAAAATTTCTATTTTGATATTTATTTCGCTTGCATCACTAATAATTTTTGTTGCATTTCAACGTCATGCTAATATTTTTGAATTTATAAACGCATTAAAACCTGAACAACAAAAGTTCGAATCTAAAAAAGAATTTTTAGATGTCGGTATTTAGTCTAATAAAGTGATGAATATGCTAAAATTAATATGAGAATTTTGAAATCGACTAAACACTATGAAGACAGTTGCAAAGATATTCTAGATTTTCTCGAAATTGTTAGTTTTATTTATAAACTGAAGTCCAATTAATCTTATGAAATCTTAGTAATCATGTCTTAATAAAGTTTTATCTATTCCAACCTGCTTCATTATTTTCGAGCCATTTTTCGACTAAAAATTTAGACTACACACACACAGCCGTAGCCAGCGGGGGAGCTAGGGGGCTATAGCCTCCCCAAAGGTTTTTCAATGTTTAAGTGTAGACCAGTATGGAGAAATGCTTTTACAGGCTTTAAAATTATTGAATAAGAAAATTATTAAAACAAAATACTAATTTATATATTTGTTTCAAACCTTTTTAAATCAGAGTTAAGTACATTTGAATTATGAAAGTTATTGAACTTCTACACTTTAATATATTAAATCATTTCACACAATAAAATACCAAAGCACTTTTAATAAAAGTTTGGAAAAAATAATGTTTTTCAACATTAAAAAGTATTAAAACTTATTTGAGAAATTCGATGTCTAATGACAGATTAAACGGTTTAGCTCTTATTTCGATTGAAAGAGAAATTGCATTATCTATTAATCTAGATAATTTTGTCATTGAATTTGGTAAAAATCATTGTAATAGAAAAATTGTATTGTATTAAATTTTGATTAAATAAAGCTTATCATAACTGAGAATTTTCAGACATTTAGCCCCCCAGACCAAAAAAGCTGGCTACGGCAGTGACTACACAAGCCTTAAACTTAAAACATTCGACTCGCTATATTCGAATAAGATGCTTTCGATTAAGTAAAAATCAGATCATCTAATATGTCACGATTCGATTGAAGCAATTAAATGTTTGATTCGTTGCTGTCTATCATTTTAAATAACAACTAACAAAATATATTAAAAATTGGTTATATATTATGCAATAGTTTGTGATTGTCTGAACGCATTAAACTTAGTTTTCAATGGAATACAATTAAATATACTAGGTCAAACCATAAGTAATTGCAAACTTTTTCATGTTTTATTATGAAAAAGTTTGCAATTACTTATGGTTTGACCTAATATTTGTCACTCAAAATGAAAGTCTAAGGTTTCAAACATTATTAATACGTTTCTCTGGATTAACATTTTAAAACAAACTCAAATTTAATCCATTGATTTTGTATTTCTTATCCTTATCTTTGATTCAATTATTCTCGGCTCGAATTGATAACTTGCGTTCGACAATAAATATATTTATTTATTTGTTTGAAAAATGCAATGCAAAATGTAATCAATTATGAAAGCTAAAAATGTTTATAAAGTATATAAAGTGCAATCAAACAAAACAAATATTTGTTATGGTGAGGAATTGATGCAGATGAATCAGAGAATTTACAATGATCTTCATTTTGATATTGTCCAATACAAGCAGCGAATGCCATCACGTGAGCCACATATGACTGTTCTTGAGTCCCTTGAAATAGATGAGCCATTGGACCGATGCTATAAACGGCTTTATAAACAATAATGTATTAAAATACTTAAAAGTTAATGGCCTACCATTCTTACCGACATCCTCTCCGGCGTGATTTGAGGATCCTAGATGAACGGCCGATAGTTGTGTGTATGTTAAATTAGCTGAAAATAATTTTAATTTAAAGTTTTAATTATCACTCACAATAAAAATACTTAAAAACTTAATTCTCAAACAATTGTTAGTCACAATTCTCTAAAGGCAATTAATAATTATGACTGACCTGTATCTATGGTTGACGGATCGGTTCTATTGGCTTCGAAACCTGGTCCGTTGCCATACATTAGTGTTGTGAAAGGTTTCGAATCAGTGTCTTTATCTGCTATACCGAAAATAGAATTTCCTCTCTTCGGATAACCACTTATAGTAAGTGTATGCGAATGATCTGCAGTCACAACAATTAGAGTTTCATCTTTTGGTAACATTTGACGGGCTTTTTCTATGGCCTTTTCAAAAGCTAAAGTTTCATAAAGAGAAAGTACAGCATAATTGTCGTGATGTGCGTGATCTATTCTTCCTCCTTCTACTAGTAACACAAATCCATTTTGGTCTTTTCTCAGAATCTTAAGGGCGGCTTCTGTCATTTGTTCGATAGATGGTTCACCATTCTCTGACTTATCTCTTTCTTGTTCATAAGACATATGTGAGTAATCGAATAAACCAAGTAAATACTCAGTTCGTTTGTAATCAATATTATTTAACGATGAAGTCGTGTTCACATATTGATAAGCACTTGTATTGAGTCCACTTTGACTTTTACTGTTGATCCACTCGTCTATCAAACTTCTATTGTCAGTTCTCATACCAAATTGACCACTTGGATCCAAATGAGTAGTTGGCAGAAAACTTCTTCTTCCACCTCCCAGAATAACTTTGAGTTTAGATCCGGGTTCGTCTTCTATCAGTTGTCGTGCAATGTCTTTACAATTTCCCGTTACAGTCGATGACATTTTTGCCTCCCAGTTTCTTTCAGATACATGTGCATAACTAGCAGCAGGAGTCGCATGAGTTATTCTGGTTGTGGTGACAACACCTGCACTTTTTCCTAGAAATAAAAATCTTAATTTTATTTGTTCAACACATTGAACACATCGAGCAAATCGTGTCAAACCTGAATCAATAGCCCATTTCAAAATTGACGAGACACTATTTTGATTGACCAAATCACAATTTTTTTCTTTTCTAGCAATTCGAGCATTCACTCCAATCGTACCCAAATTAGTTTTGACGCCACACAAAAATGCTGTCGCAGTTCCAGCAGAATCAGAAATTTGATGATCCACATTATAGGTCTATGGGCAAAATTTATAAGCTGTGAAGCTTAGAATACTTTAGATGAAATAAAAACTTTATACTAACTTTTATCAACGAGATGTAAGGAAACTGATCGAACGTAAGGACAGATTCTTCTCCCGATCTGTTATTGAGCTGTCCTTTCAGTATTCGGGCAGAAGTTATTGTTGAAATACCCATTCCATCGCCAAGAAATATAATGACATTTTTTGCTTTTTTATGAATTACTTTTTGATTGAGTGCTCGACGTAATGAGTATTCAGAAAGCTTGTTCCAATACTCTGGATTTAATTCAGCTTTAGGTTAAGAGAATATATTTCAATAGATCATTAATTATATCAATTTAATCGTTGCAAACTAGGCCTCAAGTCATCGGTATGAATTAGTTTAAATTTATTATTCAAAATTGACGTAACTAGACTTACAACTTGTAATTTAAATCTCTCAATATAAAATGAATCAATATAAAATTTCATAAGTGTTTAGATACCTGTTATTTAATTATACGTTAAATGTTTATACAGCAGTATACATTATTTGAAAACTTCAAACTTTCTAATGTATGAGAACACATACCTTTGTCGTAATCGAATCTTGGCGAAGATCCTGCTTCAACAATTTGCAATAATACAAAAAGTTTTATTAAGAACAAGATCATACAGCGTCTCATTGTGACTCTACCACACAATAATCTTTTTGAGTCTATTTGAGAGCTTAAGCTTAGGTTTATTCGAGCTATCAATAGTAAAATCAAATCTGAGATCTTCTTAAATAGACACACCTTCACGTGTATTTCACACCTTTCTCTAACGACCAATTAAATCAAGTACTAATTTTATTATCTTTTATCTCTGGACGTAAGCATTGTTTAAGATGTACTGATAAGTGAAAAATAATTTTGTAACTTCTTCTCAATTGATTAAAACTCCTCGAACTTTAACCAAAACACAATAAATAAAAATGAAGAAAATCTATACTCAGATTATCGATATCAAAATTACTTCCGGGGAAAATCAATCAAATGAGGTTAAGATAGTTAGATATCGGGAATAAAGATCAATCGGTTTAGTTTTTAGATAAGAGAACAAACTATTTAATGATAATTTTGTTAACTACTTCTCACTTATGTGCAGTTCACTAATACTTAACTGCATTTCAGTTGAGTGAATATATATTGCAGTAATTGCAACTATTCTTTATTGACATAAGCGAAATTTTATTTAATCAAATTAATTTTAACTTTTTATTAATGTTTTAACAGCTGCATAACAATTGTATTGACCCAAAGATCACTCGGCTGCTGGAAACGTGATATTATTATTGCTTACGAAATACCTATTTTCTACATAATGAATAGTCACAATTTTCAGATTTGATTATCAAACAAATTATAATTCATATATCAAATTCACTATATATTTTCTGTCATCATTATTCAACTAGAAATTCTTTAACTCTAATACTTTTTTCATTCAAACCATCGGAAAATAGTGTCGCAATGAAAAACTCCTATTCACCAGTTGTTAAATATATAGCATAAAGTTACGAAAGATTGCTTATTCAATAAACTTAAAAGTGAATGGTAAGAGAATAGTTTGGGTAGTTTTAAGGCCCTTGTAGACTCCGTATTTGAAGCATTCGAAAAACAGGCTACACTGAATTACAGTTAAGATCTAGATGAAATCCGACTGACTTTCAGGTACAAAAAATCGATATTCACTAATTACTTTAATAGAGTACTTAACATTTAGTCGCAAGAAGAAAGATAATCTTGAATCTGAATCTTGAGCTTTTTGTTGTGCACTTTGAAATCAAAACATTCGATATAATGATGAAGTGGACGCTCGCATATAAATGCTCTCAAATATAAACTGAATTTGATTGCATTTAAGATATTCTAAGTCTCGTTAATCAGGCTCAAAACCTAGTTTAGACATCGATTCTTGTGGCTGATACATGGTATAACATGACTTATTAGGAATTTGTTGTTCATCCGAACTCTCACTTCTAATGACACGAAATTCTTTGAATAATTTGTTTTCACACTTAATTAACTCTTACTAAATTCAAACCATTAGTTAATTTTTCAGCCTTTGATAACTATTGAAAATAATGATTGATTTTAATGATGTAGTTATTCTGAATCATATTTACGAATTACGCATTGCTATTTACATTGGCAATCCTTTAGCAATGCAGTGACCAAAACTATTAAATAGTGGTCAATTTGGTTTGAGAAATGATAATAGAAATTTGATAGACGGGTGGATCAAAACAAAAGGGGAAAGTGGTCTTGAAGCTGATGCCTACCAATATGTCAACAATAAAGAGCTGAAAAAAGTTAATTTTGACCAAACATAGTATTTATGTGGTTTGTTTATACAATTATGGCTTATGGACAAGAAAGAGATAAGTCAGATTATGGTGAACCATCTATCGAATAACTGACTGAGGCCGTCATTAATATTCTAAGATCAAAGTGGATTTGTATTATTAGTAGAAGGAGGAAGAATAGATCACGCACGTCACGACAATTATGCCGTACTTTCTCTTTACGAAAGGAGGATGCCAAGACCCTATGGGACCATTGCCTAAATTGATTCCACAACAAGCTACATATTTTTGGAAAGGTCTCGACAAGAGAAGAAAGATTGTCAATGAGCACAACTTGAAGTAACGTAGCATTACGGAAACAGAGGGCAAGAATGGGTAGGCACAGTTTCACGATCATCCGCCTCCGGGAGCCACCTCCTCGTGGTGACGGCTGGCAACTCACTTACAAATATAAGTCAAGCTAAGGCTCCTAGCCAAAAATATGCCGTCATGGCGGATGACGAGCACTGGGAGTCTCGGGCGGTACCCTCTCAAATGAAGCCTCTTAGACTTAGCTCCCATGGGATTCTAGCTGGTGATCCCATGTTGGTCCGCAGATGGATCAGGTCGCGGCACAGGAACTCTATAAAGTACTCTATCTACCTTTTAGTAGATAGAGCACTTTCCGGTGCCGCAGCCATTTCCGAGTACTGTTGTCAGTGCAAAAATGGCCGGAGAACCGTCGAATGTTGTGCACACATAATGACGGTACTCTTACTTCTCGGGTATGGCAGATACCGGCCTGAGATTCAAATACCTTCAAAGTCTCTGTTTGGTGTTTGAAAGCACTGACGATGAAAACTCACAATGATTTATTTATCTATATTTTTATTTAATTTATACTTTATCTTTCTCTCTTAGCCTTTTATATGACCTTGAAATATTTAATTTTATATATATTTGTAACCTACTCTTGATACTGAACCGGGAAGGTCGCGCGCTTTCGGAACGCTTTCTAAATCAAACCTAGCTCAAAGTATGCTCAAAGCCATACAAAATATCAGGCAATTAACCATTTTTGCAAATGGCCTCCAAATTCTGTAAAAATTAAGAATTAAAACATTCATTTACTTTTGGTATAAAGTTTCAAAATAGTTTTAACACACAGCCTCGTTGGTCAAGTGGTAATACGTAGGACTCGTATTACTATAGATCTAGGTTCGATGCTCTGTGGCGTTTAATTATTTTTTATATTTAAAAATTTTTTTAGTTTCTAAAGTCCAATATGTTTGAAACTATTAAACTTTGTTTAACCGGTGGAATATAATAGATAATGTAATAAATTACAGAATCTAGTTAATGTTAAGTTTATTTAATTCATTTCAAGCAATATTCCATGATATTCTATGAAAATTTAGCTACACTTATAAGAAGAATTTGCAATGACTTTTTGTTACTTTTGCTTATCACAGAATATTACTTGAAATGAATTAAATAAACTTAACATTAACTAGATTCTGTAATTTATTACATTATCTATTATATTCCACCGGTTAAACAAAGTTTAATAGTTTCAAACATATTGGACTTTAGAAACTAAAAAAAATTTTTAAATATAAAAAATAATTAAACGCCACAGAGCATCGAACCTAGATCTATAGTAATACGAGTCCTACGCATTACCACTTGACCAACGAGGCTGTATGTTAAAACTATTTTGAAACTTTATACCAAAAGTAAATGAATGTTTTAATTCTTAATTTTTACAGAATTTGGAGGCCATTTGCAAAAATGGTTAATTGCCTGATATTTTGTATGGCTTTGAGCATACTTTGAGCTAGGTTTGATTTAGAAAGCGTTCCGAAAGCGCGCGACCTTCCCGGTTGAGCCTTTTGACATCTCTTTTGTTACGAAAAAGTCACTTTTTTCTGAGGTCAAAAAAGGTCAATATCGCGTGAACGCCATAACCCAGGTCATAAAAATTTATATATTTAGACTCTACTCGTCATGCTTGATATTTTGACATCCGAAGATATTTGGAATCAAGATAGGCTATTTCTTGGCATCCTCCTTTAGCTTTTGAAAAGGCTATAGAAAAAGCCCGTCAAGTGTTACCAAAAGATAATGTGCCGCAGATCATGCGCATACACTTACTACAGAGTGGACATCTAAAACCGTACACAATCGAACATCAAAAGTTTTTTACTCATACTTTCTAAAGAAAAGTTTTATCGAAAAAGTTCAATATTAGAAAAGATCTAATTTAAACTTTTATTAAACATAAATCTAAGATAAGAATGAATAAAGAAAAAAATGGTGTTCACAACGATCGAACGTACTGTGTGGTCACTATCATTACTTTAGCTGAAGAAGCGCTACCTAAATAAGTGATTTTAAAGCCCAACCAAATTGGCCTGAAAGTCCTCAGAGATTCAAGCAAAACCAATATAAACATGATTTCATTATCGTTATCTTTGTACATGGATCAGTTTATGATGATAATGAAATCATGTTTACACCGATTGTCCCCAAACGTTGGATGATTTGAAAATAATGAAATAATTTGAAATATTTAAAATAAAAATTAAAAAATAACTACTAAAAGTTTGGTCAATATTTCTAAAAGTATGCTTCAGAGTTAGGCTCTGTTTGGAGAATAACTTTGAACACTTTTAGCATTTACTATAAATTCAAATAATATGTACTTTTAAAAACACTTTTTTGATTTTTTTATGAACTGATAAAATATATATTTTGAGTTAATGACTTTTTATTTAAGTATAAAGTAGTTAGCCTGTTTTTGATAGATGCCATAACAAATGTTTTATGGCTAAGTTCAGTTTTAAAATATCCGCCTTGTATAAACAGTTAACAGAAGATAGGAAATTCGATTTTCCGTAAAGCAGAGAATGATTCTGATTCGAAACCTTTCACCACACTAATGTATGGCAACGGATCAGGTTATGAAGCCAATAGAATTGATCCGTCAACCGTTTGTACAAGTCAGTATTCATTAAATGTTACGAAATTATAGTGTTTCATATGAATGTCCGAATTTCTAAGAACTATAAGTCATAGACTGCTTAGTTTAACTGAATGTATTTTACATTGGTTGATGTTTACTTTTTAAAAATCAAATTTATTAAAATCTATTAAACCTTAGCCAATTTACGATACCGACAACTATCAGCCGTTCCTCTCATGATAGAATCAAATCACGGAGGAGAAGATGTCGGTAAGGACTTGAAATAATCGCTAGTTTACTTCGTATTTATTTCAATACATCATTGTTTGTATAGCTGTTCAAAGTATTGGTCCAATGGCTCATCTATTCCAAGGGACTCAGGAACAGTCATATGTGGCTCACGTGATGGCATTCGCTGCTTCTATTGGACAATATCAAAATGAAGATCATTGCAAATTCTCTGATTCATCTGCATCAATTCCTCACCATAACAAATATTTGTTTTGTTTGATTGCACTTTATATACTTTATAAACTTTTTTAGTTTTCATAATTCATTACATTTTGCATTGCATTTTTCAAACAAATAAATATATTTATTGCTGAACGCAAGTTATCAATTCGAACCTTTAATAATTGAATCAAATAATAAGGATGAGAAATACTAAAATCAATTAATCCAATTTGCGTCTGTTTTAAAACACTAATACACGAAACCTATTAATAATGTTTGAAAACTTAAACTATTATTTTAAATGACAAATATATTTAATTGTATTTACATTGAAGACTAAGTTTAATGTGTTGACAGAATCACAAACAATAACTGATTTCATAATATATAATCAATTTTTAATATATTTTCTTAATTATTATTTATAATAATAGACAGCAACGGATCAAACATTTAATTGTCTCAATCGAATAGCCCTTAAAGTGTTGAAGTTTTCAAAGCATTCTTTTAGCGATTACCAAAAATTATGGTCAAATGTAAATTACAAATACGAATTGTACTAAATTCTGTTAAACCACATCTTAAGTAACCCATTCATATAAAAATGTCGACAAATTGGTTTTGAAAGAAATAAACAATTCGGTAGCCATGTATTGAGACATCAATTAAATGAAAAGTCGAAAATCGCATAAAATCGAAATTTGGACAAAACTGAGTGGAAGTACAGTCTTCACACATCACAAATAACTGAACATTTTGTCAAACTATTACTAAAGATTAGTGTCAATGCAGTCAAATAGAATTTAAGACCGCTTTACGTCGCATATAAGTACATATGCTTTAATGTGAATCGTTAGAAATTTTAAAATTAGCATTTACGACAAGTAATTATATTCTGGATTATAACCACATGGGGATTGAGAATTCATTTCATAAGGCCATGTCTCAGAATGTGAATTTTCACGAAACGATTGAACAATTACAAAGTATTAACGTTTTACTTATTTGAACAAAGTAAAAGCAAATCATTTTAAAAGACTTCTAATACAAAAAAATGCTTTTTACAGTTTGAAATTTTAGTTTAGAAAATTGATAATGGGTCTATACTATTATGAAATTTCTCATATTAACGTAATGTCCTAAATTTTAAGAACTTGAAGGATCCAGTTTTAAAAGATGACATTTGAACCATGTATTAAAATTCAGGAATTAAGTGCATGAGTCTTGAGATTCCGAATTATAAATACGTGTACTTATATGCGGCGTAAAACGGGTACAATACGAATAAAAACATATTTTCCTAAAACTATCGAAAACTAGTTGCCACACGAGACAACAGTTTTAGTAACAACAAATATTCAGCTCAAAACCGATTCATTAATTGTATTGTTGTTCTCGAACAAACTCAGAAATTAAAAACAGTTCTCAAATCAAATCAAGACCGTCAATGCGCTTGTTTTGATGCTTTAGTTTTAGTTATGTTGTTGTCCATCACTTCATAGAGTTGGAACACTAAACCATTCGTTTCGAAAGCTTACTGTTTGATCAAACTTTTGCTAATCGTAACCATATTTTAAGTGTTCGGATGACCCACACTTTCACTCTGAAGTATGTCTTCAACAGCAAAACAAATATTCAATAATATGGAGTACCTCAAACATTAATAAGATTCAAGGCTTGTCAACAAGAAATAAAACTCAAAAAGAACTCGAATTAAAGTGAATTTGACTGGAATCTAATTTTAATAAAGTTTTATTTTGATTGAGATTTTATTTATTTATTAATTTTCATTATAACTTTTATAAACTTGAGAAATGACAGAACATCACTAAATAACGACATTCTAATTACAATATTAAGTTTTAATAGCATTAGGATCTTCTAATGACAAAAATGTAGTCTATTTATGTGCCATTATTTCCGACAATCTCTCGAAATTTTTTGTAAATTTAAGCGAAAGAACTCAAACAAACAGATGAAGTTCAGTACATAATTCTCAGATGAATTTTCAATCAATTATAGATAAAAGACAATTTTATTTTTTCTATAATTAAAGAACTCTATAATTGAGTGAAAGTTGGAAAATAGCATTTATTAAATGAAAGTTTGTGTAAATGCATCGAAAAATAAAACAAATTAATGATTGATAAAAGTTTTTTAACAAGATTTAATTGGAATGATTAATCCGATGTCATAACCGTATATCTTTTGATTTGCGTGAAATCTTCGCCTAATTTCTTTGAAGTGATTGAAAGCGTATTTCATAATGAAGTTAGTGCCGAACAAATGAGAGACAGAGTTTTGAAAGCAAGCAATCAGTTTGTGTGTGGGATAACCAAAAGTTCGGCTCTCGATTCCAACGGTTTTAAGAGCACTCTTTGCGAACTGTTGTGATGATGGAATAAAAAGTGAAGTCTGAACATTTTTAATCATATTAGTTGACACGTAGAATGGTAATACAGTTTGAATAGTGATTCCTTTGTTTTCATATTCAACTTGAAGTGAACGCGACAAGTGATCCATATATGCTTTGGTCGCTGAATATATAGATAATAGAGGTGTGGGAAATAACGCTGTATATGAAGACATGTTGATTATGATGCCACGACCTTTGACCTCCATTTTAGGCAAAATCATGTAGATTAGACGTGTGCACGAAATTATATTCACATTAATCGATGTACTGATAAACTCCTTAACATTAGGTATCTGTGTGAAAAACTCTGGACAAGAGTTCGGATAAGCAATACCAACATTATTGACGAGTACATGAATCTCACTTAAATCTTTCAATTCATTTTCTATTTGATCGTAAATATCAGTTCGACTGAAATCTACAGCTAATGTTCTGATTATTATTTCATCAGAGATCGATTTGAGATCATCTCTAACTTTATTGAGTTTGACTGGACTACGACTTATAAGTAACAAATTATATCCCTTTTTGGCCAATTGTTGAGCATAAGCTAAACCAATGCCATCAGTAGATCCAGTTATTACGGCCCAAGTTTGTTCTCGTCCACACCACTTGGCTCCAAATCCCAGATTCGCTACAATTGATGTCCAAATGAATTTCAATATTTGAATAGTAATGTTTGCTAATATTAATATTATTATTATAATGCCTAATATTTCACAAATAGAAGAAAACATCTTATTATTCTCAGACTTATACATGCTTTTAACAATAGATATTATTCAAGTATATGCTAAACTCACACATATACTTTATATTACCTATATACTTTAAGACAACTTTTTCCTACTTTTTTATTTCGATTGACATCCAAGGAAAATACTATTCCATACGAATTAAGCAATAGGAATAATTTAAGGCATATTTCTTATCCCCATAATTCTCAGGATTGGCATGTTATTCCTTCTTTCAGGATAATTCTTTGGAAAAAACATTTCCTTCTTGAGGCTAAGTTTCTAGATATCAAAGTCATGTTTGACTATAGATTAAAATTCTCATTCTTCAAAAATACTGAACATTTCTAGAGGTAAAATTCATCTAGTCTAAGACTTTCATCTGTTTAATTTACATTTATATGTTATCAATTATTAATTTTTGTCAAATTCTTTCGACACATTTACGCAAAACTTTCATTTAAATAAGTGGTATTTTCCGACTTTCACTTAATTATAGTCTTTTAATTATATAAATTATCAAAATAAAAATTCAATTTTAGAACTAATGAAATCGTCTTTCATCTATAATTGGTTGATAATTTATCTGAGAGTTCCATACCGATCTTTATCTCTTTGCTTGAGGTCTTTCGCTTAAATTTACGAAACATTTTGAAAGGTTATCGTAAATATTGGCACAAAAAATTGATTACACTTTTGTCAGTAGAATATTCTAATCCTATTGAAACTTAACATTATAATTTGAATGTCGTTATTTAGCGATGTTCTGTCATTCTAGAAGTTTATAAGAGTTATTGTAAAAATGAATAATTAAAATCTCAATCAAAGTAAATTCTCCGCTTTAAACTCTATTTTATTCAAATCCACTTTAACTCGAGATCTTTTGAGAATCATCTATTGTCGATAATCTTGAATCATATTTGTTATGTCTGAAGTCTCCTTGTAATCGAACATTTATTTTACTGTTGAGGACATACTTTTCAATGGGGATACGGTCAAATTCCCAACAATCAAAATCCCAAAATGCTGAAATCACGACAGCTTAGAATTCAAACATGTAAACTAATAAAAGCAATTTTATTTAAAGTGCATTTCAAACAATATATGAAATAAATATATTCCGTTTAACGTTTAAAATATATTATTAGCGGAAACTAACAACCCTCAACCCCCCTCAAGTCAGTTAGTTATGTGTATATTAATAATGTATAATTTTTTAACATTATTTATATCAATTAAAAAATATTAATTATATTATTAGTCTGAAATTTTAAATTTGAATAGAGGCTAAACAAATAATAAACGATTTGATTGTCAGAATTTTGACTGTCGGGATTTTGATTGTCGGGATTTCAAACCAGACCCTTTCCAATGAAGAAGTGGGTCATCTGAAGACTTGAAATATGCTTAAAATGAGCAAAAGTTTGACCTAACAATAAACCTTCGAAATGAATAGTTTTATGTCCCGATTTGATGATGTGATAGACAACAACATAATCAGAACCGAAGCACCAAATCAAACGCATTGCCAGTGTTTGATTCGATATTCTGGCTTAAGAGATAGTGAGACGATTGCTTGAGGCAAACATAAATCATAAGTAAATCAATGAGTGATTTGATTTAATTTATAAATCATTTGAAACTCCATAAACACTTAAACGAAAGTGAATCCAAACCAGAAGTATTGAAATGACTTGAAAAATATTGTTGAAACTAACCCATTGTTCAATTGTAGCAAAGGAGAATCCACTTTAAGCCGTTGTTGGTCTTGTGGTTCGATTGTAGATATATTGTTATAAGGGAAAACCCTAAGAATTACCTATTGAAAATCTTAACTTCAGTTCTCCCTTTAACCCAATTCCAAAAACTTATTAACGAATCACAAATCTTTTCAATCGTTCGAAGTGCAGAACATATTCAAAAAGTGACAACAATCGATTAAATGTAGACGCTTGTCGGAGGAAAGTTTAAATTGACTCAAGAAAATTCTCTCGAATATTTATGAAGGTATTAACTGCCCATTGCCGTCAAATGAGTTTGCCTTCATGCTTTAGTTTTAGTTATGTTGTTGTCCATCACGTCATCGCATCGGGACATAAAGCCATTCATTTCGAAGGTTTACTGTTTGATCAAATTTCTAATTATTTTAACCATACTTCAAGTCTTCGGATGACCCACCTTTACATTAAGAAGTATGTCTTCAACAGTAAAACAAATGTTTGATAACAGGGAGACCTCAAACATAAATAATATTCAAGACTTGTCGATAAGAAACAATTTTCAAAAGATCTTGAATAGAAGTGAAGTTGATCAATGACGACTAACCAAGCGCAGCGACTAAAAATCATGCAAGGGCCCTTTCGCATAGCACTCGATTAGAGTAGTCCAACCCCACCCCGCTTCTAAGGTTCCGCCCCTGTTCACAAAACATGCCTACTTTCTTAAAATAGCCAGAAATAAACCTCTGAGTGGGTGGAGTAACATTTAGCTATCACCCTCAACAAACTCCTCCCACTAACATACACTCATGCTATATAATTACATATATAAGTTATTCATACTTCCTGAAAGTATACCTTTTCAAACAAGCGATGGAGTCAAGAAACTTTTTTCGTTCTCTTTTCCGAAGCACCAGTGAGCAAACTTTGGTGCAGAAACAAACTAGGGGGCGTGGTAGTCCAGAACTACCTACTACCAGCCCTCCAGCTATTTTCACTCCACTGGTAGTACGCCGTCTTGCGTTGTCGGCCAGGGGTTAACCGTCTTTTTCAAGACGCCGATAGACAACACAAGATGCTAACCCGGTGAATCACTCGCCAAAGATGTCATCGACTTTGAAAGGCTCACGATTTTCGACTTCAATGACATCTCCGCGAGGAGTGACCAAGAGCCTATTGTAAAGCTTAAGGATTTCAATCTAGTCATTCCTCCGAATGATCCTGGGCTTTATCAACACCCTAAATGCAATAGCGAACTTAGAAGACTCGATTATCAAGGTGTTTTTGGTTACCGGTTTCGCTGCATTGTAAAACAATGCAATGATTCCCATGAATCCCTCTAAAAATCACCATATTTTCGGACCTCTGGCCAACCGCAGAAGTAGCCAATCCTCTTCTGAGGTTCCATAAGCACGCCTACGTGTTCCTGTGTCATGTCACGGTTGGTCAAGCTGCTGATCACACATGGGCTATCCAGGATACAGCACGAAAAGTATATAAACTTGCATGCAGCTTTGTAGTAAGCACCTCTCGAACTCTCAATGGCGAATTGAGATGATCAATTTGTCATTGAAGGTCGATAAGATCCATATCTTTAAGTGCAATATGAGTGTGGGCGCTACATTATGCTTCAAGATTTTTGGATCTTCGGAGCTTACTGCAGAGAAAGCAAAGAAAGTTTCGCACTGGCTGTGCCAGATCGAACGCGAAACACTATTTGGTTTCTCATGTGATCAAGAATCGTCGCTGGTTCGGCGATTTACTCTGATTCGGCAGTCGTCTATGCTGGCATAGATAAAAATTCGGGAATGGGCTGGACCCATCAATCTGTAAATTTCGGCGCCAATTCGTGCGCCATGTAATCTTGGTGCCATCAGGTCAGGTATATAATGATGTTTGGAACGAGGTGGAAAGATTGTGGAGCCATATAGAGATTCAGTAGATCTTACAATTTCCCCACTCTTTAAGACCCTCGGGTAAGCTGGGCGATTTATTACAGAATCTTCTTGAAGACCTTATAATCAGGTCAGACCTTCAAGAAGCTCCTGCTAGATTGTACCGAGTATTTACGCGGTCTATGAATTGACAGATGAAATATCTGAATCAGAGGCCGTCAATGCCTCAAGATGCTCAAATTTCTCAGTCTCACGTGGTCTTTGAAAAACTCGGGCATCTAGAAGAACTGAAGGACTCTGACTCAGATACAGAGTTCTAATAGATTTATCTACATAGATTTACTCATTGATATAATATTAAGATAAAGATAATAATAATAATAATATATTAAAAATAATAAAAGTTTATAGAGTTTATCAAAGTTGGCTGTGATATAAATGTATGTATAGTGGTTACGAATTTTCTAAATTTTGATTTTTACAGTTAAATTTTAGGAACACCTGAATAAGGTAAATTTTTGTTGGTTTTGTAAGGTAGATTTTCAATAAGTATGTGTAACTTATATATAGAACTATACAGCGTAGTTGTATGGTAGTGGGACGGGCTTATGTGAAGGGAGGATGTTAACTAGTTGATGCTCTGCCCACTCAGGGGTTGATTTTTGACTATTTTAAGAAAGTGGGTGTGATTTGTGAACGGATGGGCATAGCCTCAGGAGGAGGTGGAGGTGGACTTCTCTCATCGAGTATCACCCAGAGAGACCTAGCTTGATTTTTATAGCTTAGTTAGTGACATTGGCCCTGAATTTGGCCAGTCTAGCTTTAATCAAGATTCGCTTTGATTGAGATTTTGCCTTATTGATAAACTAAGCAATAACTCAATACTGATCTATTAACCTTAAGATCAGGTTTTGTTAGGATTACAATCTTAGATTCTTAGATTCTTAAAATCCTAACAGTTCATGGCCCTATGTTTACTATAATTTCGGTTAATGTTTTTGATGCACAACATTTATTGATTTAAGTTAAAATATAAACTTTTAAAAACAAACAAAACTCTGGGACTTGCAGAAAAATAAAACCGAACCAAAAATACAAATACAACGCAAAGTTGTCGCAATAAATTTCATATTTACAATGAATAAATTAAAAACATTTGATTTTAATATAGAAATAATTTATAAAATTTTCATTTGCTTGATTAGTTCAAGGCTCTGGAAATCATCTCAACTTCACTAAATTTCAAACTTAACTGTTCTCTCTATTAAACTTTCGATTTGTATGTTTCAAAAAGTTATATCCACTAAAGTTTGAGTTCTAAAAGAAACTATGAATATATAAGTGGATATCGTCAAAATTTATTCAATTTTGTAAAGTAACACCAGGGCTCTCAGAAAGCGGATTTTGCCCGCAACTAATGGTGTTCGAAATACCTTTTTGCTCTAACCGAACCTCACCGCAAACCGCAATGTTTCGAACCGCGTTGAACCGATACCTGCTTGTGATTTTGAAATCTGAACCGAACCAGACCGCGAATCGCTAGCATTGGAGCGGAACCAAACAGCAAACTACTCGATATTACTAGAATCGAGCCTCACTGAACCGCGGTTACCCGCGGGTGAACCTCAACCTATATTGAGCATAAATTGTTATATGTTTTATAGTAATCAGATTCACTTGATTTATATAATTCAGATTTAACAATAGAAAAAGTTATTGATTTTTGATAAATTTTGGAAATGTGCAATTATTTTATATTACACTCTGAGTTTTCAATAATATTAGTCTACATGTTAAAAATCCAACGCAATGCAAATAAACAAAAACTGCGTGCAATCTATAGTTTGGGTATGAGCTAAAATAATGATGCATGTGAATTATTAGTCATAGATACCTGAGGTTTTCATTATTTTGTCCATATGAAATTTCTCAAAATATTGCTTTGGTTATCTCCGCGATTCCTAGTGAACAAACCGCAGTTCTCTAAATTATGACCCTATCAAACCGCAAACCGCTTTTGAATCGAAAATGTAGACCGAATCGAACATATCTGCGAACCGCGACGTTCGGGAAAAATAATATCCAACCTAATCAAACCGCGGTTCGGTTACTCGCGGACACCATTATTCGCAACACAAGGAAAACCGAGAGATTTCTTGCATTTCCTCGTAAAATCCTTATTTTTTCCTGGCACATGAAAAGGAAACTTCAACGAAAAGTCAATTGACAAGAAAATTGCAAGGAAAAAGTAGGCGTTAAATCTAAGAGCACTGGTTAAATATGATGGTAATTGCAAACTTGGATCGAGTATAAGTTTGGCATATACTTGGATAATATCTATTATCGAAAGCATGTATAAGTCTAAGACTAATGAAGATATGTTTTCTTCTATTTGTGAAATATTAGGCATTATTATGTTATCGTTAATATTAGCCTTTATTACTATTAAAATATTGAAATTCATTTGGACATCAATTGTAGCGAATCTGGGATTTGGAGCCAAGTGGTGTGGACGAGAACAAACTTGGGCCGTAATAACTGGATCTACTGATGGCATTGGTTTAGCTTATGCTCAACAATTGGCCAAAAAGGGATATAATTTGTTACTTATAAGTCGTAGTCCAGTCAAACTCAATAAAGTTAGAGATGATCTCAAATCGATCTCTGATGAAATAATAATCAGAACATTAGCTGTAGATTTCAGTCGAACTGATATTTACGATCAAATAGAAAATGAATTGAAAGATTTAAGTGAGATTCATGTACTCGTCAATAATGTTGGTATTGCTTATCCGAACTCTTGTCCAGAGTTTTTCACACAGATACCTAATGTTAAGGAGTTTATCACTACATCGATTAATGTGAATATAATTTCGTGCACACGTCTAATCTACATGATTTTGCCTAAAATGGAGGTCAAAGGTCGTGGCATCATAATCAACATGTCTTCATATACAGCGTTATTTCCGACACCTCTATTATCTATATATTCAGCGACCAAAGCATATATGGATCACTTGTCGCGTTCACTTCAAGTTAAATATGAAAACAAAGGAATCACTATTCAAACTGTATTACCATTTTATGTCTCAACTAATATGATTAAAAATGTTCAGACTTCACTCTTTATTCCATCATCACAACAGTTCGCAAAGAGTGCTCTTAAAACCGTTGGAATCGAGAGCCGAACTTTTGGTTATCCCACACACAAACTGATTGCTTGCTTTCAAAACTCTGTCTCTCATTTGTTCGGCACTAACTTCATTATGAAATACGCTTTCAATCACTTCAAAGAAATTAGGCGAAGATTTCACGCAAATGAGAAGTTAGATAGTTTTGACATCAGGCTATTTATTTCAATCAAATCTCGTTAGAAATTTTTTATCAATTATTAATTTTTTAATTCATTCGACACATTTACACAAACCTTTATTTAATAAATGCTATTTTCCGACTTTCACTTAATTATAGAGTCCTTTATAAAAATAACAAAATTGTCTTTCATCTATAATTGATTGAAATTTATCTGAGAATTCCGTACCGAACTTCATCTCCTTGCTTGAGGTCTTTCGTCTAAATTTACAAAACATTTTGAGAGGTTATTGTAGATATTGGCACATAAATTGATTAAATTTTTGTCAGCAGAAGATTCTAATCATAATTAAACTTATCAATATAATTTGAACGTAGTTATTTAGTGGTGTTCGGTCATTTCTTAATTTTATAAAAGTTATGATAGAAATAAATAAATAAAATCTAAATCTAAGTAATTCATTATTAAAACTCGGTTTCAGTCAAATTCACTTAAAACAATTCACTGACTATTTAAGATAGACTGATAGCTTCAATATTATCACGTTTATTCTTGTGACTTGGGATCGATATAATTTCTCATGTAATGTGTGTGTCTAGGAATGAGTAAATTGAAATCAGGGACCTCAATGTGAGATTCCAATTTACTTTTATCTAATTCTCTATCTAAGAGTCAGGTTGGACTCTATAGAGTATGCTATACTTTTTAAAGTAAATTGTTTGATACTCACCTTTCGTACCCTTTATTATAAATATGATATAAATATATACTTTAAATAAGAGAGTTCTATTTCTTAATAATTATTTTATTATAACTTTTGATGTACAATGAATAACAGTTAACAGTTAAGGGTTTGTTTTATCTGTCTCTGTTACACAACTTTTCTTGCCTTTTATAGTTTTTGGTTCTCACAATAGTTATTTTTGTCTGAAAACAAAAAAAAATATTTGTGTTTTCTGTAATTTAGGTAAATAGTACTTATACTATTATTTATCATCCAAGTGGAAAATGATCTTTTACAGTGATCTCTAAGATAATTACTCATTACAAATGAAAGTTGTAAACTACACTTTCTATTTTACTACTAAACTACTTTACTATAGATTAAAGTTAATCTCTTAAGATGACTAACTAAACAATTATAGAAACTAAGCACTATATTTTTTTTATATTTCACAATATTTTTAAACTTGTGATCAAAATAAATTTTTCTATAAGGAATAATCATTTGATTGCAAATTCAAATTTAAAAATTAAACTATGATTTAATTCAAATCGAAAATTTAAGTGAATATTTGAGTAAAATGATTAAAATATTGAATATAAAAGTAACTATTGAATCAAAGTTTTATTTATGTCAAACTGATCAAAATTTCATTTTATTTCTATACGTTTTCACTTTTGTAACTGAATTGTATGTAATTTATATTTTTGATTGCGATGACTGGACCTGTCATATTTATAATCAAATAATACAGGGTTTTGTTGCTTTTTGACTTACTTGCATTGTTGGAATGAGACTGAAATTTGCTGCTTCAATAATGCCCGATTGCTTCAGTTTAAGCGCACCATAGTGTGCATTCGAAAAATTACTTAACTAACAATCAAAGTAAAGGCTTAACAATGTTAAGAATTAATACGACTTGAATCTAAATATTCGTCCTATGCTTTCCTCAATTTGAGAGTCACATTTAAAGAGGCAATTTATTGGGAGAACCAACTTTTTTATTTATAGTCCTAACTTAAGGATATTAAGTTTGAAGCATGAATTAGGCAATAACTAAGAAAATAAAGCATACTTTATTTTTCCTAAAATCCCTATTTTGAACTTAAGTCCCTATTCCCAAGATAAATCCCTATTTTTCTAAAAACAGGTGCAATTTTCATATCAACCGGAAATTCTAAAGATTAAGATTAAAATGCCATAGATTATTGATCTTATGCTAGAAAGCAGATTGTTTAATCATTTAAGTTTTAGTTTTTGGATGATGAACATTACAAAATTCTTTTATTTTGTTCATCACAATAAAATAAAACCGAAAAGCCTTTTAAGTGTAAAACTTTAAAATATTGTGCGTTTAAATAAAGAAGTGCTATCAACTAATGGCCAAACGCTATATTGTAATGTCTGTTCTCAAGAAATTAGATTTGATGAAAAGCACTTAAAAGATAGAGTTAATTCACATTTTCAAACTGCAAGACATCAGACACAATTGGAGAAGCAAAATATTCGTTTGCGACAACAATTCATCAACATATCAATGGAAAATGCGTTAAATAATGAAATAAAAAATGAATATTTCAGTGCGTTAACGAAAGCATTTCTCACTGCTGATATTCCTCTCCATAAACTTAAAAATCCTGTGCTTAAGGAGTTCTTAGAATCTTACACGAAAAGACCCCAACCACATCCGCAGACATTAAGACAATCTTACATTCAAGATATATTTAGCGAAAACATTTTTAAAATCCGTGAAGTAATTGGCGATAATGACATTTATTTGACATTCGATGAAACAACAGATGAATGTCAGAGGTATGTCTTTAATGTCTTAGTTGGAGTTCTTAATTCAAAACCATCAAAGCCAATGTTTATTTATTGTAAGCAAATTGAAAAACCAAATCACACCTCTTTTCTTCAAGCGGTGAACAATGCCTGCAATCGCATTTATCCAAATGGTATTGACTACGATAAGTTAAAACTTATCGTAACAGATCAGGCACCTGTTATGGTAAAAACTGGACAATTTCTGAAACAAACATATCCAAAATTGAAGCATATTACATGCTTAGCACATAAATTACACTGTGTATGTGAAACTATTCGAGAGGATAATGATTTGATTAATAATTTCATCTCATTAATGAAAAAGGTTTTACGTAAATCACCACAAAGAATACAACTGTTTCGCAACTTTACTGGACTTCAATTACCACCCAAGCCCGTAATAACTCGTTGGGGCTCATGGATTAATACTGCATATTTCTATTCCCAACACTTTAATAAAGTTTTAACTTTTATAGAAAAGTTAGAAATTAAATCGAAAACTATTGAAAAACTTAAGCAAATTACGCAGTTACACACCGATTTGTTAAACATTTCTGAGTTCAACTTTCTAGTCAATGGAATAAAAACACTTGAAACCTTTGGATTAAAAGTTACAGAACAAATGGACATCTTAAACGAAGCTGAGGCTAAACTTAAAGGAAATGCTTTGAAAAAACTAAGAGATTTAAAGTCTAAGAATCCCGATTTGATTGGGTTCACTAAAGAAGACAACGATTATGAACAAAAATTTCAGACAAAGTATGCCCCACTGGTATCAGTAGATGCCGAACGTTCCTTCTCTCATTATAAGTCAATCTTAACTCATAAACGACAAAACCTAACTGAAACTTCAATTGAAATATTAAATGTGATTAATTTTAATCAATTTTTGTACCAAAACATTGAGAATTAAAATAAAGTAATCATTTATTAATCCCTATTTTAAGTCCCCATTTTTGACTTTTTGAGTCCCTATTTACCAACCATAAACCAGTGTTTTAAGTACCAATTAATTGCCTCTTTAGTCATATTTGTTTAAAACAAGTTTTGTGTAGCACTGAAACTTGCATTTGATGCCCGGCGCGCTACACTGGTCATTCGTTTTATCTAACTCAACTTATCTAATGCTTATAGTGGTACTGGACTTGAGTTGGTTAAATTAGGTAAAAGAAGTGCTTTGCATAGTGCGTTAGGCGCCGAACGCAAGTTTAAGTGTTCTACTCCTGTGTACCTACTATTTCGTGCGAATTAAACGAGGTACTGGACTAACACTTATCTAATTTAAACCTAACAAAACCAAGTTGATATAGAGAGCGATATTTGTAACAACATAGGTAGTAATATACAAGTAGGATCTAATACGTTCGTTCAATGGCTCATTTGACGCTTGTATCAAATTGTTTGATTATGTTTTATATAAAATTGCGATAAAACTATTTATGGACATAATAATCATTTTACACATAATAAAAACATGACGTTTAAACCAGCCAAGTTTTCATATGTGCCAATACAACTGTTTCAAGGCTGTTAATGCATTAAAGAGTATCAAAATTTAAATTACGAGATACAATTTCATTTAAGTCATTAATAAGCTTTGTTTCAAATTGACTTTATCGAACATTAGTTTAGTTTAGTTGCTGTCTCTTAATTCAAAGTAAGGTTTAAAGACTTGAAAATCAAACACTTTTTATTTTATTTCATGTGATAAAAGATATAAATTACTTCTCAAAAGTGATAATTCATTAATAATTAAGTCAATGAAATAGAAGGAGGCGTGAAGCAGTAGCTATATAAGAGTTTTTTTATGATTGTAGTCTGTTGAATAGCAAGTTTTGCAACTTTCGTATTGTTATTTCCGGTACAGGTTTATGTTAGGTCCATGCGATCCCTTACAATATGACTACTAAGATGTTCAAAATTAATTTAAGATATTTTTAACTATTGTTTCTCAATTAAATCAATTTAATTTCGAGCATTTTAGCTTAAGTTTATTTTTATTTTGTTGTTTAAAAACATCTTAAATTAATTGTGTAGACTAACGGAGTTGTATTATAAGTTAGATGGTCGCATAGACTCGACGTAAACATAACATAGACCTTGCATTAGAGATAGCAGTGTATAGCATGCAAATATTAGTCAATTTGGCTGTGAATAAGTTCCAACAATCATTTTCGTAACCAATTATCGACAAAGTTTAAGATTATTAGTTTTAGTGTAAAAGCCACCTCTTCATATATTTCAAACTGATTAATAATCCATTACTTGGTTGTATTTTAGAAGATTACTGTTTGACCAAATTATGTGTAGAGAACAAAACATGTTTTATTTGTCCATTAAGATAGCGGTAACAACAGTAGTGCTATGAGAAATACTAGCAAAATAGTGAACACATACATTCTGTCCATCCAATATATATTTGTTACAATCGGCAAAATCAAACAAAACACTTTAAGAGGAGCCACCAGTAGCGCAAATATGTTTACAACACCACGATATAGCAAAAGCAATATCTGGTCCCAAAACTCATTGACTAATTCAAAATAGCCTCTTAATAGTGAAACCTCGTTATAGTTAATGAAAAATATTAGTCTCCAGTAGTTCACTATATCGAGGTACTACCGTATTAACTCAAAGATATCAATATACTTCATCAATAGGTTTAGGCAAAATAGTGAGAATCCCTTTCCCATCAAATTTTTGAGTGTAGTTCAAACCTATAGCATATCCACAATCATCCAAATATAAGTTGTCTTCCATTTTATTGGCACTCTGATGATTCACTCTATAATTTATTTAAAAGCAACTAAAATCTATGCATCGATTTAAACTGAATCTCATATCCATTCATATTAACTTGATCATATTATGCTCATGAGCTTCATATGCAAAAAGTAATATGATTTGACACTCTTTCGAGGATACAATACAGATACAAGGTTTAGCTGCAATTTGCGCAAACTTTCTACACTATTACCAGTACTGCAAATGAGGCTCACACTCGGCTGAAGTTTCGGTTAGATTTCAAATTGCGTTCAAATTTACATCTCATATCATCTCATATCTCAAAGACTATATTGTCAGTAGATTTGAGTGAACATTGAGTTCTCAATCTATTTTATTGAAAATAAATACATTCTAGTGATCAAGAAGAAAAAATCAGTATAAAGTAATTTATTGTAATAAGTTTCTAGTTCTGAGGCTTGAATGGCTCAAAGATCAGAGCCATTCAGATATCAGCACAAGGTGCGAAATTGAGAAAACTTTATTATAAAGTTTTAATTCTTCAAATTTTTTAGTCTAAATAGTTAAACATTAACATTAACAATATTTACTAAAACGTATAACAAGTAATATAAAGACTAAACAATAATAATTGTTATTGTGAAGCAGAGCATTTGCAGATGACTTTATGTGACAGTGATCCTCATTTTGATACTGTCCAATGCAAGCAGCAAAACCAATGACATGCGCCACGTATGACTGTTCTTGAGTTCTTTGGAAGAGATATGACATCGGACCTGTGCTGTAGAGTGCTGTTCAATAAATAAAATATCAGTTATATAAAACTTGATCAGGTTTGATTGTCTCGTTGATTGCATACCGACATCCTCTCCCCCATGGTTTGACTCAATCAAATGCACAGCCGAATGAGGCATGTATCGCAAGTTAGCTAGGAATCAAGTTAAACTTTATTTAAATTTATTGGCAAATTAGTTGACTCACTTGTATCTACAGTTGACGGATCAGTCCTCGGATTTTGATAACCGGGTCCATTGCCATACATCAGTGTTGTGAAAGGTTTCG
Source organism: Archegozetes longisetosus (assembly GCA_018873245.2). Lineage (NCBI taxonomy): Eukaryota > Metazoa > Arthropoda > Arachnida > Sarcoptiformes > Trhypochthoniidae > Archegozetes > Archegozetes longisetosus. The sequence goes on from JAEMBT020000007.1 coordinate 10,540,406, forward strand.
AATTTGAGTCATTATCTGCTAAACCAAGTATTGAATTTCCTCTCTTTGGATATCCATTAATAGTGAGAGAATGCGAATGATCTGCGGTCACAACAATTAGAGTTTCATCTTTTGGTAGCATTTGATAGGCTTTTTCTATAGCCTTGTCGAAAGCAAGAGTTTCATAGAGTGAAAGTGTAGCGTAATTGTCGTGATGTGCGTGATCTATTCTTCCTCCTTCTACTAGTAACACAAATCCATTTTGGTCTTTTCTCAGAATCTTAATGGCGGCTTCTGTCATTTCTTCGAGAGATGGTTCACCATACTCTGACTTATCTCTCTCCTGTTCATAAGCCATATTAGACCAGTTGAACGCTCCGAACAAGTATTCAATTTTGTTTAAATGAATATTTCTTAATTTGGCTGTATTATTAACAAATTCAAATGTGCCTTCTTTCAAACCACTCTTGCGTTTTCTTTCAATCCATTCCTCAATCAGGTTCTTGTCGTCTTCTCTTCGCCCATATTTTTCTCCACTTAGGTCCAAAGTTGATTTTGGTAGTAGATGTCTTCTTCCACCTCCCATAATAACTTTCAACTTAGATCCGGGTTCTTCTTCGATGAGTTGTTGTGCGATATCTTTACATTTGCCTGTGATTGGAGATAAAATGCTTCCTTCCCAATCACGGTGTGGAATATGAGCGTAAGACGCTGCCGGAGTTGCGTGAGTTACTCTCGTTGTGGTCACAAAGCCTGCACTTTTGCCTTCACAAATGTCAAAGATAGACCAAACTTATCATTCTAATTTGAAATCATTTCAGACATCTTTCATTATATACCCGAGTCGACAGCCCATTGCAAGATGGATGAAACAGCATTCTGTTTGACTGCATCACAGTTTGTTTCATTCATTGTTATCCTAGCGTTAACTCCTACTGTATAGTAGTTAGCTTTCACTCCACATAGAAATGCAGTCGCAGTTCCTGCAGAATCGGGAACTTGACGATCCACGTTATATGTCTAATATCAATTCATTTTTATAAAAACATTTAATCGATAAACTATTCATTCGTAATAAGGTATTCAATCATAAGCATCAAACGATACTATGAATAAGACTGAATTTAACCTATAATTTACTGACAATATTCTAAGAATGGATACTTTAAGAACCATGAGCTCTTCACTGCATTCGCTACTTAATGCAAACGAAAATGCTTCAAATGCATTTTTAAATGCATAGAAAAGTTTTGACAAAAATCAAACGAAAACTTGGTTTTTCTTCATTTATGGTTACATATTAGGCTCGAATTTGAGTTCCGTTAAGGAAGAGTTATAATGGATGAATGGACCCACACTTAAACTAAAAAGCTACTTTCAATGTGAGTGAGCATCATCTGCAACAATACTCCTCAATTAAACTAAAGCAAATACTTAACTATTCATAAGTGAAACTATATTTTTCAGGTAATAATTTGATAAGATTCTAACCTTGATTAAGGAGAGATGAGGGAATTCTTCAAAAGACAAAATAGATTCTTCTCCTGATCTATTGTTGAGTTGTCCTTTTAATATTCGGGATGCTGTTACTGTTGCCACACTCATTCCATCTCCAATAAATAGAATTACATTTTTAGCTTGTTTGTGAATTTTTTCTAGCTTTAACGAACGATGTAATTCCGACTTCGAAAGGTCATTCCAGTATTTAGGATCCAGTTCAGCTATTCATTCAATTATAAATATATCATTTGTATGGTTTAAAGATTGATCTTAACATTTAAGCTAATGAACAAAACATAAGAGAAATAGTGATATGTGCTTTGTATTTGATTCTTATGCTGTTCCTATTCGAAGAACGAGAAAATTGTTGAGACTTTAATTTTTGTGAAACTATATTGTGAAATGTTCGTCCTTTATCTTGTCTCAATAAAATGGCATTTAATCTGCTGGCACAAGCATTTTACAACGAATTGCGGTACTATATCACAAAAATGATATATCAAACTGACACTAATTGGCAGTCTATTAGGGCTTATCTATGATTAATATAGATGTATAAACTGCAGTCAAAACTTAGCTTATAATAAAGTCATGTTTAAAGTTTGCTAATTAGCACAAACTCTTCGATATAGTATAGCGAAGGGCATTATTGTTTATTACTATAAAAATAAACCAAAACAATAATAAACACATATATAACATTAATCAATAATATTTTTTATAGTAATTTAAAATAAATCCCATTTTTGTCATTAAATGCTAGATAACATAACATATATCTTGATAATCTGTCAAACAATCTATGATCAAAAGCAGGCCCATTAGATCTTCTATTACAAGGTTTCTCAAGAATTCTCTTTACACAATCAGTTAAAAACTGAAGACTGAAAAAAGGCCTCGAAAATTCAGACTTATATCTGACTTATCTAACTTTATTTAACTTATTTTTTTCTGGAAAACGTCAAAATCCGAAATGTCTCACATACAAATACTAGGAACTATGTTTAATTGATGTTTTATTATCTTGATTTTTGTTCATGTTTCTACTCTTATTCATTTAATCAAATCTATGATATTTTCTTCAAATTCAATTAAATCTGTCCCGAAATCATCTAAATTTGACCAAACCATTGCTTACGAATTTGTAGCTATTTTGAGTTAAATACTTGTTTGTATGAAAGATTTGAATGTCATTTGTTGCCCACATGTGTTGTACAAACATTACGTAATTCTAGGTATTGACGCATTTTTCAATTTTAATTAATTTATTTTATCTGTTAATCAAATATTGAACACTAGTGGCTTAACCTTCATGGAACCTATTTGCAATGATTAAAGGTTTAAAAACTGATTAGATATGGCGTCGAGTATGAAATTTTTCATATTTAGTTACGAAACTTAATTCTCTATTATAATTAATAGTTCATTTTTTTGCTTTTCTCAAACGATTTGTTTTATTCAACTAATTGGTAAAAGTCTTAACTCTATTAATGAAATTAACTCTCTTAAAACTTATTTTCATTAATTGATTGGCACAGATTGATGTTGAAAATTTGTTACAAAATTAGCTTTGAATTTATTTGACAATTGATTAACTTAATTAGAAGTAATGATAAGTTATCGAAAAAGTTGTTGCTCTAAAATTTGCTAATACTGTGATTCACTTGAAGCATTTAGCACTACCTAAGCATATAGCAACTTATACAGTATCAAGTTTACTTTTGATTACACCCAACAGTTCAATCGGAAACCTGATAACTTCAAACAATCTAAACCATTTTAGTACAACTGAACTCTCGTTAAAAACTAGAAATAGTATTCAGATAAACTAAAAAGCTATAAAACAATTAATTTAACGGCAATGAAAATGATGTCTAATACTATAACATATATTAGAATCGGATATCTGAAAAAGCCTAGTTACAAATTATCAACCTGTAAAGTTTCTTTAAAATTAACTTTGAGAACTTATTTTATGTCTATAACATAACATTTGGTCTATTTACAAAAATATCTGCCAACAATATTTGATTAGATTAGTATTTATTGAACTCAAATCTCGCGTAATAATGTTTTATAACAGGCCTCGCCAGACCACGGCCCGCGAAGACTTTCAAGAAAACATAACAATGAGCTCTTAAGTTTTAGATAAGGCTTTGGTATTATATACTATTTAACTCTATTGAAATTTGTTGAATGCTATTTTTAATACTAAGATAGAAGAACTGTTATCTTCCAAGGAATAGTTTCATTATTTGAAGCTGTCATTTATTCCCAGAGATGAAGTCACATCATTGTATTGACATGCGATTTCATTCTTCTTGTAGTTAAAATAATGGTTAAATGAATTATTTAATAAAATGATTTTCTGGCTCTTTCCTGGAATTATTTTCACATTTTGGTTCTCCAGTGAGAAAAGTGTGGTGGGCTTGTTTTATAACGTGAAAATCGCTTAACGTAGCGTATTTGTCATTATTGCAATTTTCTGTTCAAATTATAGGCTATTTTCAGTCGCATCTCGCATGTCAGCAAACATCATAGTTGCCAAAAAAGATTTCAGATTAATAAGATATTCATATAAACATCACACTTTTATAAAATTCATGATCAATTAAACAAGCAAATATTAGGAATTAATCCTTCGTCGTTCCCGACATATTTCTGAAACAATTGACCAAGTATTTAGAAAATACTGTAACCTCAATACTTTTTATAAATAATCACTGATAATAGTCATAATAGTTGTAAGAAAAAGTTCGAAAAGTTATAGATTAGAGATTTGAAATAACGTTTAGAATGACAAAAAGTAAATAATGACCAGAAATGATAGTGATTTGTAAAAACATCACTTGTTTTGTGAGCACTATTTGAAAAAGTTGATCAAAGCTGCTGGTCTTTTTTGTATGAGTTAGCATTTAAGTTCATATCTGTTTCTCAATTTTTTCTCATAAAGTACTTTTTTCTATTCCCCCAGACCATTTTTGTCAGCTTTTCCACTTGAACCGTACAAAAAAACTGACTTTTAATTTACCGAATCTACACGACCAAAAATGAAATTAATGTTCAAATCTTTGATTGTCTAATGTTTGAGGCATTCCGATAGTAGTACAGTATTTGGAATGTCAGATAACTGCTTCTCTATTTATCTCTTTAGATTTTTTATAAGTGTGCGGTCGCTCTCATTGAGTACAATATAACCTTAACTAAACTTAAAAACGTGATCTGCAGCAATAAAATGAAATCTGCACTAAAACTGTATTTTACCATTAGTCTATGAAATTCTTGTGCCGGACCATGTAATCTGTAATAACTGAATTTTTGTGAGCTGTGTCCTGTCATTAGTTGTTGGTAATCTATTCAAGTAATAAGTTAAAGGATATGTTTATTAAGGACTACTTCATGCGTCAATTCTGTTGCTTTAATTCAATTCTTACACATTGCGGGATCTATAGTTCAGTCAATCCTCAAAGGTGTTTAGTTTTTGCACAGTATATAAAAATTGAATTTCCTGAAAAGATAAGAGTGTGGCATTCCTTATGTTTAATTCAACAACCATATTGTACTTGAGCCTGATTGGTGCACACTTGTTAATTTTGAAACACCATTAAGCTTTTACATTATACAAAAATATGCAAATCGCAGCATAAAATGATCCACAATTGAACTGAATGAACAAATGTAAAATTTACATAGTTTATTCATTACAGCTTCGGATTATAAATTTAATTCTTGATGAATACACAAATTCAATAACTTCTCATAATAAACAAAATATGGAAAATATTACCCAGAATATTTTGCAGTTGAAGCAAAAATTGAAAGTAATTCAGTAATGAAAAATATTTATCTTAGAATTGCTAAGTTTGATTGCAAAATTCTAGTTAAAAAGAATCCAAAATTAGTCAAGTGATCCAACCTGTGTTTTCTTAAGGATTCATGAGATTAAGAGGCATACAAAAACTTAAGATACGAACTTCAAAATTTAGTGGTTTCAATCATTGAATCACAACAGGTATAACACAATAATTGATTACTGCAATTCAAGTGTAAATTCAAACTTAAGGCATCAAACAAAAATAGATTGGTAAGAGTACATCAAAATTTATAACTTCCCGTTCGAGATTTTTGCAAATATTCGTCAAAAAATTGCAACTGAATGTGTGTGAAATAACCTGAAAATTTCATATTAAATTCCTAGTAAACAAATAGAAGCTTAGAAATAATCCTTTTCAGGTGTACAGTTGAAGGTAACAACTAATCGCAAAATATTCATTGCAGTTTCATTGCACTCAAAATCAATTATTTGAGTCACATTAATGTTTAGATGAAAGCAAAACATGATTTTATGCTGCTATCAAAACTAGTTTTCAACCACATTACCTTTAGTGGGACAAAGCATCGTCTCTTAACTTATATTCGACGAGACATTCAAATAACGTTAAGTTTTTAATGACTTAATTTGATAATAAGATAACGTTAGATTTACAATAAGTGGTTCTTACCTTTATTGAAATCAAAACTTGATATTACATGAGATGATGTGAACGGACTCTTTACTAGTAGAAAAATATTTAACAAAAGTAGGTAATCAATCAGATTCATTTTGGTGAGCGTTTCAATTTTTAAAAAATAAAACTTAATAAAATATTTGACTCAATGAGACTAAATTGGCACAGAAAAACTTGATTCTCAATTCTGTGCACACATTTGCCTCTCAGTCAAATTGCTAATCTACTGAAGACTACATGAAAGCATATTTGTGTTAAGTCTATTTCAGTCTGGCTCAAGCATATCTAGTATAAAGAGTGAAATCTATAGCTCAATAATTCAAATACTAATAGCATTATTTCCACAATACGTTTCGAACCTGTAGTTGCACTTAAAGGCACAATATATAGCATGTTCAGTTACATTGTTTGTAGTTATGCTTTTTAGAATTACTCCAAAGTGCAAAACATTGCATTTGTTTTTATGAGTTATTTGAGGCTACCAAAAATACAACTTCGTATCAAATCAATTATATTTAATGTGCCAGCTTATAACTTTGCCATATTTTTTTTATAGATAGTGATCAATCATTTTCTAGTATCAACTCATTATCAGTTACCTATTGAACGCTTTATCAACTTATCTGCCAGAGTTTATCCATCTTTACACTTGGAAACTCTTGAAGATCTTTCAATCGAAACAGTATCAATTTTGCACATACACGACAGACAAATAAGAGTATCAGTTAATTAAGTGAATTAATTTCCTAATTTATTACTTTATTCATACAGTTTGCAGACAAAGAATTATTAACTATTTCTAAGTGTAATCAGCGGCTATTTCGTAGGAAAAATCGATTATTATTTGAGTTAAATAATTGAAATTCAAACGAATCAATCAATTTTCTTAACAAATACTGTACAAAATGACACTAACCTTATGTTTTTTATGCTAAAATTAAAACATTAACAAAAAGTTAACTCTCATACAGATATTTGCCTAGAGAAAAAAATCGCTTATTAAGCTAATGAAAGACAGTTTTTTCAAGTCGGTTATACTTTGCATCATTCGTTTGGCAGTTATTCACAAACTCTGTTTAAATCAACATCTTTTCCTTTCAATTTGCAATATAGTTAACCACAAATAATAACCAAATACAACATCAACAACAGTTCAACTTCTAATAATTTTCAGTGAATTCGTTGCTATTGTTTAAACTATTGTTTTGCACCTAAATGTTTATCAATTGATTGGCTAATTTTGACTCTCTAAAAGAAATAATCAAACTTAATATAAGTAATTAGTTGTAAATACAACTGAAATGATATCGAATCTAAGTCAAATCAAGTCAATTATAAATCAAGTGAAATAAATTGAAAAGATCAAATACAAAGTTACAAAAAATTCGTACGAATTAAGTTAAACATAAAAATTTCAACTTTAAAAATTGGAAAATAAATCTGTGGCTCAAAATTGAAAACTAATTCATTGTCACAAAAGTATTAATAACTATAATAATTATTATTTCAATAAGAGCTAAATATGTTAATTATAATCTGAAAATTTGATTTAAGCGGTTCTGAGGATGATATGAATCCCAGAGTCAGTTTCGACCAATTCAGACATTTCCCCGACCTTGAGAGCAAAGGCCGCATCTTCGAAAGGCTTCTGCATCGCTCCACGCGTGAAATAACCCAAGTCTCCGCCCTTCTTAGCTGAAGAACAATCCGATAGTTCTTGAGCCAGCTCTTCGATCGTGGTCTTCCCTGATTCAATCTGTTTTCGATATTCTTCAACTAATTCTCGAGCCTCCTCCTTAGATCTGGTGATCTTTTCTTCCCTCCAAGAAGACGGTCGACGACTTGCGTTGTGTTTGACCAACAGATGAGAGCAACGGATCTTCTCGTTGTCCTTAGTGCTGGCTTCAGTGGTCGGTCGATCCCATTGAGACTCCTTCGTGTAAATATTTAGGTAATACACTTGACCAGTGCTTCGACTGATTCGTTTCTCCCATCCTTTCGGTAAGTCTTCATTGTTTTCTTCTTCCATTATTCAAGATATGGTTTAGATATTAGTATACTTTTTGTATGACTTTGTTTGACTTTTCTTTTGATTTCTAACTCAAAGATTTCTTATCAAAAGATTATTATTGATTTTGATTACTATTACTTAATTTATCGATTGTTATTATTTATTAATCAATTCTGTTATAAAAATGACCGTAAATTGATTTTGGTTTTTGGCAGTTTTAATGGTGACTCAATTGTTCAAAATAATTGAACGATCACTTAATTTATTAATAATCTTCTTATTTGTCTATGATATCAAATGGAAGACAAAAAGAAGGACGACACTGTATTGTTTTGTCCTATCAATTATTAAGTCTTATTCAGATATGTCTCAAAACAGATCTTATTAAACGTCACTTCGATGAGAACCAAATTTTCAGATGCGGCAAAACTAACATCCAATAAATTGATGACTAATCTAATAATCTTAACCCCACTCGTTAATTTAGTACTATTTCATCTCGAACCTGAGCGTCAAAATTGAGTCTATCAAGAGATCGTTTATAAACTACGTTGTTGTACAAACAGAGGAGGACTAGTAAGAGCTCACTTTCACGAAGTCAAGTCTAACAGAAGAAAACTGTAAAAATGAAGACAGAGTCTAGAACAGGGATGTTTACACTTAAGGTTATGTGCACGTCGTTTTATATTGACTCCTAAGTCCACAATAAGCTTACATTTGCAATGAAAGTTAATGCAAAGTAAACATCTGTCATCGATTCAAAATCGAAACAAATGATGTCTCTCTCAGATGAGTTGCGATCAATATTTTTTTGTTTTGTGGAAAGACTTATCTTTTAGAATTAACTTCACTACAGATGTGCCGTTTTAGCAAAATCAGTTGTATTAAAAGCTTGATTTTGTTTACATTTTGTACAATTATATACTTTGAAGTGACATTAATGTTATTCCATGTTAATTATATATGAAACGTCACATTAATAAATATATTTACAAATAGTTACGAAATACAATTTGTACAATACGTTTGTTTATTTTGCATATCTTAAGTGCAACAATTCTTTAATACATGTATTTATACTTTCTATAGATATTGACATTTAAAAAATAATTTTAATATTTTATATTGCAACTACAAATGATTTTTTGATTCATAATAGATTTTATTGTTAATAAATATTAATTAAACAGTATTTTGGAATATTATTATCGATAAACCAAAGATTTAGTGGAGATAATGTCTGAATCAGTTCGTTATCAGCCAAACAGAGGAGAAGGAGATGAGAAGAATACATCTTTTGGTGAAGAAATGCATGAATTCATAACGTTTCAACGACAACTATCGCGTCCGACAGATCACTACAATCTGTCTCAAAAAGCAACTGCATCCAATGTGAACCCATACAGTCCTCCGCCAAGAGCCAGTCATTCGCCACACACCTATATCTCTAAGTTTCTTCGCGATCCAATCACTACTTCATTGAACTCGTTCAGTCGGGTAACAAATTTTGTCACAAGTCCCACTTTTTATGACGAAGACTACATCTCGACATTACATCTGTTGCGACCGCCTGGATCTGCTGAACGAGTTTCTAAAGATGGCAATCACTCGAATGAAGAATCTGTTAATTCGAATCAAAATAATGTTCCTTTACCACCGCCTTCGTTGCCATCTATTCCTTGTTCTCAACTCCAATACCGTCTTCCGGCTCTGACTCCTGAAGAATTTGAAAAAGATTACATCGAACAAACTATTGATAAAGTCTTGGAAAGAGTTTTTAGAGGAGTAAGAGTTTGACTATTTTTCAAATAACTTGTTATCCAGTATCTCTTGAGCATCAGTTCATTTTGAATATTATAAATTATCCTAAATTTGAACTTGTTTGACACTCTATTTACACTTTTAATCACTTAAGTCGAGTTTTCATGAATTCATGTTTGACTTGTTGTTAATAGGGTTTGAGCGATAATGAGTTACGACGTCGATTGTGGCCAATCGTTTTGGGTCTAACCGATCAAATCTCTGAGTTCGATTGGTCTGAACTGAACGATTTATACGAAAAGTACTATTCGCAGTGGAATTCAATATTACCCGATCAGGAGACGAGATTTACAGCTTATAGGGAAAGAAAATCGCTGATTGGTAAATATATTAAACTTTTATTATTGTAATTAATTTAATGAGTTATGAATTATTGTTGCAGAACGCGATGTAATTCGATGTGATAGATCCCATCAGTTCTATAAGGGAACAACTGGTAATCTGGAAAAGTTGCGTTCCTTACTGTTAACTTACACAATGTATGACTTCGATACAGGATATGTTCAGGGTATCTATCACTATACGATCACTTTTAAACTGATTTTCTTGATATTTCAATTTTATTAACTTTAATCTTGAAGGTATGTCTGATTTGGCGTCTCCTCTCTTGTATGTGATGGATGGCAACGTTATGAAAGCTTTTTGGTGTTTCGTTAGAGTCATGAAACTGATAGTATGTTTTCAACTGAAGTTCTCTTTGCCTATATTGTTGTAGAACGCGCTAACTCTTACCTAACTTAATATGGTGTTAACTCCTCACGTAAACGCGATCTAAAACGATAAGTGAAGGAAACTAAAGCCATGTTTTTATCAATGATTTTAATTTCATATTAATCATTTTGATTTGACGTTAAACTGTTTTATAGGGTTGTAATTTTGAAATGTCTCAGATGACCATAAAGTATCAGTTGGAAATGCTTTGGAAGTTGATAGAATTGACTGATCCCTGTTTTGCTCAATATTTGGGTAAGTCATCAAATTACTGTTAAATTGTTTCAAATAAATAACACTAAACAATATAAAGGATATATGAAATATTTTGACAACTAATTTAAAGTGACATTGAAAATAATAGAAAACGCCTTAATATCATTGAAATTATAGCCTATTATGTTTATCTAGTATTAATCTAATAACTTTATAGCAGTTTTTACTAACAGTCTTAACTTTTATTAGCGGCTTATATTGAGACCTAATAAAGATTATTATTGTTAGTTAGTCTGATTTCATTCAGACAATGGGTTCAAAAGTGATACTTTTCAATACTTGAAGTAATCATTTTATATGGCCCGAAGCCTTATTTCATTTTAAATTGGGTTATATTCTCAGTGAAGGCGTTAGTATTATTCTCCAGAACATAGTAAACGACTTTAAAGCTTATGCCAAGAACAAGAATCTTTTGATTTCTTTTCCCATTGATATATTAAATGAATTAAATTTGATCAAAGGTGAATAAAACGTCAGCTTTTAATGCGTACCGATTCTTATCTTCAGATGATTGAGTGAACCTTAAGTTTAACCTTAATTTGATAGAAAGCAGATCAAATTTTCAAAAATAAACAGCTCTTATATTCTATATTATATAAATCTGAATAATTGTTTCATTTAAAAAAGATTTGCTCTTTTTATTAAAATAAATAATAGTAATAATAAAAATAAAATCAAATGAAATTTCATATGTAAGGCAAGTATAACTTAAGCGATTTTTTCATGCACTGCAGCCAATAAAGATTCAACAAATTGCTATTTTGCGTTTCGTTGGATTGTTTGTCAATTCAAACGAGAGTTCATGAAGACTGAAAGCGATGGATACGACGATTGCCTCATACTTTGGGAAAGTATTTGGACCTCGAGTGTGATTCGAAGAATCGGCAAAACTTCGGAAGACAATAATATTAGTAATGATAATATTAGCATAAAAGTAGATGAAACTAAAGAAAAAGACATAATAGATAATAAAGATAATGATGCGTCAAGCACTGAGAGCCACAGAGATAAACAAGCTATAGAATTACCTGAAGTTCAATTTCGTGATGGATCTCATTCTCGATCAAATAGTGTGAGAAGTAGAGAAGGACGTGATCCAACTAATTCGAAAGCTAATACAAAGAAGGAGCCGTCTAATCTAAGCCCTAAATCAAATGAGAAAAGATTGACGGACGCGGAATTGTATACACTTTCGATATGCCTTTCAATCATACGAAGAGAGCGCGATCTCATAATGGCTCAACAACTTGATGCCACTGAAATTTTAAAGGTTTCTCTTTTTCATTTCTAATTTCTAACCACAACTAAACCTCTCTAACTTGGACACGCAGTTAAATTGTTTAAACAACAAAATAAGTTTTCATTTTCTTTTTATTGTTTGGTCTCTCTTTCAAAGCTATTGAACTGCACTTTCAAGCTGAAGAGGTTTTACTGTACTACTACTTAATAGATTCTCTCTAAAGACTGTCTCATTGCATTGCGTTGCATTGAATTGAATTAAATTCAAATGAAATAATTTGCTTCCGTCTTATTTAATAGCAAGTGATTCGTGTCTTGTTACTTTCCTTTTCTGTCTTGTCATTCGATTTTATTAACGCGCATCAAATACATTGAAATTATAGCACAATTAGCATTATATTAATGCGTATGTTTGGTATTAATTTGAATATCCTGCAACTTTCTTATACTTTATTTTTCCGCTAACTCCGGAAATTTTAACCTTTTTAAAAAAAATCACAATAAATATTTGCGTACAATTGTTCTGAATATTATGCATAAAAATTTAAAATTGATAATACTTCAAAATTTTGTTGACTTGGTTTTCAATTGAATGCATGGCTCATTTGAATTTAATTAAATAAGAGCATAATAGCAGAGAACACATGAGGTTTGAGTGACACACAAAGTATTAATAGTGAAATCTGATCTCAATTATTGTTAAAGTTATGAGTTATTATACAACAAGGTTCATATTATAAAACATTTCTGTCGTGAGTCAATCATTGCAATGCTATGATTGTCAGCTATATCTTAGACTAAAGTAATTCGTGAGTTAGTGCCTGTTATTTGCAATAATAGTTAAAAATTAACTTCAATTAATCTGTTCTGTTGTTAAAGCTATAGTTTTTTGTTTTTAATTCATTTGAACAGCATTTCAATACACTTCAGCTGAACAGCGATTTAGACAACATTTTGTTGCATGCGTCGACAATTTGGTATTGGCTAATACACGACTGCGGAGAATCGCTTTTGTACAAAGAATCGGAACAGCCTTCAAATGAGAACAACGAAGACTACGATCTACTAAATGACGATGTGGCTTTGGGTGATGAGGACTATTATATCATTAATTCATCGAATATATAGCCTAATAATTCCAATAATTTATATTTATTGGCCACCAATCACACAAAATCAATCAAAATTGAAGCCATGTCTAAAAGTCCTAAATGTTTGCCAAATATTTGAAATAATGACGAGTTAGTGTGAAAGCTATAGATATATATAATTTGTTGTAATCAATTGGTTCATCTCATACTCTCCTATGGTCTAAGTTTTGACAAATGTGGGACATTCATGAAATATATCAGAAACAATATATTCAGATTTGTAAGAAAATAGAGAGGGAGGCAGGTTTTCCAGAATATAATTTCCATATATTTATTAAATAATCAATAATCAAGGAAACAGCTTTGTGAAACACATGAAGCTTATACTAATTTTTTCATATGATGAACGCTGCGATCACTGTATAAATTCGTGCATGAGATAACATGATTGTTCAGTCGTGTCAAAGGGTGGGTGGAGTTGTTTTGCTATTTTCTTAGTTATTTATTTCACTTCATTCATCTCTCTCTCTCTCTCTCTCTCTCTCTCTCTCTCTCTCTCTCTCTCTCTCTCTCTTTCTTTCTTTCTTTCTTTCTCACTCACTCACTCACTCAAAATTATTGTTTGACAAGATCTGAAACAAACTCAGTTATTACAAGAGGCTATACTGATATTTAATTTTTATAAAGACCATAAAACACGATTTGGAGCACTAAAAAGCCCTCATGAGAATTATATGATGGATTTGATATGAATGAAGCTTCAGATTATATCCATAAACATAGTTTTTCCCAAATAGATTATTATCTTTTTAATATGACACAATCGATGTCGAATACCTTTATTACGACTTTGTGAAAGTTTTGACCGCAAAAGACCGTATTGAGAAAAAATCCATTAGTTGTTAGATAACAATATAAGCCTTATATCTTTATAAATATGTCGCACATTGCTCTGAAAATAAGTTCAATAGTAATAAAAGAACTTCTCATAAATATATGTTTGATGCATTCGAAAGATAACTGTTTGTTTTACCGTCAAATTCAAAATAATTATAGACCGGAAATAAGTTATTATTATAATATTTTAAATTTTCCTAATATTTTTATGTTGTTTTGTTGTAATTCATTTTACATGAATTGAATTAAATTAGTTGTTATCTAAAGCTATAATACCTTCAGGTATAAATGATTTAATTGTTTTTGTTGAAAGTTAACATGATATTAACTCAACGCTGGATCTAATCAGTACGAACTGAAATGAGTTAGAATTGAAAAGTTTGAGCTTAATCTGCTCTTAAGTGGCTGTCAGAAAGTAAAACGCTCTAATCTAGTAACTAATAAATTAAAGTTTAAGTTGACTCCTCACTTTTGTGACACTAAGTGCGCGGTTCAAGGATTAGCTCCAGCCTCACATCATTTTGACCTGATATGTGAAGACGCGTTTTTAATTTCAAGGAAAATCAATTTCTCTATCAAAGTATTTAATTTGAGATTTCAACCAAAACCAATTGTTGTCGAACACGGTATATATGGTATGTTTATTAATGTTGACCCCATAGCCAGCTATTGAGCTGACATCAAGTTTATTATTATATACATTATTTATAAAGTAATGCGAGGTTAGGAGCGGCAGAGGCTTTTATATAAATTAGTACTTAGATTATTATTATACCAATGCTGTATCACATGAAGGGATTGCATGATTTCTATCAAAAAACTTGAATGCCTTCTCCAAAGTTGGTCTGCAAATTAGCTTATCCTAAAATACCAGTGAAAGCACAATAGCAGTTCAGTTCGACTACAATACCGAATAACTCCTAAACAATACTGCATCACATTTCATTTGGGTATTTTGTTTTGCAATACCTTTTGTTTCCCAAAATAGATTTAATTACATTGAATGAGAATTTGACTCATTATTTTGCCATTATGTAGGAAAAGGTTTACTTCTGACATTTGAACAGCCGTCAAATCTAAGCCAATCTCCAAATTGAATTTGATTACTTTATTGTTGAACTAATGCTTGGGCTTAGCGTCAAAACACATTAGATGGTAAAGCAAATCATTTCACGTTACGCGAGATGTGTCAAAGTTATTAATTCAACTCATATGTCGACGCATAAAATACAAATAAAGTCTGTTGTTTATGTGATCGCACCTCAGTTTATGGTTTAATTTGCTTTACGGTGTAATTATTCTGATTATGACCATAATTCGCTTCCGCGACTCACCGCTCCTCTGGACTGCACTTATGCTTATAAACTCTTAAGTTCACAATAAAGTTACAGTAATTCTCAGTTGCTGAGGGCAGTATTTTTAAATTGATGGCATAGAAATTCAAGTTGAAATATATGCGAGTTGAAAAGATAGTTTTTATAGTAGAGTCGGAGAGAGAGGCAGGTGGGAGAAGGAGAAGCACGAGTGCGAATACGAGTCTTTTTAAGGGTTTAGAGTAGTTGAGCCGGTCTTCAATAACCTTATATATAAACTTATAAAACAACTATTGCACGCTTATCCCAGAAACGCAGATCCGTTTTTCTTCTATCAGTTTGGGCGCCAGCAGTCCAGCGCTACAGATCTAAGTCAGCCAACAATCTAAGCTTCCGCCCTTTACCTCATCGTTGAAGTTACTGCTTGTTGTACTTCACTTGCCTTCATTCATATTCTGTTGAGGTTGCGGTTCACAACAGTTGCTCAACGCTTCACAGCATTGAGGTATCAGACAAAAATCCATTGTCAACCGCGTGTATGGCCTCTCTCTATGGTGTGTCTCTCCCTATACTGTATATTATATTGTATTCAATGGTTCAGAGAAAGTTCACTCCCTTAGAGATACGTAAAGCTATTACATAATGAAATCTAATGTAACTCAACAAACATTAGACGATAGAATAAGAGCTGACTATACCGACTATATGCTGAACCGACACTTCATTTTCCTAAAGTCGAACATTGATTTTTTCGGTTGATTCCTCGCCTGGTTCGCACGGATAAGCCAACGATGAAGAATATTTGAATGAACGGCAACTACAACTATCAAGTTTTTGTTCGTATGTTTCGGTGCGTTCACCATTAGTTTAGTGAATTATGGAATGGATTACTTATAGTTGGCTATCATGTTGTGCAAGTGCACCATCAGTTGCGGCGCTAACAGTTTGGGTTCTGTTCATATTTCACACATATCGTCGCCGATGGCGAACGATCGATATATTTCTACTAACCATAGCTCTGCAAGAGATCCCGAGTTCTTTGTGTGCGTTCGGATTTGCCGTGCATACGGTCATCCGAAGTCGAAGTGAGAGTTCATGTCATTTGGTCATTTGGGGTCTAACAACAACCCGTGTCTTCCAGTTGACAACTCTAACATCACTAGCATTTGATCGCGCCTTAACCCTCAAGTGGCCATATAAGTATCGGTTCAGTGTGAGACACAGCCAAATACGTTATCACATTGTGGTTCTCGGTGTCATATCATCTCTGGTCGGTGTTGCGGGTCTCTTCGCTCGACTCCAATACCAAGATTTTCGTGAACGCCTTTTGCTTAATAGTGATCAAAGTTTTAATTCTATGAACAAAACCGTCAATTTTTATTGTACTCTACATCCGCTTTCATGGGATTTTCGTTACAATGTGTTTATATCAACACTTTATGCAATATTGGCTTTAATTACGCTCATTTGCACGATTTATATTGAAATTCATCGATTTCGTGGACCGACTGTCAGTCGCGCCAATTCTCGCATTTCCTCTGTTGGCAATTTAGTTGGAGACCAGTTGGGCTCAACTGATGCCATTGGCAGATGTGAAAGTTATCGTACACTTTACGGCTTGCAAACAGGCAAACAGTTTGGATCAATTAATAAGAAAATATTAGACGATCAAAGAGCTTTTGACCTGAGATGGGCATCAGTTATCGGTTCTTTAGCTCTTTGTTATGCCTTAAATCATGGACCATATCTAGTAAGAAAAGTATTTTATCTTTGCCCCTAAATGTTTATTTTGATTGTTTAGTTGCGTTATCAGCTCCTCTATTATTATATTCAATGTGATTAACGCACAGCATTTCAGATAAGGCGTTTTTGTTAAAGTTTTAACAAAAATTATCTAAACTAATATGAAGAATGCATTGTTTCAAAAGTTTAATAAAGCCAACAGCGAGCATACTATTAACCTCATAAGATTACCAGAACCATAAATTAGCTATTCTAAAAATATATCAAAATCTCGCTCAACAAATAATCCAAACTTCAACTCCTTTTTACTCAATCAAATCGTCATTTACTTCAATATTATTATTTAGCATTTAATCTTAATGGCAAAAATTTAAATTGCATTCCAGTCCGACCTTTAAAGAGTTCGTTCATTTTTTGCAGAGTTGTGCACATCTATGAAACGTTGAGAAAAAATAATATAAGACTTTCTACTGTAGAGATGAATTAATGAATAGACTGCATATTTTGATTGAGTGAAAAAACTTATTTCTTACGGTTCAATAGGCAAAAGTGCGTTCAACGAACACGCAATTGGCTATAACAGAAATAATGGGTTCAGACTGTTCTATTGTAAAAGTCTTTATATACTTTTAAGAGATGGTTAGGTGAGAATTCAATTGAAGTTTGGATTCTGAGATCACTTGTGAGTGCCTGTCCTAAATCACTTCTAAAATCACTTCTAAATTGAGCTCTCTATCTATCTCTGAATCTCTCATTGCGAGTATCGAATTGCAGGTATCGCAACTGTCTCTGCACTCCATCTCATTCCTTACTTTATTATGTGCTAATATTCATCCCCAACAAACCTTATTTATCTTATCTGTTTAGCTCACGAGAAGCTCTCAATCACTGATTGCATCCTTTATTTCGTATAATTGCTTCTAAGAGGAAAACTGAGACCTGATTGCATTTAAGCTATGAGAGGTTGACGTAATTGCCAAATCTATTATTGGATTTGGTTTCTCTTCAGGTTCATTGTCTGACTTGGGGACAAAATATTGCAAACACTTTTCTAGTTATTACTAGTGTTATAGGAATAAGCGTTGCATTTGGTTTCTGGTGTAAAATACTGCCTAATGTTGCGTGACTTTCCCACATATCAAAATAAGAATTTTCTTTAAATAAAACTTTTTTTTCTTCCAATCAAAGAAAGCTATACCTAAAGTGTAAAGTATAAGTCTATGCCATTTATTTTGCCATCGACTGGTTATGTACATATTGACTTTTTTGAGGGCAAAAGTGCTCAACTTTAGCTTATTTGTAAAAACGAAATGCCATTGAAGGCTGTCAGTTGAGCGCGACGCCAATCCAAATATTCATAACAATAGATTCGACTGAAACAGTTAGCATCAATTGAAGTCTATGAACGTATTGGCCAGCAAGTCGTATATTAATCAGATGTGCCAACTCTCAAAAATACTATTCAATTTTAAAATCTACCTCAAAAACCAGGTCGAATGCTTTTGAATTATGAAAATTGTTGCCGTAATTATAAGCTTACATAACTCTCATACAAAGTACTTGTTTGGAACAGCCAATAGGAAAATTTTTTCTTAACTTTCTATCTGAAAATATACCATCAAAGGTATAATGGAGTGCAATTTAGATTTTATGAGTTTTTAGTACTTTTTTAAAGTCACCTTAACATATTTATGTTTGATTCATTTGTTCAAGCTATACCTTTGAATACGAAACTAATCTTTTAATCTTTATCATGACGCTTTAATTTAGAGGTCAACTTAACTTAATTGTTTTTCCAATCATTTTATAATCATTCTCAATATGAAAATATCCCACTCTTTTCTTTTCATATCCTTCCCAGTTCTGGATTCTCATTCAATTTGATTTTTCTAATTTCAAATTCATTTTTCAACTCATTTTAATCTGATGATTGAAGCGAATGATACTTGCAAATCAATGTTTCCATTTTCAACAGACTCTTTCATATAATTTTAGTTTTGATGGACATATAATTTGAGGCAAAAATTAAAGTCTTTCATCAAATGTCTGTTTCGGAAAAATATGCTTTCATTAACAAATTGGATGAGATTTTGATGGATTGACTTAAATATTTGTTACTGAAATTGGTAAGGAAACAGGTTGAAAATGATGAAAAAACGTTGTGCAATCTTACTAATAATGCGTGATTGCACTACACCTACTCTTGTGTGCATTAGATTGCAAAAAATGTCATTTCCAACAAATGCTTCACTACATATTCCCCACATTTGACAGCATCCCAACTGCGATCACTATTATGAACATTAACTTTTTGTACAACTTTTTCGTCACATCTCGATCTCTACTAATGAAAGGAAAGCAAGTGATATAAGTTGATGAACTGGAATTAATGCAAACTGTTATGGACTACTATTTCCGGTATGATTTGGCTTAGAGTTTGCCCATTGGGTCGTATAGAAACTTGTTGGCTAATTGAGATAGTCTTTGATTCGTTCACTGTGTCAATACCACAATTAGTTGTTCTGTTGTAGCATATCACACTGAAGCACAAACAACAATTGATTCCCTATTAGATTATTTTCCTATCTTTAAGCTATAGTATCGGTCAGAGTATCGGATGCACGCCCAAATACGTTGTCATCTTCTACATCGTAGATCCGGTATTAGAAAATAATTCATCAATGTTTTAATTATAATCAAATGTTGAAAATGTTTTCTAAGATCCATTGTATTTATCTGGAAGGCTATTTCATGTTTACTTATTTATACAAAACACGGATTTTTTTGTTTAAAATTGTTGAAAAAATTCTTAAAACTTAGGCGTAATGTTTTTCTATCTTCTAAAAACAACTGAACACAACTAATGCAATACTTTTGAACGCCCTTTAAGTAAATAAGATTTTGTGCACACTTTCAACGAAGTGCCAATAATTGCAATGTTTGAGGCACTTCTTATTGTTTAAGTGCAAGTCTCAGGAAGTATCATATGATGGTCTGCCTGACATGAACAGAAAATTTATGGGCTGTTCCGAGTTTCCGGTGTTCAAATTGTCGGTAATTTAGACGTAAAATGTTTAGTAAAGCTCAGCGTGTTTTCAGGTGTTTTCTCTCTAGTCAACAAACTTATTGCCGATGGGCTTGACGTAACTCACATTAATCTGAGCCTAACTTTTTATGTTTGTGAGTCTATATTAATGATATACTTTTGAACTTTACCGTAACTCAAAGGTTTCCGTTCATTATGAATATTCCCACCGATGGGGAAAGAGAAGTGTAGAAGGAAATCAAATTTGTTCACAATTCAGTTAAACTATAATAACTTAAATGGTGTGATATTTAAAGATATCTCATGTATACTACAATAAGGAATTGTTACCATAATGTTTGACAGTCTCACAGTTAAAAACAACATTTATATTAAGCAGATGTTGAGTGAGCTTTTTTATCACTTCTCCTATTAATTTAGAGAAGAATCTTGAGTAACAGTTACCGCACTTAAGCTACTGAACTGCACTTTAAAATATCTACAATTAGTTAAATAGGGAAACGTAACCTAGAATAAGATCTCTTATGCATTCATATACGGTCGTGACCCAAGCATACATTGATCACGTATTTCTCAGTAAAGTTAGTCACATATCAGTCACTATTTGGAAGGAATTTTTTAATGGAAATGTTTTCTCAGCCCTACTATTCTAGTAATTGCATAGTTTATAAAATTATAAAAATATCCATTTACTGCATATGATTTGTTTATACGGGCATAATGCAGTCTCTGTCATGCATAAAACTGCATGCAAAACAATGCACACTTAAACTCGTACTCAAAATCCTACTTAAACTCGAACTTTGAACGAACGTAGATTTAGTTGCTGTTGAAATAATATCTGTTTATTATAGCTGCATTATTTAGAGGAACCAAGTTTTCATTTTGAAATCATACTAAATTTGAAGGCATAATCAAAATTAGGCTACTGGATCAGTGGTCACTCGTTTGTTACCAAACTGTTGCACTCTTATTGTTAATAATAGTAAGCAAAAAACTAATTTATTTCTAATATAACGGATTCATCAACTGTTCTGATGTGAAGCTGTTACAATGAACTGATCTAAAAATTCACACTGACTTACAAGTTGAGGAAACAATTATGATTATAAGATGCATAGACAATCTTTTTACTTCTCCCAAATTGTTATTTTTAGTTAAAAAGTTAATGCTCTGAACAATTGACGCTTACTTATCACGAATTCGGCTCTCAGTTCAATTGATTTGATACATTTCTGAAAAGTTTTCAATACTTTTCGTGTTGAACTAAAGCTTTTTCCAATAGATGTTTTATAGTTATTATTTATTACAGGCATTTATGATCACTGGTTTGATCGTCCAATTTTGGAATCCACTGCATGATAACATTGTTATTTGGTTTGGTGTTATTGAAGGTATGATTTTACCGATCGCGCTGTACATCACTGATGACCCATTTAGAGACGCTGTTAAGAGATCTTTCAAGAGAAAAAATTACAGATGTTCCGATGTCAGTAAAAGTAAGCATAAATGTGAGACTTTCTAATCGAAGGGTCAACTTATTCTGTTGTTACACATTGAATAACAGGCAGTGATGGACCGTTTCCGCTATATTTTAATGATTTTGCACTGATTGATAAGCCCTACGTGGGAGCAATGAGTTCAATACCGACAGCAAAACTAAATACCTCACCCCTGACTGTGGTGTCTAACTATCGGCGCTCGTCTGTCAGATCCAATGACAAACATAGACGAAGTACTTCTAATGATCAGTTAATGCGCACAAATGGCTGCTTATCTTCATTACGAAAATGCAAACTACCGAAAACTAATGACAAATATATGTTTCTAAGTATTTATGGTGTAGACAAAGTCATACCTGTAAATAAGCAGAGCATAGCTTTTGGTAATGAATCGCGTTCAGTGAATCCGTACTACAAGAATAGTACAACTCTTTCGACTTTCGCCGGTTCTGACGGATCTATTGATGGATCGATTAAAAAAGAAAAATTGGACACAATAGAGAAAAAGTCGAGTGTGGATAATAAGATTTGGTATAGCTCTAAAAGTGGTAGTTGTAATGAAGAGACTGGTTGGGAGCCTATAGTTGACAGCAAAGCAAAGCATAATTTAGACGAGGATCATATATATGCCACTCTATCTGAAACTTTTAGTGTTAGGTCTACGCTACCAGATAAGAGACAATTGCAACAATTGCACGATCAAAAAGTAAACTCCGAAATTAGCTCTAATGAGCGAATTATACAAAATAGTATTATTTCATTGAATCAGAACTACGCTAAAAGTGGAACTGCAAGTGTTGATGGACTCTCTATGAGCGGAGTCTCATTT
Source organism: Archegozetes longisetosus (assembly GCA_018873245.2). Taxonomy (NCBI): domain Eukaryota; kingdom Metazoa; phylum Arthropoda; class Arachnida; order Sarcoptiformes; family Trhypochthoniidae; genus Archegozetes; species Archegozetes longisetosus. Next base: position 10,562,872 of record JAEMBT020000007.1, read on the forward strand.
ACTACTATAGCTAATGATGACTTTGAATTTACAAAAGGAGAACAATCCAAGAGTACAACAATAGATAGAGTTAATAACGATGATAGCTCTGATCGTAATGATAGCACTTCTCTGTCCTCTGGCTCTTATTCAGTGGATGAGTTACAACAACCTAAAGCCCACGTTTATGACAACTTGGCTTTTGAATATGAAAAAAATACATCTATTGTAAGACAACCCAATTCTTCTAATGCCTCAGGACTTCTTCATGCTAGTTCGTCAGTTTCCGCCATCAATTATATCCAACGACGTTACAGTCCTTTTGTTCAGAAATCAAGTAATTCGAGTAATTATTACAAGAGAAGAGGCAGACAGTCGTTCTCTACTTCGGATATTAATAAACTTGATTCTAATATCTATTCATTGCAACCAATCAATTCTAATGACAACTATTATGATAGCAATAGTAATAACAATATAAAAACTAAGCGTCCAATCAATGCAGTTAACCATCAAACAGATCACTTCAACGTCTGCTCATCCGCTCCGCGCAAAACTCTTAGTGAAACAAATCTATTGCTTTCAACTAACAATAAGTCTGGCTCGTTAACAAGAATTGATGAACAAGACAGACAAGAGGGAGATGAGAGGGTTCATAGATATGACAGACAATCGACTTCACGCCAACTCTACAATACGCAAAGTAGTGATAGTATTGATAGTAGTGGTAGTACGACGTCGTCATTGGATTTACATAACAAACTGGCAGATCTACTTAAAAGAAAAAGTGGCAGTAGTTCACCTGCAATCCGACAAAATTGTCATGTTACTAAAGCTAAACCGCGTACTCGTTCTAAAAAATATAAAACTCACAAAAGAGACGAACAAATCTATCAGAAAAATGAAGAATTAGTTTATCAGAAACCAAGTGAAAAGATTAGTAATAATATGTATGGCAGTCAATCGGTTTGGAGTATTGAAGCTAAACCTGTTGTTAGCCATAAAGGTATCAATAGAATTGGTAGTTATGCCCAAGAATGGTATCTTAACAAATCAATGCCTGATTTAAGTTCATTGAGTTCCTTGGCCAGCTGTCCCTCACCTGTATTCTCGCCACTATACAAAAAGGACTCAAAATCTATTGGACCACAAACTAAAGAATAGGATTATATCAAAACATGATTTCAGGGTTTTTATTGAATAATTTATGAAAATAAATGTTTATTTTTATTTGACTAAAATTTTGTTGTAGAAAAGCAATATTACAAAACTTAAGTTATATATATGTTTCACATTTACTGTAATAACAATAATGATTAGAGAAATAATAAGTTTTTGTATGTCATGTTTACATAATAAATAATTGATGGCTTGCGTTTTGCCAATCATACTAAACATTTATCTTAAACAGATAGTCCACTTGCTCTTTATTATCCTCAGCATTATCCTCGATCGTTTCATCGACTCCATTATTGAGACACGGAATCACTTTTGGCGGTTCGTATACGAAAGCGTTGACTGGATTTGGTTCTAAGCTTTTGACGAGTTGATAGCAGTAATAGTGAAAACTACTGCCCAATTCATCAACAGAACTGACCGACAGCTTTGGTACTGAGTCGCTGTAACTTGTATATAATGGGACTCTAAAGTGAGGCCCGAAAAATGAGATCGAAATGAATCGTCCTTTTAGTGGCTTGAGAACACGACAAACTTCGCTTAATACTAATGAAACTCGCGTTTTGGTTGCGTGCGATATATGCCACGGGCTCTTCTCTTCAGTCAACAACGCATCTATAGTTGCCTTTTCTATTACAACGTCAAAGCTCGAACTATCAAATGATAGCTCACAGCAATCCATTACTGACCATTTCATTTGTGAACATTTATCACAATGTAATGACATTAGAGATATGACTGATTCTGAATAGTCTATATTATGAATATTGCGGTAGCCGTCGTCAAACATTTGTTCACTCAATAAGCTATTACCACAACCTTTAATAGTCAAAAACATAATTATAAGCATAAGTTGAGAGTTACCGAAAACTTTTCAAGCCACAATCGTCCTAATCAAAAGTTTTCAATAGTTTTCTATGTTTTGAAACATTGACTTTTCGATGAATAACTACTTATCGCAAACCTATTTTTCTCCTATAACTCGATCAAAAAGTTATGACAATATAATTATTTTTTTCATTTCTTACTTCAAATTTTTAAAGAACCAGTTTTCCTATAAGAGTTTTTCGAAAGTGGTTGAATTTGAAGCACTTAATAATTAGTGGAAAGCTTACCCAACATTAGTATGGAATCAGTTTTTTGGACATATTTCCTAATGATATGGCTGAATGCTGAGTATTCGACTAACCAGTCATAGGTCTCATCACTTTCATAACGTTTGTTCCAGTAATTAATGTTATTATAACTGCCATTATCTCTTGGAATTAGTGGTGAACCCATTTTGAACGGATAATAGACAACACAATACAGTTGAAATTAGTTTTAATTTATTTAGCTTCAAATCAGGTTAATATCAATGTAAGAATAGGAGTAAAAATTAAGCAACAAATGCTTGTTATGTAATTATAAAGTCATAAAAGTCTTTCAGAGGTTTTATTAGTAGCAACTCATCAAAACTGTTCCCAAAAAACTTTCCTTCGAGTGAGAGTTCATTAAGTTTTATACAATAGTAAGCATTCATTCATTTAAATCATGCAATATTTACAGTCTATAGAAAACGTGGCTTTTAATTAATAGCACTTACATTTGAATGCATTGAACGCGACATCTCTTGACTTCAATTCAGATCTTATTATCACATGATTTGCAAACTTGTGTTTAACTTGTGTTTTCGCTCAAGTCAATTGATTTTTGGACAAATTTAGTGATTAATTGAACAAATAATAAATAGGAAATAATAATCAAATTGAAAGTGATGTCTCTACAAATGCTATCTAAACAATTTGGTCGACAACTCATATCAAAACATGTCAATCGATGTCTTAATAAGGATAAACTAAGTAGCAGTCCGAAGATGACTTTTAGATCAATACACAAGTCAATGATAGGTAAAAGTGGTAGTTACGAAGGAGACGGAAAGACAACAGTAACTATTATTAACAAAGACGAAACCGGACATATTCTGATTGACTCCTACTCTACTCGAGGCTTCAGACTCTCCAATGGTATGTTTGCTTTGGGACCAATTGCTTTGCTCCCGGTTACAATTCTTCAGTGGGACGTCAGAGATGCCAGCGAAATCAATGAAAAGTCTTTGTCTCTCTTCTATCTAATGGAACCTCGTATTGAAATCCTAGTCATCGGTGTTGGAGATGACAGCATCAAAATCGATCCCAAAATAAGACTCTTTTTAAGTAATAAAAATATCAATTGTGAAATACTGCCGACTAAACACGCGGTCACCACTTATAACTTCTTGAATGCTGACCAGAGAATCTGTGCTGGAGCTTTCATACCACCGACGTGGGCTGAAGCCGATCCCGAGGAGGATCCGTTCCTTATGGGTGCTAGAAATCGGTTCATCGCTGACAAAGGATTTCTAGAATAAATTTTTCACTTAGTACTAGCTCGTTGTCGTTTATCTATTGACTGCATATTTAAAACTGATTTAATTTTGAATCTTGTTATAAAATCAATAATTATTAGGCATTTGTTTGCAAACTCTATCGATTTTAAATCATTAAAGTTTGTTCATCTCGTGCAAATTCATTGACTTCCGTTAGAAAATCTTAGCTCTTATTTCAAGAATTTAAATTCTCATCTTGTGATCTGTTCAAACTTTGAATGACGTTAGTTTTGACCTACTGCACAGCTTTGCTCATTAATTTTCATTAAAATAAAGTGAGCTTAAGTCAAGTTCCAAAAAATCTAGATCTACCATTTAATCTATAATTTTGTTAGTTTTTCACTAATTTTTCACAAAATCAAAAAATGACCACAAGAATCATTTTATTCAAATTGCATCAGACCTAAAAATTTGCAGTCTTGCATTTTTAGCATTGACGCATTCAAAAATTTAGTTATTTTCGAGGTTCAAATCTATTTGAATAGTTTTGAACAATGCAAATATAATGAGCAGCTTTGACACCATTAGCTTTGATCAGATCATTTGTTCGACTTTTCTTCATTTCCCTGTATTTTATTCATTATTGTCTTGAATTGCATTCTTATTTATTCAATGATGAAAATTGTTATTGACTTAGTTACAGTTGTTTCCCTATTAGTTAATTTAATAAAGAAGAAAAGTTAATTCTTGTTTGTGATAAACTTTGAACTGACTTTAATTAGAATAATTGATTTATTTGTTCAAACATTTGATATTAATTTTAGTTGATGAAAATGATTTTCTATGAATATTCGTAATACTCATTTACAGTATTAACGCGTAAGTTCCTCAAAACAGATAACTCAATGAATAAATTAATGGTAATTAAGGGTAAATCCTTAGGATAACGGTAGCAGTCTTTAAAATCTCTATAAATGAGTATTTTGATAGGCCTTTAGGAATCTATATGACTTGAATTATGGAACTTTTATCAAAAACAATAAACATGTAAAAAGTTGTTTTTATGTAAATACGCTACTAAAAATTTGGGAATTTTATTGCTACCACTGTCCTAAAACCCCACCGTAATTAAGTTTTGAATTGCTGCTCGTAAGCCAAGCTCTGCTACTCAATGAAAGGGAAAATTTTCAATTCCCGATAGCCAAAGCACAGTTTGCAAATCATTGATACTGTTTTTCAAGTTTACTCTCAAACAAAGGTCTATCAAAATATGGATTCACCACAAAACGCAATTGTCTTCAAATATTTTTAGTGTTGTTTTGCTAAAAGTCTATATGAAACACATAGTTGTGTATTATCGCAAAGCGTTCATAAGTGCGTATTCAATTAAATATTGGGTCAAATTCATTGTGAACTAAACCGATACCTGGCCTTTAATTTAGTGTCACTTAAGCCTAACATCAATTGTTTAATAAACCTTTGGATGAAATCTTAATAAAATCTATCAGTGATTAATACAAAATGCAGAGCACTTCGACTGAGAATCAAATTGAAATCACCGATGATATCAAGAAATTGTTGCCCGACTTTCCACCAGGTCCTTTGGATGAGTACCGAAGAAGAGCTTCGTTTGACTGGAGAAAAATGAAATTACATTTAGAGGGAGAAGAGATCATCAAATTTAAATTGAAAATAGCTCGTTCTCTAGAGGCCGATCCTCTGTTCGCACACTATCCCTCCCAAGAGTTGACTCGTGAGGAACATCGAAGACTCACAATGAAAAGAATGAAAAGACTCATGGAATATGATTTCTTACCTGATGAAGAATTCATGCAAAATCCATTACTCACTCAAACCATGTACACCACTATTGGTCAATACGACTGGTCGTTGTCTGCTAAGAAAGTTTTAGCCTACGAGTTCGTCACTGTTAGCTTAAGAGGTGCCGGTTCTAGTCGTCATCTGAATATTTTGGACCAATTGATGGAATTCGAGGCTTTGGGTTGTTTTGCGTTGACAGAAATGGCTCACGGAAGCAACACCAAAGGGATGCGCACTCGCGCCGATTTTGATCCTAAAACTAATGAATTCATATTAAACACACCCGATTTTGAAGCGTCTAAAGTCTGGGCAGGAAATTTGGGATCAACCGCCACTCATGCAGTTGTTTTTGTTCAGTTATACGTAAACGGCAAGTGTCACGGGTTGAATGCTTTTATAGCTCCTATTCGCGATCCCAAAACATTATTACCATATCCTGGAGTTATAGTCGGCGATATGGGACCCAAAGTTGGTCTGAATGGTTTAGATAACGGATTTCTACAGTTTAAAGATTATAGAGTCCCTAAAGATTTGCTAATGAACCGCGCGGGAGATGTAGACGAAGAGGGAAACTATGTAACAGAAATTAAAGATAACAAGAAACGAATGGGAGTCACACTATCGATGGGACGCGTAGGCATTACTGGTATGGCTGTGGCCAATATGCAAAAATGTCTTCCCATAGCTATTCGCTATTCAGCAGTAAGAAAACAATTTGGGCCACCGGGAAAAGATGAATTGCCAGTCATTGAATATCAGATGCAACAGTGGAGACTATTGCCATATTTGGCTGCCTGCTATGTTCTCGACAATTTCAGTATGTCACTCCATCGAGATTTCATGGACTTCCAAATCGCTGTTTTGTTTGACACCACTTCACCTGAATTGTCAGAACAGGGACAAGAGATTCACGCTATGGTCAGCGCCGCAAAACCATTATCTGGTTGGATATGTAGAGATGCCATCCAAGAGTGTCGTGAGGCTTGTGGAGGACACGGATATCTGAAGGCATCAGCTTTAGGAGAACTTAGAGATGATCACGATGCTAATAATACCTATGAGGGAGACAATAATGTGTTGCAGATGCAGACCAGTAATTATTTATTACGGTTATGGCAGTTAAAGATAGAAGAAGGTAGACCTTTCACGTCGCAAATCGGTTCGGTTGACTGCTTGGATCAAATGGACTCACACTTACAAAAGAAAATGCATTTGCAAACGCCAGACGATGCAATGAGAATGGATATTATACTTGAAGCGTATCGTTTCCTTGTTAGTTACCTCATGAAAGCCTCTGTCAATAAAATGAAACGAGAATTAGATGAAGGAAAAGATTTATTCACAGCCAGAACTAATAGTCAAGTGTATTACTGTCGCTCATTATCTTTGGCTTACATCGAACACGTAGTACTGGATCGATGGAATACATTCCTTCAGGTGGAGAATATGGAGGAGTCGTTGTCTATTGTATTGAAGCGTCTCGGGTCGCTGTACGGTCTTTGGGCTCTTGAGAAACATTTACCCACACTGTACGAAGGCGGTTACTGTTCCGGTCCTACACCCACCAAATATATTCGCGAATCAATACTTAAATTATGTGCTCAATTAAAAGACGAAGCGGTGGCTCTCGCAGACGTGATCGCACCAACAGATTTCCTCTTAAATTCAGCGTTGGGCAAATCAGATGGACACATATATAAAAACATTTATGATTCGATTCTAGCCGTTCCCGGAGCTACTGATCGACCCGAATGGTGGAAGGAGTTCTGTCATGATAAACCAGCCGTGGCTTCAATTAAACCTAAGTTATAACTTAGTTTTCTTAGTGTTAGATTATATGAGTATAAAATTTATGAAAAAATTGTTGATATTATTGAATTTATTGTTGACTCAAAGCCATAACAATCGCATTTCATTTCATATAATCATCTATTTATCTAAATTACGATTCCTTTTATGAACCTACTGTGAAATTATTTATGGCGTTGACTCATAATTAGTAATTCATATTTGGGATGTCTCGATTTCTTGATGTTAGAAGTTTGAGTTTTTTATAAGAGTTTATTTGAAACACGTCAAATAATTATCTCATATATCGCATTGTTTCTAACTTGATTTGTTACGAGTCTATTTCAAATACCTTTTATTATGGTGTTATCTTTAACTTTTATATCCTATTATCCTAAAGATACCGGTATTTGATCATAAATATTATATCCTTTCTGAAACTTGTGAATGATTCACTTTTTATTCAGCTGAAAACAGGGTATCTGAAGATTCTTACTAAATTTCATTAATTCAATATTGAGAACCAAACCCAAAATCAAATATATTTTATAACATTTTTTAATATAAAAATTAAAGTTTTTATGACTGCATATTTAAAACTGATCTAATTTTGAATCTTGTTATAAAATCAATAATTATTAGGCATTTGTTTGCAAACTCTATCGATTTTAAATCATTAAAGTTTGTTCGTCTCGTGCAAATTCATTGACTTCCGTTAGAAAATCTTAGCTCTTATTTCAAGAATTTAAATTCTCATCTTTTGATCTGTTCAAACTTTGAATGACGTTAGTTTTGACCTACTGCACAGCTTTGCTCATTAATTTTCATTAAAATAAAGTGAGCTTAAGTCAAGTTCCAAAAAATCTAGATCTACCATTTAATCTATAATTTTGTTAGTTTTTCACTAATTTTTCACAAAATCAAAAAATGACCACAAGAATCATTTTATTCAAATTGCATCAGACCTAAAAATTTGCAGTCTTGCATTTTTAGCATTGACGCATTCAAAAATTTAGTTATTTTCGAGGTTCAAATCTATTTGAATAGTTTTGAACAATGCAAATATAATGAGCAGCTTTGACACCATTAGCTTTGATCAGATCATTTGTTCGACTTTTCTTCATTTCCCTGTATTTTATTCATTATTGTCTTGAATTGCATTCTTATTTATTCAATGATGAAAATTGTTATTGACTTAGTTACAGTTGTTTCCCTATTAGTTAATTTAATAAAGAAGAAAAGTTAATTCTTGTTTGTGATAAACTTTGAACTGACTTTAATTAGAATAATTGATTTATTTGTTCAAACATTTGATATTAATTTTAGTTGATGAAAATGATTTTCTATGAATATTCGTAATACTCATTTACAGTATTGACGCGTAAGTTCCTCAAAACAGATAACTCAATAAACAAATTAATAGTAATTAAGTTATGAATTGCTGCTCGTAAGCCAAGCTCTGCTACTCGATGAAAGGGAAAATTTTCAATTCCCGATAACCAAAGCAAAATTTGCAAATTATTGACACTATTTTTCAAGTTTGCTCTCAGACAAAGGTTTATTAAAATAGGAATTCCCCACAAAACGCAATTTTTTCTTTTTGTTACAAAAATCCTTTAGACATAATGAAGGTCTGAAGTTTGTTGTATTATAAAAACGATGTCAAGAAAATGATTTCATTCTCTAAAATAATTTGTTTATTTCTAATCTCATGACCAAATATTATCATCAGAGGGAAGTACAGATAAGAATATGAGTTACAAGCAAAAAAGATTGAGAGCAGTTCAATGTATGAGTAAAAAGTTCAGTAAATGTTAAGCAGAATAAATTTAATCTATATTTGTCGTGTGATTAGGTTATCACTTCCAAAACGAATCAATAGCAATAATTAGAGTGCTCTCAAGCAGTTATGTCGTTATAAGGCACCGAAAGCAATAGAAACTAGCAGCACAACAAAATAAGTAAATTGCAAACTAAAAGTTTAATAATAGCAATGAATATATTTAATTAAAAAGCCGAATAACTTGTTTCGCAAGTTTTTTCCAATTTGCAGGTAGAGCTGCAAACGAGCAGTACGGCAAAAATGAGTTACTATAAACGGTTAGTAACCTAAACATAGTATACGTATACTTAATCGAAATTGAGGAAACTTGTGATAGAGTCATAGTAATTTTGAATTTTGTGTGGCTTAAACCAAAAATTGTAGCTGACACAATTTAGCTTCAAGTCTCCTATTAGTTGGCAAAGTTCTAATTCTTAATATCTGATAGCTTTTTGTATATGAACCCTTTTTGTTGCTACTGAACTTTTGTCTTCAAATATTTTTAGTGTTGTTTTGCTAAAAGTCTATATGAAACACATAGTTGTGTATTATCGCAAAGCGTTCATAAGTGCGTATTCAATTAAATATTGGGTCAAATTCATTGTGAACTAAACCGATACCTGGCCTTTAATTTAGTGTCACTTAAGCCTAACATCAATTGTTTAATAAACCTTTGGATGAAGTCTTAATAAAATCTATCAGTGATTAATACAAAATGCAGAGCACTTCGACTGAGAATCAAATTGAAATTACCGATGATATCAAGAAATTGTTGCCCGACTTTCCACCAGGTCCTTTGGATGAGTACCGAAGAAGAGCTTCGTTTGACTGGAGAAAAATGAAATTACATTTAGAGGGAGAAGAGATCATCAAATTTAAATTGAAAATAGCTCGTTCTCTAGAGGCCGATCCTCTGTTCGCACACTATCCCTCCCAAGAGTTGACTCGTGAGGAACATCGAAGACTCACAATGAAAAGAATGAAAAGACTCATGGAATATGATTTCTTACCTGATGAAGAATTCATGCAAAACCCATTACTCACTCAAACCATGTACACCACTATTGGTCAATACGACTGGTCGTTGTCTGCTAAGAAATTTTTAGCCTACGAGTTCGTCACTGTTAGCTTAAGAGGTGCCGGTTCTAGTCGTCATCTGAATATTTTGGACCAATTGATGGAATTCGAGGCTTTGGGTTGTTTTGCGTTGACAGAAATGGCTCACGGAAGCAACACCAAAGGGATGCGCACTCGCGCCGATTTTGATCCTAAAACTAATGAATTCATATTAAACACACCCGATTTTGAAGCGTCTAAAGTCTGGGCTGGAAATTTGGGATCAACCGCCACTCATGCAGTTGTTTTTGTTCAGTTATACGTAAACGGCAAGTGTCACGGGTTGAATGCTTTTATAGCTCCTATTCGCGATCCCAAAACATTATTACCATATCCTGGAGTTATAGTCGGCGATATGGGACCCAAAGTTGGTCTGAATGGTTTAGATAACGGATTTCTACAGTTTAAGGATTATAGAGTGCCTAAAGATTTGCTAATGAACCGCGCGGGAGATGTAGACGAAGAGGGAAACTATGTAACAGAAATTAAAGATAACAAGAAACGAATGGGAGTCACATTAGGGACACTATCCATGGGACGCGTAGGCATTACTGGTATGGCTGTGGCCAATATGCAAAAATGTCTTCCCATAGCCATTCGCTATTCAGCAGTAAGAAAACAATTTGGGCCACCTGGAAAAGATGAATTGCCAGTCATTGAATATCAGATGCAACAGTGGAGACTATTGCCATATTTGGCTGCCTGCTATGTTCTCGACAATTTCAGTATGTCACTCCATCGAGATTTCATGAACTTCCAAATCGCTGTTTTGTTTGGCACCACTTCCCCTGAATTGTCAGAACAGGGACAAGAGATTCACGCTATGGCCAGCGCTGCAAAACCATTATCTGGTTGGATATGTAGAGATGCCATCCAAGAGTGTCGTGAGGCTTGTGGAGGACACGGATATCTGAAGGCATCAGCTCTAGGAGAACTTAGAGATGATCACGACGCTAATAATACCTATGAGGGGGACAATAATGTGTTGCAGATGCAGACCAGTAATTATTTATTACGGTTATGGCAATTAAAGATAGAAGAAGGTAGACCTTTCACATCGCAACTCGGTTCGGTTGACTGCTTGGATCAAATGGACTCACACTTACAAAAGAAAATGCATTTGCAAACGCCAGACGATGCAATGAGAATGGATATTATACTTGAAGCGTATCGATTCCTTGTTAGTTACCTCATGAAAGCCTCTGTCAATAAAATGAAACGAGAATTAGATGAAGGAAAAGATTTATTCACAGCCAGAACTAATAGTCAAGTATATTACTGTCGCTCATTATCGTTGGCTTACATCGAACACGTAGTACTGGATCGATGGAATACATTCCTTCAGGTGGAGAATATGGAGGAGTCGTTGTCTATTGTATTGAAGCGTCTCGGGTCGCTGTACGGTCTTTGGGCTCTTGAGAAACATTTACCCACACTGTACGAAGGCGGTTACTGTTCCGGTCCTACACCCACCAAATATATTCGCGAATCAATACTTAAATTATGTGCTCAATTAAAAGACGAAGCGGTGGCTCTCGCAGACGTGATCGCACCAACAGATTTCCTCTTAAATTCAGCGTTGGGTAAATCAGATGGTCACATATATAAAAACATTTATGATTCGATTCTAGCCGTTCCCGGAGCTACTGATCGACCTGAATGGTGGAAGGAGTTCTGTCATGATAAACCAGCCGTGGCTTCAATTAAACCCAAGTTATAACTTAGTTTACTTAGTGTTAGATTATATGAGTATAAAATTTATGAAAAAATTGTTGATATTTTTGAATTTATTGTTGACTCAAAGGCATAACAATCGCATTTTATTTTATATAATCATCTATTTATCTAAATTACGATTCCTTTTATGAACCTACTGTGAAATTATTTATGGCGTTGACTCATAATTAGTAATTCATATTTGGGATGTCTCGATTTCTTGATGTTAGAAGTTTGAGTTTTTTATAAGAGTTTATTTGAAACACGTCAAATAATTATCTCATATATCGCATTGTTTAAAACTTGATTTGTTACGAGTCTATTTCAAATACCTTTTATTATGGTGTTATCTTTAACTTTTATATCCTATTATCCTAAAGATACCGGTATTTGATCATAAATATTATATCCTTTCTGAAACTTGTGAATGATTCACTTTTTATTCAGCTGAAAACAGGGTATCTGAAGATTTTTACTAAATTTCATTAATTCAATATTGAAAACCAAACCCAAAATCAAATATATTTTATAACATTTTTTAATATAAAAATTAAAGTTTATATCAAAGTTATTCCTGGAACCATTTGATGGATTGAAATTTATTAAAGTTGTCAATCAAATTTTTTTTATTCTATGATGTGCTGGGATTTCTCAATAAGTTTGCTAATCATTTCCTGATAGATAAAAGCTATTTAGAAGTTGATTTAAAGTCTCAATAATTAGAAACAAGTTTAAAGTTTAAATCCCATTGTTTTCAAAAGGTTGCCAAATGTAATCAACGTAGATCAAATAGTAATATATTAATGTGATAGGAAACAATTGGAGACTAGATGTTATTTCATTTATAAGGGGTTAGAACTGCACCATTTAGTGCTTACAGTCAAAGTTGATTGCACTAATTCTTAAACTTTATTGTTAATTAACTTTTCCAACTCTATATACCTTGTAGTCCAAATTCAACTTTAGGCTCAAATACCAAAAATTGCCTGAAACTCAATTTGTAGATAACTTGAAAACTTGAATGGCATTTATATTGAGAGTGAATTTGAAAAATAAGATTCAATATTAAGTTAAAGGATTTTAATTAAAAAACTAGTTTTGCAATAATTTGATGGAAAAGCGAATGAGGTTTGAACGCAATACAGCTGAAGGCCATCTCTATGAGAACTAATAAAACACAATATGATATGAAAGATTGTATAAAATGATTGCATAATAATGTTCGTATAAATGTATAGTCACTCAAATGAATTCGAAGCAGCTTTTAATCAATTCTTAACTTATTCTTCATTAAGTTGAGCGAACATTTGTTTTAAAATAAATTTTCAATTTGTTTAATTAGTCTTAAAGTGATGGCCGACTCGACTAAAATCAATAGCACAACAGCTGATAATGAAGTGAAGGCTTTTGACATCGATGCAGTTTGTGATGCATTAGAAAAATGTATTGCAGACAAAAATGCTATTGATTTAGAAAAATATTTACAAGGATTTAATGAGTTGTTGAGGTTTGCGATCATTAGGTTATATTATTTTCAACTAAATCAATAATTAATTCAATTGTTTTAATAGATTTTTCCATCTATTGGGTGCCGTTTTCATATTTGTTGCCAAAGACGTCGAGTCGAAGATCACAATTCTTGACACTTATTCCAAAGAATCTGAATATGGACTTCATTATAGAACAGTTCAGACAATGATTGAATACGAAAAGTCGAAGAATATTCTGACCGACTCTAAGCGTCCGTCGGGTTCACGAACACTTCTTCGACTTCATAGAGCTCTCGAGTTTGTGTCTCATTTTATGCACGAAGTCAGTCGTTTAGATGATGAAAACGGAACAGCTGAAGTGGCTCGAGATTGCTACAAGAGGACATTAGCGAAATACCACCCGTGGTATATACGAAAGAGCGCCTCTTTTGCAATGTATACCTTGCCCTATAGGCACCAATTGGTTGAAAGAGCATATTGTGGTTCAATTCCTGATAGTGAGACTCGAGCTTCTATTAGCAAAAGTATGGACCGTTTGGCACAATTGGCTGAAGAAGTATTTAATGCAACACAAAAACTCTACGACGAACACGATCTATTAGATCTACCTTAGATGAGTCACTAGACCAACAATTACTAGGCAGACAGATTGCTAGATCGACGACCACTAGATCGATATTTCATTAGGTCTGCTGTTTATTAGACTGAGTTCGTTAGTCTACATTATATTACTAAATTTATATCACTTAGAATAATTAGGTGTCGCATGGTAATCCTACTTAACTTAACCCAACCTAATTAAAACTTGGTCTAACTTAAATGAGAATGAATTTCGCAACTTAATCTGTAATCATTCTAGACTAGGTTATAGTTAGGTTGGATTGTTTTCGTGGAGGTTAAGTCTAGGTTTACCTATCGAACTATCTAACTATGAACTGGACTAAGAATTTCAACTATCGGTCTAATGAAATTTCTGTCTAGTGGTCGTTGTTCCAGTGAACCAGACTCACCTTAGACTTGCATTAATTACTGATTATTCAGATTCACTATTCCATAGGGTTAACTAATTTCTAAGTTATAGATAGGATTATATTTTTCTAAATTTTAGGAAATCTATGTTTCAATTATGTCTTAAGTGGTCTCTGCTATCAAGTGCACGAAATTGTTTATAATCAAAAATTATTGATACAAGTAATCACTTGTATCAATCAATGTTAGACTTTTCTACTCCCTCGTTAATTATTCTGCAATTATTTCTTAATATCAGAGACAGCGCAATGATTTTTATTGCAATGATTTTATAGAAATTTAATTCATAGTTTATAAGTTTTATATTTTTTGTAACTTGTTTTACCGATTCTAATGTAACGTATCCTTTTTTAGTTTCGTAATCACAATTAATTACACAATTTGCTCAGTTTCAGAACAAAAAAGACAACAGATGTTCAAAAGAAAAACCTAATATACATTACACCAAATGTATGTGAAAGTTAATTATGAGCTCATATGTCTCAACTCGCATTAACTCACTTTACACTAGAGTCAAGAGTAATTGATTAGTTATCTTAACACATACTTCAATAACAATTTCAACTCAGTTTTATACAGAATTTAACATTATCTCAGTTTGTGGTCTTACTGATTAGGAATAATTACACTAGATATCTTATCAGAAAAGAATATTGTAACTTATAATTAACTCATAAACTACTTCCAATTATAGATTTAAATTTAATCCATTCTTTAGAAATTGTTTTTAATTATATGGAATGGTTTGCAAGCAAGAGTTTCAATATGTAAATCATGTACAGCTGTATAGAAGATTGTTTAACTTAGTATTTAATTAATTGTTTATAAATACTATAAAGTGTATGCCTTTTTGACCGATGATTAAATCATTCCATTCATTCTCCTTGTTGTCATTTATTAACAAATTTTTTTACAGTAATTAGTCCCTTTTTCCAAAATCCGTTCAATTAGTTTTCCGAATACGTCACTCGGGAACACAGTAACTTTTCACTAAATCCCTGTCAATTAATAGTTACAAATCGTTTCCTGAATCCTCAATTGATATTGAAATAAAATCGACTAAAGTCCAAATATTGGTTGTTGACATGCGATTAGTACTTGTTTAATTTTCATTTTCTACTCTATTGATCGATACAACATTCCGATTCATACTAGGCTAACAAGAAGAGCACGAGAATTAAGTTGATTAATTCGAATACAAAAATCAACTTTACATTCATTTTTGAAAGATTATGGTTCTGAACTTTTACAAACTACTAAATATTCTTTCTTGTATTAAATTAAAGCAAGAGAAATCTGTGATAACTTATAGGTTAGTTGGTGTTAGGTTGAAAGTAAACTCAAGTACCCAATTTATGAAAATTTATCAAAAACTGACAAACACTGCAAAAATTTAAATAAATTGTTTTGACTTTGTGGACAACTTGATATTTATGTTTAACTTGTTATACTAAATTAGTTAAGCTTATTTTTGATATTATTGAGAGAATCCTGAACTTTATCCAAAAGGTTAACATTCGTTTGGGAGTGTCTATAATAAAGTTCATTGCCATATATCCTCTAATTCATTATCTATGAGAGTCTATTACTGTATTACTGTTAGGCGCTAAGTGCTACTGAAGCAATAAGTTTAGTATAAAGCACATTATGAACACATTCAGTCAGTTCTTACTCTAACGTGAGGTTTCAAATAATACATCATTGGTTATACTTGAACGTATTGTCAAATTTGTTGAAGCAAACAAAATAATATGAGAAGTACTAGAATGAGAAATCAAATTTGACTTTATCTTTGAAACTATTGTAAATAAAATGGCATTAAACTGACTTACTAGAAAAGTGATTGGAAACTTTGATAAGAACTTATACGAGTACTAAAATTAGTTTCAATATTATTTAAACTTGATCGCTTGGGCAACTAGTAGTGTAATTGAAATTATGCACAGACTTCGAATTGATAGTTATTAGAATATAGGTTATGAATGATTGAGCTGATGTATCCTCTATTCAAACTCTGTATATGACAAATGCATTTAATCAAAAACTTTAACAATGCTTGAGGAATACTTTGAGACCAAATGTAGCGATGCAACAGTGTTAGAAACCTAGTTAATGTTGTTCGACCTTTTCAGATGCTTTTCTTTTGAAGCCCTGTCTGTCAACTTTACTTGTGGCTGACTTTTACAATTGCTTAACACCGTTCCAGTACTAAAATCAGAAAATTTCATATTGAATCTCTTGTCTAACGCCAGTCCAACATCTTCAACATCCATTGATTTTGCTTTTCTATTTCGAAAAGTCATTGCTAAGAACATAGTCGTCGTTTTAATAAAGTGGCCTCCGATCTCAAGCAACAAGTCTTCAACTTCGTCCGTTCGCTGATCTGAATCTACTTTATCACCAACTCTTGTAATAATGTTAGGTCCAATACGAAGAAAGGATAATTTGCTGAATTCTCAGTGGGATTAAACTGTGATGGAGACTTTGATAGTTTGGTCTCAGTTTTTAATTTGTTTGAGTAATTTAGATATAGTTTGAAATATTGATCGGTTCAATACAATTGTTTGCGCAGCTATTCCTGAATGAGTTGCTTCCTATTCTGAAGAACTCCTTAAAAGATCAGATTTTTGTGAAAAATGGCATATTTCTTTGACTGTTCTCGACTTTAATTAGCGTTCATTCAAAACATTCGTCAACCAATGGTCTGACACTTTTTGCTGATCTTTGCCAATAGGTCAAGATTTGGAAAAGATTTTGAACTCTGATGATTACAGCAATGGTTCGGATCACTGGTCTGGGCATCGATTCAACTTGTTTTCAGTTATCTATTGAAATGAAAAAATGGTAAATTTGAGACTTTTTCTCAAAATATAGCAGATGGTGCGAAGAATAAGTGATTAAAGTTACATTAAATGAAAGATTCGATTACAAATTTCTATTGCAATGGAAAGTTAGCTTTAGGTAGAGTTAGACACAGGGCTTCCGTAGTGTTAGCGTAGTTCAGAGCCTACGCAATAGAGAGCAGAAAGTCGTACAAATGGTTTGGATCGATGTATCGATAGTATCGTTAGTCTAATGTGTTTTTTGGCCGCAATTGTAGAGAACAGGCTCTCATTGACTATAATATAATACTGTTTGTTATTAGAAATTAATTTGGATTTTATTATAAATAAGTCATATTTGATTGCAATCAACTGTCAGTCCGTTATGTCCGAAACAATCAGTCAAAACAATTTGGACGACAAGTTGTCAACTGAACCAATGGTTTGTCAATAATATAACTGTTTATTACAAATGTTTCGATTATTTAGACATCTTTTGACTCAAACTTTTGCGCCAAACCTTTATCTCAATTGAATTCAATCTAAATGTTATTGTTTTGCCATTTTTCTCTCTCTGTTCATTTTTTGCTCATATTTGCCTCTCTGGTCAATGTCTTTTTTATTTATAATTCATGTTTCTTTGTTTGCATGCATTCAAAATTGATTATTTGAGTCAAATCTCTGTTGTATAGCATTTGCCGTATGTTTAGGGCTTGTATTCATTCAGACAAATGGCGTCTTTCGGCGCTCAAACACTGCATTTTTTGTTGGCTCGCGTTCTGCCATACCTTTCAATACTAATGCGATCACTAAAGCTTTTGATTGGCGCTCAGGCCCACAAATCAAATTTCTTTTTACTTATCTTCATTTTTGCGCTAAATTCAAACTTTATAATTTTTAATTTTAGTTTCAATTCTCTTTCTATTAATCCTTTCACATTAATGTCAAATATTGTTATTTTAATTTTTAAACTATAATTGTTTATGAATTTTGTTTTAACCCTCATTACTATTCAGATTTAGTTGATTTTTCGGACCTTTAGGTTCATTTCAATATTTTTGTAATTTATTGATCGATCGACAAAATAACTTTTGAATTAATATTTAATACATTTTAAAAACAATGTTAATGCTCAAGACAATGGATCTAATTTGTCATTTATTTCAATGTATTGAATGTTAGGCTGAAACAAATTCTGAAATCAAAGATAACGGCGCTGAAGAAGCGGATGACGTTTCGCCGAACAAGAAGTTGAAACTCTCTAACGATGTAAAAAATGTGAGTCAAATACAAACTATTGAACTCTTGAAATATGAATTGTGAACATAAAACTTAATAATTAAAAGGATGACAACTCGAAAGAAGCGTTGATACCAAGTGGAAGACCTGGTCGGCCATCAAAAGACAAGTCAGCGAAGAGATTGACTATTTTGGAAAAGACTACTAAAGAAGGAGAAGCTTTGCTGAAAGATTTGGGACATAAGGCAGATGATGATCCGGACAGCACTCGAAGACGAACGCGATCGCAAACTCGTGGAACTCCTGCTGCGCCGCCGCCCGTCAAAAAAACTCCTCAAAAACCGCCACAAAAGGTTAGCAACTGAGAGAAATGCTTACATGATTTCTAGTTTGAATGTTACACTTTTAGGACAATTCTAGTTCTGGGGGAACTCCAAAACGACGAGGAAGACCACCAAAAAGTTCTATAACCAATAACAATTCGGTTGAAAACAAAACCGAAGTCAATGCAAATAATGAAAAGATTGAATCGAATGAAAATGAAAGTCAGGATAAAGTTAACAATAATAACACTAATACTAATGATACAGATGGAAATGATGAGTCGATAAGTGACGACCACAAAGAACAAGAGACCACTCATGAAAACGAAGCGCAAGAAGAGGAAGAAAGACCTCCAGAAGTAAATAACGAACAAAGAAATGAATTTTCTGAAAACGATAACAATAATAAACCAAACTCTATATCTGAAGATACCTCAAAACCTGCAGTAGAAGCACATGCCATAGAAGCAACGGATTAAATGTGTAGGTATGACAGACGTTTCCTATAACTTGTGTTGATTATGATTTTGTTGATCAACTTTTGCTTCAACTTATTAATTATCAGTTTGACTCAATCTAATCAATATTCAAATAACAGATAATGAAGTTGTGCAACAGTGCAAACGCAGTGTTCATCATTTTCCACGTTCTCGAAGAATAATACAAAAGTTCAATAATTTTTTTTATTTGTTAACTTCAAGTAAATTATTTTATATCCAATTATTATTAGTACTGTTCTACAAAAGCATACATTAATACAAAAGAAAATTGAAAGAATGTACCGGTAATTGGAATAATTTAATTTTGTAGTGATCATTGATTACCATTTACCGCACAAATACATGCGAATCACAAACACTTTCATTCACTATTTTGGGTGACTTTTAATTGACTTTTATCGATATTTTCAATATGTAAGATATTAAACATTACAAGACTATCCTTTTTTCAATGGTTTCAAACTTTTAATGTTTTTCATGTATAAAATTCTTATTAAACTACCGTTTCTTATATTATCGATAAACACGATTTTTTGTGCTAATGATTAGTTTTAAACATTTGATACAATTGTAAGTTTACTCATCTCATTATTTTAAGCTTTAAAGCCTCTCTTGATAGTCATTTAAACAAAAATTAAATTATGCTCTACAGACAGATTACAAGAATAAGTAAATAGGAGATTACATTTGAATCAATCGTAAAATTGATGATCAACTCAAATTTATTGTACAGTCTGACAACACTAACACTTTGCTTATATAATATCCATTATACGAAAACTAAACAAGACGTGTATAAAGTTTGATGCATTTAATGCTTGTTTTAAGACTATGTGGTGCAAGGATTTATCATATGAGGTATTCTAACAGATGAAACTAATTATTTTATTTTTCATTCTAAACTTTCTTTATCGCTATTATTCGTTTGTGTGAATGTCAAGTAATTTTAATTATCATTACTATTATAATTATATAACTTTTTAATATAATTTCAGTAATGTAGACATTAAATAGTTTTCAATTTGATGTGTGCTCTCATTAATTCAATTCCAAACGAGTGGCTATTTATATAAATCCTAGACTATAGCTTTCAAATGATAAATATATTTGATTGATTCCTTTTTTAAGTTGATGTTTAATAATTTTAATGTCAGTGCCATTCGATTGACTCGATCTTTGCCACTCCTTTTAGTCGAACATTTGTTTATTTCAATCTCAGTCTACATTATTGATGTAATTTTAAAATAAAATATTTCACGTTTAAGTGAAGCAAAAATTTACAAAAGTTTTTTTCTATCTAAATATGTTTTTAAAATTTTGATGGACTTCCAAAATAGCGAATCTTTGTTTTTGACTTACAATAACTTATATTTTTATGTTCAGTAAAAAAATGAAATTATTGAGAAAATATTTAAGCTTCAAGCTATTGATGAACCTCAGGATTTTCTACATTTTTCTACATCTTAGCTTCTGATTCTAAGGTATGGATTCAATATATAAAAGTGATTTGAAAAATGAATAAGAGCCCTGTGGCTTGCTAGCGCTCACAATATTGCTTTGACTTGACTTACAATTAAAATTTGGTTTTGTAGAAAATTTTGAGTAGTGGTAAATTCCTTTTATTCAACATGAAATTCTCAGTAATAATCAAAGTTATAAACGTTCATTGGATTTAAGTTCTGATCTAAATATAATTAAGAGTTAGATTTATTTCTATTACATAACTCGCTAAATGGGATAGTTTTCTCGACTATCGATTCAATAGTAAAACTTTGTTCAAGCAAATGTTCGATGTAAGATTTGTTGCATTATTATTCTAGTAATTGTTAAACTAATGTCACCTTCATTTAACTGATTCATCTCTTTCGAATGATTCAATTTTGTATTTGCTGTAATTCGGTAATTTTTCCATTTTATTATCTTTTGTGTAACAAACATAGCAAATGAATGTAAACCAAACAATAACGATTACAATGAAGAGGAATGAGATGAAAAGGACTACGCTGAGGGTACCGCTATCATCAGAAGGAACGAATGGGTCAGTTGTGACTGAACTGCTTTGTGTATTCTCAATATCTGTAGTCATGAATTGCGTGCTGGAACGTGGTTTACAGCCAAAAGTCAAGTTATCTTGAAATAAGTCTTCAATATGACTTTGCTTAATGTTAACAGCATTTAAGACTCCATGCATTAAGCTTTTAGAGTCTAATTTGATTTGATAAACAATATCTTGTTTGAACAAGTAGAGTTTTGATTCTGTTTCGATGAAGTAAGATGCGTCTATCGGACTCTTTATGCTTAGATCTTTGAGTGAACGGGCCTTGTGCGAAATGACTGAATCTTTGGATTTTGGACATGTTTCTGTTTCGAGTAATATTTCTGCGTATGAATCTCCTAAAAAGTTATAGGAATTAAAAATATTAGTAATAAAACTGAAATATAAAGTTAATTTTTATAAAATCGATTTAAAAAACCTTGGATAAAAAATATCTGTCCTGCAATTCCGTTGAACATTGAATCTAAATTTTTTGCGTAATCAATATCTGCGTTACCAAAAACCACATCATTCTTCAGAACTTCTAAGTTAGACATGTTTCCAGAGTCTATGTTATACGAAACATATTGAAGCTTATTGTCAACTAACTCAACGAATATGATCGAAAACTCATCCTCTTCAGGATCTTCGCATTCAAACACATCTTTGACAGCAATCGCACCCCCTTTCAAATTATATGGCAATTGCACTGCTCTATCACTTGTTGGTAATTCATGTTCTCTGAGAAGCCAATAAAATCCCGACTTAGTTAGAGCCCACCTGATTCTCATAGAATCAATATATGCTATTCCGTTGATGTTTGACGGACTTATGCATAGATCTGGCTTCGATTGAATGCACACAAATTGAATTGAAATAATAAGCAAATAATATCTTAACGATGGCATCATTTTAATAGTGATTTTTTCATTTTTCTGCTAAATGAGAAACAGTGATATTGTATAACGAACTAATAATCAAAGTTTGAATGAAATGATGCAAACGCATAAAACCGTAATATTCATTGTTATGATGAAGGTTAGGTTAGGTTAGGAAATCTTCAATTGATTTTTGATTAATTTAAGTTAAGCAACTTTATTGGACGCAACCTTATTCTAAACTTTTTAATCATTTGGTTCATACCTTACAGATCGAAAGTTTTAATTAAAGTTAAATTTAGCCGCATTTTACTGAAAAAAAAAACGTTCAAACCTTCAAATGTTGCTGAAATTGAGTGAATTTCAGTCAAACTGTAGTTATTTAAAATATGATTTACCTTAAGAGCTTTATTTCAACTTATAGTCAAATAGTTGCATAAGTTTTGAGTGAACGTTTCATAAACAGTGTAGTTAATAACTAAACGGTCCCTCAATTTCTTTGAATGATTTGCAAATTTTTGAAACTATTCGTATAGTTTGATATTATTTTGAAACAATCAAATCAATTGACAAACAGAAAAATGGAATCAGTAAACAGAGCCGAATTGAGTCCATTGAACGGCAAGAGTCACTTGGATCTAATGGTTCCCGAGTGGTGCCGACAGGAGTTGTCGACTGGAGTTAGTATTGACTCTTTTATTTATTTTGACTTTATTATTTTTTCATTATTAATACTTTGAAATTCAAATTAATTTATTTTTCAACTCTCAAAGACATCGATAATGGCAGTCGAATTCGACAAAGGAGTGGTGATTGGGGCAGATTCGAGAACAACAACCGGGTATTGACTGGCATTTAATTGATGTTTAAATGTCTTCAAGTGATTAATATATAATTAATGTATTGTTTATGTGATAATTACAGCGCATATATCGCTAATCGAGTGACTGATAAACTGACGAGAATAACAGATTATATCTACTGCTGTCGTTCTGGTTCTGCAGCTGACACTCAGGCAATCGCTGATATAGTCGCATATCATCTGAATTTCTATGAGTAAGACTTATATTAAATGCGATTAAACTATTAATAAATTCTTATAATACTTGAATCTATTAAAGAATGGAAACAGGAGAACCACCTTCTGTTAAGATCGGCGCCAATATATTCCGCGAATTGTGCTATAACTATAGGGATTCGTTGACAGCTGGCATCATATGTGCGGGTTGGGACAGACGTGATGGCGGACAGGTTATTATTACATTTATATTCTGCTTATAATTGTCAATAATTAGTGTTTAATAAGAACTTGTCACTTGCTCTATTTAAATGATAATATTCGGTAACACTCATTCGACTGATTACTGCTAACAACCTCAACCTGATATAAAAAACATTTAGACTTAAGTCAATACATTGGTTAAGCATTGAGAACTACTACGAACGATCTGTAGTTTTAAGCTTAACTAGATCTTTCAATTTGTATCTAATCTGAGCTTGATTTTCAAGAATGCCTTATCAACTTTATTAGTGTTGCAATTTGATGACTGATTCTTCAATATAATAATTAGGTGTACACCATTCCACTGGGAGGAATGCTCGTTCGACAGCCTATTGCAATCGGTGGTTCTGGTAGTAGTTATGTTTACGGTTATGTTGACGCCAATTACAAGCCAGGAATGAACGAAGAAGAATGCGTTAAACTGGTCACCAACAGTAAGACACCTAACATTAAACTGATTATAATTTTGTCATAACATTTATTATGTGAATAGCTCTGTCTCTTGCAATGAGTCGCGACGGTTCGAGTGGTGGTGTTATACGTCTCGGTATTATCACTAAAGACGGAATCAGAAGAAAAGTGATCATAGGCGAAGATATTCCAAAGTTTTATGAAGGATAATAACTTTCTTATTAACTATTTTTTATCATTATTCGTATATTAATTGGCTTGAAATAAAATATTGCTAAATATATGATAATTATCAGGCGTTAGTCTTGATTTCTCGTGAAGAGCGGATATTACATATCCTGTTTTTATTCATTTTCCTTTCAAATATTCTGATATCCAGTACTTTCTTCCGTATTTGATACAGTAATCATTTAAAAACAAACATCTGAATCGTTTTTCTCGATCAAAATTGAAAAATAATTAGTGTAAAGAATGTAAATTAGTATATGTATAAGACATGTGTCCGGCTCCTATAGTTAATAGTTATGATGTTTGGTCCAATCCTGATCCTAATATTGATGTTGATGTCCTTATGCCAAATGGAATTATATTAACTCTGAATGTCGCTAAGGAAGCCACTTTTTCTGAGATTAAAGAGGTTTGAAAGTTAACTTTTCCTCAGATGTTTGGCTTGATTTTTAACTTTTTAATCAATTTTTAATCAATTTTCTCAACTGGTTATTAAAGGACGTTTTTGAGGAGAGTGCTAAAGAGCCCTTATTTGGGGCTTTGCATGACAGACAAAATTATGTATTTACTTATGTGAGTATGGGTTCTTCAGAACAAGAGGAGTTACATGACGAAGACGTTCGTTTGTGTGATGTCTGTCCATTTCTGGCACTTTTGCGCCTCATTGAGAAAAAAGGAGATAAGGAGGCCATTCAATTGGACGCTCAAATTGGATTACTTATTGGCAAAAGTAATTCAAGTGAAATACCAATTGTCTAA
Organism: Archegozetes longisetosus; assembly: GCA_018873245.2. Taxonomy (NCBI): domain Eukaryota; kingdom Metazoa; phylum Arthropoda; class Arachnida; order Sarcoptiformes; family Trhypochthoniidae; genus Archegozetes; species Archegozetes longisetosus. Next base: position 10,587,633 of record JAEMBT020000007.1, read on the forward strand.
CTGTGTCTAAAGTTGATTTTTCTTAGGTTTAAAAGAGTTTGATTCTCTGAAAAATCCAGAGGTTAATGATTTTAGGTTTAAGATGAGGAGCTATTGCGAGGAAATAGTTCAAGAAAGAGAACAGAAAACATGGACCGATAAAATGATTTATCAGTACCCAATCAGCATAGAGATCAATCCACAATTACCTAAATATTTGAAAGATAGGCTAATAGATTCTAATATCACACTCAGATTGAGATTTGACAACACTTCGGTACACACAGTTTACTGACAATGCTTTTTTCATTGAAATATTAATTTAAAATTATTCGCAAATTTTAGTTGTGTCAAACTTTATCATTGCCTTATACTATACTACCGGACCAATTGATACAAATAGCTTTAGAGAAAGATCCTGATGCTTATGCCTCTTCGGCTTCTTACTTACTCAAAGTTAATGGACGTCTAGAATATCTATTAGGAAACTATCAACTAATTCAATATAAGGTACTTTCAAAAAGCAAGTTTCAAATCAGACTACTTTCAACTCATACTTTCTATCGATTTTAGCCAATTCGCGAAACCATCTTAAACGACGAAATTCCTTATTTAGTAGCTGTTCTCAGATCTAGTATTCAATGTAAGCCTTCATACAGTCATTGAGTATCCAATTAGTCTAAAATTATTCATAACTATTTAGTTGAAGACGAACCAGTCTATGAGATACCAGATTTCTCTCGGAAACGATCTCCTTCGGTTATCTCAATATCAGGAACTTCTAGAAGAAAGAATCAGACAGTTTCTTCTTGGGCTATAGAACGAAAACTTGTTATTCATATAAATAGCGCTCAGCGAATAACTAATACTGAAAATTCAAAAGTTGCCATAATGTGTGGTTTGTTCCACGGCGGGGATTCGCTATGCGATTATCAAATGTCGTCTCCTATACTCACCAATGACATGGGAGAGGGTTCGTGGGAGGAAGACATCTGTTTGAATATTAAAATCTGTGATATCCCACGTATGGCCAGACTGTGCTTTTCAGTTGTGGCCATCGGGCAAAGTTCTAAGAAAAGTGTTAAGCTTAAGATGAAACAGACACCCATCGCGTGGGCCAACACTAATATATTTGATTTCAAAAATATTCTGAAAACGGGATCAATCACTCTTTCGATGTGGAACTATGAGCAAGAAATAGAAGATTCGGAATTAGAATTGTTTAACCCATTGGGGACTGTAGTCCCAAACCCTTCTGTAGATCAGGCAACATGTCTGACGATTACATTCAATAAGTATTCTGAGGGAGAAACACAAATCGCATATCCGATGATCAATGAAATCATGAGAGACACTTCTCTCGGCAGATCTCTGCCCGATACTCAAGAGGAAGAAAAAGCAAGTGAAGAGTCGAGTTCTCGCAAGTCTCGACACGCGAGTAAACAGTATTTGGAACAGCTGAAGGAAATATGTGATAGAGATTTACTGCATAAGATTACAAATCAAGAAAGAGAACTTTTATGGCTTCTTAGAGAAGATTGTCGGACTTTGTTACCTCATTCTCTCAATAAGCTATTGATTTCATTCAAATGGAACAATCAGAAAACAGTGGCGCAAGTCTTAATACTTTTACAAGAATGGCCTAAATTGACGCCCGAGAAAGCACTTGAATTGCTTGACTACGCATACGCTGACTGTATGGTCCGTAAATTCGCGATCGAATGCTTGAAAGGTATTGATTGATCACAACTTTCAATAACTAATTCTAGTTCTCAATTCCATAGGAATCTGTGATGAAGAGTTGTCGCTATATCTGCTACAATTAGTTCAAGCTCTCAAATACGAGTCTTATATGTATTGCGATTTAGTGCACTTCTTATTAGAGCGTGCATTCAATAATCAACGAATTGGGCACTTGTTGTTTTGGTTGCTTCGCAGCGAAATGCATGTGCCAGCCGTGTCTGTCACTTTCGGATTGATTCTTGAAGCCTATTGTCGAGGAGCTATGGACCACATGCAAGTATTAGTGCGGCAAATGGAAGCCCTGAATAAGCTGAAAAGAGTGAACGAAATTATTCGCGATGACAAGAATAGAGACAATCGTGAGAAAAAGCTAAGTCTTATGCATGACATAATTGCACAGAAGTACTATCAAGAGGCACTTCTCCATATAATAAATCCACTCAATCCTGTCTATAAACTTGGAAGTATTAAAGTGAATAAATGCAGATTTATGGATTCCAAAATGAAACCTCTTTGGCTTGTCTTCAAGAATGAAGACGAAGATGCTATTGATACATATCTTATCTTTAAAAACGGAGACGGTTTGAAGATAATTAATTCATTTTGTTTGAAATATTCATAAATTTTAATATAATTTATTCATCGTTTAATCTAGACCTGAGGCAAGACATGTTGACTTTACAAACGATTCGGATTATGGATAAGTTATGGAAAGATGAGGGTTTAGACTTCAGAATGAATCCGTATCGATGTATATCAACCGATCATAACGTAGGTCTGATTGAAGTTGTATTAAATGCCGATACGATCGCTAACATTCAAAAAGAGAAAGCAGTGTCTGCTTTTGCACCGTTTAAAAAAGGTTCTCTCTTGGCATGGATTAAAGACCATAATCCCAGTGAAGACAGTCTTAATAGGGCTATTGAAGAGTTCACTTTAAGTTGTGCTGGTTATTGTGTCGCCACTTACATTCTTGGGATCGCAGATCGTCATAACGACAACATAATGGTCAAGAAGAATGGACAGTTGTTTCACATAGATTTTGGTCATATTTTAGGAAAGTTTAAGGAGAAGTTTGGAATACGCAGAGAAAGAGTTCCATTCGTTTTGACCCATGATTTTGTACATGTGATAACACACGGACAAAACCCGCAAAAGTCTGAAGATTTCAATCGATTCCAACAGTATTGCGAACAGGCATTTATGATAATTCGTAAAAAGGGATCATTTATAATATCTTTATTCGCAATGATGTTATCAACGGGTATACCAGAGCTTTCATCAGTTAAGGATCTCGATTACTTGCGCGAAACATTAGTTCTTGATTTGACTGAAGATCAAGCTAGAAGTCATTTCAGGTCGAAATTTACCGAAGCCTTGAAGAATAGTTGGAAAACTAGTTTTAATTGGTGTGCGCACAGTATAGCCAAAGACAATAAAATGGCTGATTGACAAATATTTATTTTAATCTCTATAACAATTTTGTATTAATGATAATGAATTTCTGCTTAAGCCAATATAATAATCACGAAGTGATAAATTACTTTTTGTTTTACTATCAGTCAATTTTTCATCAATTTTCAAATTTGATTCTTTATCGCTGCCTTCTATAAGTCTTTTATCAATTGATTTGCTGCTCAAATCTCCAGAGCCTTTCATTTTTCTGTCAATTTTAATATTGGGTTGGCTATCGATACTTTGAAGATGTCTTAATTTTTCTAATTTGTTGCTAAAATCTTGAGAACTTCTCAGATGTCTGTCTGATCCAGTCTTTGTTTTTCTTTGATTCTCTTTTGTACTACAAGGTTGCCTTCTATTATCCGATTGATCGCTTGAATCTCCGGAACTTTTTGATTTAGCATCAGTTCTAGTTGATGTTTTTCTATGTGCACCTTCTCTTTGTCTTTTTTTATTCAACCGTTTATTAATAGTTTGCATACATTTCGTTTTGATTGCTTGGCTATCAATTGGTGGTTCAGTTGTTAGATTATCTGATAAAAGGTGCGAATCAAATATTTGTGATACTCGTCGACGGATTTGATTCATGACAGCACTACTCCTTGTTGGACTCGTATCTGGTGTAGTTTTGCTTCCATCAGAAATCAATTTGAATCGACTAGGAATCGCTGGTAATGAAGCACTTCTTGATCTGATGTCAGTCTTATGGACTTGCTGACTATTTATTGGTCTAGGCTCACTCTCAATAACAGGTTTAGCTTTAGTTGAAGTCCTATTATTTACGATGCTTTCCGGTTTTATAGATGAGTCTGTTTTGCTTAAACTTTTATTATAAGTTTTAGTAATAGAAGTGCCACTCAATTTGACAGTTGGCCGAAAAGTGTATGACCGATGGTATACCACATTTTCTTTCAATCTTGATTCAGATCCAACTCTGTTTTTATCGCTAAATATGTGTTCTTTACAAGTTTGACAGCACTGTTTGAGAGGCATACTTTAAAGAGTTTATGCAGTTATTCATATTTGATATATACGCTAAAAATATTTCCCACGATTCTAATAATCTAATTAGGACACTCTCGCTTTCCTCTTCCCAATACCATCGAACACGAGTTGAACAAATGTTACATTTCTGTGCCCAAAACAAATGGTTGTGCTGCAGCCAAAGTTATTAAAGTATACGCTGTGAAGTGTTTCAACTCATTTTACCTCCCATTGTATTTGACTATTTAAACATTAGTTGCATTGTGCAGTTGAGCCGTTTGTGCGCTTCAGCCGCTCTCCACAATATCAATGATCCGATGGGAGGCGATCGTGAGAAACTACAATCAAGGATTGGCTCTTGGGATTTCCTAATACTAAGGTGTACGGTATGTATAGCAACCAAAGCAGAGCCAAACAGAGCCACACCAAACCGCAATTGCAGTCTTGCAAATGACATAGCAATTTCGTTCTCCTCTTATTGATTATAGCGTTGTATCAGTTTCTCGAAAAATTCCAGTTATACTAAACTTTTCGTTTTGCTGTAGGACTGCTTAAACTGAACCTAAACAAGCTTGTTCCTAAAAATACTGAGTTTGTTGCATCGATTTAATCCATGCATGCAATTTTGCTATTGAGAGAGAGCACAAAATTGAACGTTTAGCTGATAGGAAAAGCTATTGAATTGGGAAATATTTGCACAAAATTAGAGCTATCGTAATAAAGCTATGCCAATACTGAGCGATTGAAGTGCGCAGTGTTCACGTGATCATGCTCTATGTTGGTATAGCCAGAGTTTAGCTAACTTTCCAAACTTGAAAGTCATAAACTAGAGTTGGAGTCGGACTATGATAAGTTAGTGTGCTAGCCATAATCAACATTAGTGCATAATGCACATCACTTTGACCTCTTCACCTGTAAGTGCGACCCAACCCACTTGTGCGCCGCACACTCACTAAACTCTAAAGCATATAATCTTTGGCTAAGGGCTAAATTGTTGTAAAAATGTGAGCCTCACCTTAAAAATGGGATGAAACAAGTGATAACACTTGATATGCGTCTCATTCTTTGTCTGTTCTATCACCAAATTGGTTGTCTTCTCTTTCAGATGACTTTTCACATGTTATGCATAAGCAAGTGCTTAAGTTCGTGGCAGTCGTTTGTCTGACTGTCTGTCTTTACGTGTTTATCGCGTTCTCTACACACGCCAAGTCGTATCAAAAGTCGCAGCATAATCGCAACACATACTTCGAACAGGTGATCAACAGCGACAAGTGTTGCCAATTGTCAGCTCAAACTACTTTTCATACTGTGTCATCGCTCGACTCTAACAATCAGACTGAACATGTGATCAAAAATCATAAACAAAATGGATCAAAACAACGGATTCTACAACAAGTCAATAGTTTTGATAGTGTTGATGAAAAGTTGATTTCAAGTGATCACTATAAATATTGTGATTTTCACCTGTCAATGATTTTTACTGCAACTGAAAGTAGTAATAATAAGAAAAATTACAAATCTCTAGACAGAAAACTTTATGATTCGCTATCATCTATTATAAAACAGAGTAATAATATGCACATTTGTATTCACTTAATAACTGATAGCAAAAGTCAATTTCGTGCCAAATCAATAATTAAACATATCTACCACAAACTTTCTTCATTCAGTCATGCAGTTAAATTTCAATTCCATCACATCTCTGCAGCCAATTCAAAGATTCAATATTTGTTACCATCATTGAAGACTCACTTCAGCTATAAACCAAATTCCTATTATTCTCATTCACTATTCTTTCTATCGCTGGTAATTCACCGTATTTTTGAGAAAATAGACAAACTTCTATTGTTGGACATTGACGTGCAATTCAATGATAACTTGTCAGAACTTTATTCGCAATTCTCAAAATTCAACAGTGAAGCAGTTATTGGTATTGCACACGAACAGCAACCAGTTTATAGACATATACTCCATGATTATCGCCGAAAAGTCAAAAACCAAACTAGTTTTGGTTCTCCGCCACCTAATGGTTGGCCGGGTTTTAATAGTGGAGTATTGCTTATGAACTTAAAAAGAATGCGCCACTCAAAACTTTATAATTCTCTATTGAATTCTTCTGCGATCGACTTCTTATGCAATAAATACTCATTCAGAGGACATTTAGGTGACCAAGACTTCTATACTTTAATTAGCTTTGATTATCGCCAACTCTTTCATGTGATTCCCTGCTATTGGAATCGACAACTATGTCAGTGGTGGAGATATCACGGATACGCAGATGTCTTCGATGACTATCATCGATGTGATGCAACCATTAAGTTATTTCACGGCAATTGCAATGCAGTCATGCCTAGCATTAAATAGATGTCAATTAAATGTTATAAGTGTTAAACACTATTCAATTTTGTGTCTTAGTTTTCAATTTCTATCAAATAGAAAGTATTGTATCTGAAAAACTTTTAAGTTGTTTTTAAATGATGTCATTTAATTTATGTAAAATCTTATTATTAAGTATGAATAAAATGATTTTCTATTTGAAATATATTTCGAACAAATTTTAAGAGTCTTAAGATTAGTTTTGAAAATGCCAATTCAACTAAAAAGTCGACCAAATTGACATTTTAATAGGATTAAGACTTGGTATTTTAGTCGTCAAGGTTGTGTATCAATGCAAATAAGAGCGCAGGTTAGCCTTAATTATATGCAGCGATCGACCGCACGCAAGTCGACTCAATATTCAAAGTGTAAACTCGGATATCTGAAAAATCATAAATTTACTTTAACAACACTTCACATAAGGCAACTTTGATTTCAATAAAATCAGAGAGAACTATTTTGAGCCTTATTTTTGCAACTCTATGGCTAAGTCCTATCTAACCAAAAGTACGATAGAGTAGAAAGAAAATACAGCTAAATCTGACTATTTAAAAAAGTTAGACTGGATGCTGGTATGCATTAGATACTTATGACTCTTTTGAAAAACAACTTAACTACAGGCTAATAGAATGAGTATGTGTTTCATTTGCCAAAACGTGACACTACTTGTGTTGTGCCCAACGCTTTAGTAAACATTGATCACATCCAACAATGGCTACAATTCAAACGTTATATCGTTTTTTTCAATTAAATCAATTCAATAAATATACAAAGCCATTCACTCATCTTTTGGCTCGTCCGGCAATTACCTCAACAATTGATTTGCGTTTATGTCACAACACATCGAACGACAGCAAAACTATTAATGAGTCAAATGGTAGCAAAGATATAGAGAAACTATTCCTCGACAGTAATGTTCAGGCAATACTTAAACGATTGACAGGTTATAGTCCTGAAAAAATATTTAGATCAAAACCACGATTGAGTTTAAAGTCACCGAGATATAAGTTCATGTCTGACAAAGAGTTGCAAATGGTATGAATGCAATCACTACTAATCTACTTATTTTGCAAACTTTTCAAATGTTTCACTTAATTAATAATTTCTTATTTCAAAGCAACTATCGATGGCTGATAAAAGGGGTAGACTTAAGCTTCAAATGCCTCCTGTCATGAAACCTAAAGTCGAAGAACCCGAAGTTTTATCGAAAGACTTTGAACTTCAGGGATACTTAGAGGACAACTTTATTTTCGTTGACTCGAGTACTGGTTATTCAGATAAGGTTTAGAATAAACTTGAATTGTTGCGATTTGAGTCAAATACTGATAATAACTGATACTTAGGAACGAATAATGGTTGTTCGACAGCCAAACGGTGTTTTACGCAAAGCTAACTCCCAAGAGAGGTATCGAATGAATCAAATATTTTTTCCTAAAGAAGAACGACTTATGGAAATGCCCAAAATGTTTGAAGAACAACACCTCCAGGTCTTAATAGTGATGAGATTTATTATTTAAATTCTAGTCTAATTTTGATTTATGTAATTTAGAAAGTGCTCGATAGATACGATTACGAGTTTGTCTTAGATCGAGCGTGTCTTCAGTTGGAACCCGATGATCCAAACTATATAAAAATTTGTCACTTAACCTATGACCACATTTCTCAATCGAAAAAGTTTAGCCTTCTCTGGTCGACACGACATTTCGGTCCAATGACTTTCTACTATGCAATCAATAAGAAAATCGATAATTTGTTGATGCATTTCATCTTAAACGAAGCCATAGATGAGGGATCAGATTTAGTCAAACTCTACTTCATTGTTCACCCAAAAGATAAATTAGGCATTGATTTGAATTCAAGCGATCCATTAGTTATAATTAAGGTATTATTGAATAGTGAAGATGATTTGTTTTTAAAGTTTAATTTATTGAAACTTTGAATTTCAGTATTATATAAATGAAGAATCAAATAAAAAATCGAATCTTGAGCTCGCATTACAAAAATACGAAGAAATTCAAAGAGAAAAGTTAGCAATAACTGAAGGCATCGATAGAGCACATGGACGGCAATAAATTAATCGAACTTTTGAAAACTAAAAATAAAGTAATAAACTCAATTGTTAAATATCTAAGTCGTCGTCTGGATCTTCTTCATCGATGTCATCATTTTTATCGTATTCGTAGTAGACTTTAGATTCGTTATGAGTCCTTCAAATAAATAAATGAATATAATAAATAAATAAGTTTCAAACAGTACTCGATTTTATAAATTGAGTATAATTAAGCAATAGTTTCATACTTGATATAAGGTAATAATAAACTATTTTTAGCTTTCATTTCATCTTCTTTTAAATTCAAATTAAACGGTAAGTTAAGAGTTGGGTCACTACTGATGGCATTTGACTGATGGCTAGCTTTTGGTGCGTTTGAAGTATTTACATAAACAATATTGTTATCAATAATATTGAACAATTCAATTGATTGTTGAACTGAGAAATGAGTTTTTCGATGAGGTTTTCTCAACGTAATAACCGCTTTATTGGATTTGACTGATTTGTCATCACTTCTACTCAAATGAATGACACAACTGGCCATTCGTTCAATCGATTGATTAATTAAATCTGAATGTGAGTCAACATGAAGACAACAAATGAGTTGTTGGAATCGATTCGACAATTGGTTCAACGTTAAGCAGACTCGATGCAAACTTTCATTTATTAAGAGTGGTGTCAATGAATCCAATATAACAATCGATTCGTTACTCACAGAAGACAATGAGTTATAGATATGTTGACTAATATTCGATTCAATGCTATTATATTTAGTGAAATAATCAAATATTTCAATATTATTGCTATAGTTGATCGAATTGATATATTTTTGTGGATCCGATTCGACAATAACTAGACTTATATTACAATTTTTCAGTCGATTAGTTATAAAACAATCCATCAATTGTTTTGAATTGCAGTCCAAATGATCGCAAATTAATGTAAATCTCGAACTTTCAACACTTGTCACAAGTCTTGACAATAATTTATTTGTTGAAACACTCATTGTTTTTGTTTATTTATTAACTATTTTGAAATGCAGACCAAAAACACATGACTTCTCTGTAGAAATTGGTGCAAAACACGTGTAGATGACAAGTGCTGTCACTTAACGTAATTGAGTAGATTTAATATATTTTTTTAAAGTCATGCTATCAAAACTTTTTTTATTACATGAAAGTAATTTTGATTTATATTATGCTTAAAATGATGACGTAATAAGAGTAAATAATTACAAATATAACATAACAGTTGAAAAATTGGCACATTTCTTGATTAAATAGTTAGCAAAGCTTTTATTTAATTGTTGGTTAGAACTTGTGATAAACGTATTCGATGTGATTAACATTTAAATTGTGCGAAGAAAAACTTTGTTAATAACTCTTTGAGCAAACTGACGGCATATCAAAGTATAATTTTGGCAAAAGTTGCTAAACCGTATATAACTTCAATTCATTTCTGAGTACATAAGTTTTTTCTGGAAGTCTCTTCAAATGCACCCGAAAGTCGTTTACAATAAAGTGTTTACAACAGAGAACGGGATTTGAATATTGAAGAGGAGTTAAAGATCTGCAGATAAGAATAGCAATAAATTTCAGATTATTTACTAAACTACGCTCTGATGAGCTAAACATGAATGAAGAAATGATCTGTTTGTAATTAAGCCATACTTAAATGCTGACACTTAATAAATAAAAGACAAAAATAAAAAAATATAAGTGGGATATTTCGTATTAAATCATTGTTAAGGCATGGCTATACAGGTGCGCCACTTTATATAACCAATTTTCTATCCCGTTCTCTCTCACTTTCCCTCCCGTTCTCTCTCACTTCCCCCCTCTCTTTCTTCAATAGTGGCTTATTTCGCAAGATTTACAATAACTTTTTCTATTAGTTTTTCGAAATCTTTAGCTCTTCTATTGGCAGTTTCAAGAACTTCCTTATGGTTGGGCTCTTCTTTGCTTTCATAGTCGACGACACATTTATTGGTGATGAGCGAAAATCCAATGACTTGAAGGCCGCAGTGTCGAGCGACTAGTACTTCATGAACTGTACTCATTCCTTAAGTAAACAATAATTAAGTGATAAAACATTTAATTGATGGTTTAGCTGTCATCAAATATATATATATCATACCGACAGCGTCGCCTCCAGAATTGAGAAGAAATCTAGTTTCAGCGATAGTTTCGTAAGCAGGTCCGGCATTCATGACGTAAACTCCTTCTTGAATGAAACGATCCATTTTGAGTTCTGTGGCGCACTTTCTGACAAGTTTGATTAAGTTTCTGTCATACGCGTTGTTCATTGCTGGAAATCTTGGACCCCATCGCTCGTCATTTTTTCCCCGCAACGGATTATTACCACTAAATGAAGGTAAGTTTAAGTGATCTTTAATTATCATAATATCCCCAACTTTGTAGCTCTGGTTTAGACCTCCAGCGGCGTTCGTCACAATCAAAGTCTTGATGCCTAACAGTTTCATAACTCTGAGAGAAATAGAATTGAGTTATTGAACGATGAAATTGTTTGATTAGATGATGGAGTTGTTTGATTAGATGGTGAAATTATTTGATTGAATAATGCAATTGTTTCTATTATAAGTTATACCTGACAGGCATTGAGCACTTGGCAATGTGATAGCCCTCGTAGGGATGGAATCTTCCTTTCATGCAGACAACTGATACATTTTTCAATAAACCAAACACAAGGCAACCACTATGACCAGCGACTGAATAATTTTGAATGTTTTAATAGATTGAAAAAATTGATAAGAAAGCAGTTCAATCATACCTGTGCTAACAGGAAAATTAGGTATTTTTTCGTAGGGAAACACTTCTTTATCTGATAGTAGATCTGCTAAACCGCCTAAACCGGAGCCGCATATTATCCCAACTGTTGGTTTATGTTTTGTGCTTCTCAGCAAATATTTACTAATTTCTTCCACTTCTTCGTACTCATATCTAAATAGGTTTTAAGATCTTATCAATCAATTCAATATTGATTCAAAGTTGAAAAACTAAATTTTGACAAAAAGTTCAAAACACTAGATTACGAATGAATTTGATTAGTTTAAAAACTCTAATGCATTGGTTTGGATAAGTCTATCGCAATAATTATACAGCTGATAAGAATTGAATAAATGGACTCATATTGATATGTACAGAAGATGTGAGTTTATTGCAGCACCTTAAATGATATTTTGAGCTTGATCATTAAGTTTTGCGAATGAAGATAAACAAATTTCTACGAATTGTTGTGATTAAAAGTTTGCTATAAGCCTCAGGAGTCATAAGTTTCATACCTTACATAACATTCGCTTATCATTGATTATTGCATTCGAGCAACGGGTAAATAAGAGATTAGAGATTAAAACTGGAAAAATAAAAAACAATTTCATATTTCTCATTATTCATATTTGATTTCGTCATAAATGAACGTTGTTTTGTGATAGAGATTATCGTTAAACGAAGATCTGCATTTTTCTTTACTTTTGTCCTATAGCCATAACCAACAATTAGTTAGTTATGATTATATAAGATAAGAGTTTTCTATAAAACAACTCAAACGTAATTTGTCTTATCAATGCTTAATATATGAAAAACATCTTTGAGATAGATGTTCTCATTGCTTTTTGGCTAATTTCAAATTTGAACTTACATTTACTGTTAAGATATGATCAGTAAAAAGTATAAATCCTTGATCGAATAGATAACTCGAATATCTTACGTTTCATTTCTTCAAACCACACAAAATCCAAATAAACACAACTATATTCAGATTTTATGCTAAACCTTAAGTTTATTATCTGTAATGAATTTTTTGATAATCTATTTTATGATTATTATCATATAGTTATGAAGTTTTCCTTCTAACTCATGGCTTAAACGTTAAGTTAGATTTTTTTTAACTTCGAGCTAATCTCAAACTTGAGATGATTTATTTAACAGTTATGACTGATTTTAACTTAATTTTTTTATAAATTTTCTACTTACCCGACATTAAGGCTTTTGGAGGACTGGATTTTATTGAAATGATCATTTAATTTATTGAACTTATTTTGTTCACTATATAAGTCGACATGAAAGCGATCGTGAATATAAAGATCGCTATTAAATTTACTACTAAGAGTCGAGAACATATTTAGTGATCAGTGTTAACAATAGGGGATTCAATTACAAAGTATTGGTGTTTTGTTCTCAAGTGCAGTATTTATAAGAATATGTATTTCTAGTTGCACCTCCTATTTACGACTGTATAAAATAAATAATAAATGTTTTCCGTAAAACTTCTTTTGTCAATGTCAATGTGAAATTAGCTTAGGATTGATCTGGTTATCAGCTATTTTTCTAAAATACTAATGCCAGTATAACTTATCGCTCCCTTTTTGTAATACTTATGGTGAGATTAATATGTGTTGGGACGAATCTATTTTAGAATCTGACCATGAATTTCATTCAATTAGGTTTTAAATAACTATATATAGAATTCATATCTAATAATCAATTGAAAAATTTCTCATAAACTCATGATAGGATTTAAGCTTAGAATTAATAGGATTTTATTGAACAAGCTATACTTTCTCCTGTATTTACCTTTAAAATTTGAATATTCAATCAATATTTGATTAAACATTGCAGACACCTAATTGTATTCATGTAAATAATCGGAGTATTTTCTGATCAGATTTTGCTTCTATTATTTGCCATGAAAGTTTCATAATGATTATACTAATTTCAAGGCAAGAATTGATCAAAAAGAAAACACTTCAATTATTCATTATTTCATTGCGTATTTGTAAAATTAAATAATTTTATTCAAATTAAAAATGCAAACCAAGAAAAAGTTTGCCATGAAAATTAGAATATTAATCATACTAATTTATTCATTTCTATAAGCTGATATCAATCTTAATCTGGTTAAAATGGAACTTTCTTAAGTTTGATCCTACACTTACTAAGTTAGTATAATGTAATTTATTTTCTAATCATGTGGTTTTCTTATCAAAATCTTTTATTATTCAGCGATGGTTTTTATTGACTACTTAACTTTTATCTATACGTCAACCCTGTGACAGCATTTTTAATTTGAATTTCAACTATGATGATTGTTAATTTTAAATTGCGGTAATTATAGTTTTGTTTGTGCGTCACTTAACTAACTCGGACTTTCCTATAGATAATTATTTTTTTCTAAGTTTATCGAAGCTATTCTGAAACCGATAACATCAAGAATTTTACATTAATTAGATTTTTTCTTAACTTCAAATTGAACATATAGTTATGATATTTAAATTGAAATTTACATTCGCCAAGTGAAAATTTAGTATTTTTGGATAACTTTGAGAGATCATAGATAATAGACTTATGATCTATTTAAGAATTCAGGTAATCTAATAATTACGTGATTTCGTAATTGAAGGAAATATTCTGTTCTCGTATATAAAACTTTTTGCTCTAACTTATCAAGGCTTCATTACAAGGACAACTTTTCATATCATGAGCTTTAAGAATTTGTAAATGTGATCAAATGATTAACTTTTGCTGACGATAATGAATAAGATAAAAATTAAGTGATTTTCTTACCTGTCAGTTATAAAAGGAAATTCAGCCTTAAATAACTGAAACTCTTGTAAATCACTTATTATAGTGAGAAATAACATAAACGGAGACATACCCGTAATTTAGAGGTTATTGTTCGCTAATTATCTCAATTTCTAATTTTTCAATTTATCAAATTTAATAGCTTTTACTCAATTTGATTCGGTTGAGAAATTACGGTTTAACTAAATCTAAAATCAATCAAACTATTCTAATAAACGGACGCTGTAATATCCTATAATTTCCTATAATTGCTATCATCACGTCCTACTGGTTTCTGATAGAACCTATTTATCGAAAAATCGACAAAATTTTCGTCTGTATTTAAGTTACCCTAACTGTTATGAATATAAACTCAAATTTCGTGGTATATGTATTATTGCGCTTCATTCTAGCAATAGCTCACATCAAACCCAAAAGTTTTGTACTTTTTCTAACGAATCAATTTTGAAATCTAACAGTTTTTTGAGTTCTTAAAATCTTATTGAATTCCTTTTTCATAAATGAAAATATACGAATTTGAAAGAAGAGTTATTCTAAAATCGATTGTTTGTGGAGTAGTTGAAAAGTAAAATTATTGAATAGAAGAAAACTCTACATACCCTTTATTTAGAAGTTGTTTTCCATTCATCTTTTCTTTTTATTATATTTTTCAGACTTAAAAATCAGGTTTCTTTTTTCAGCTATTAAGAAAGGTTTATATGCTTATAATCTCGAAATAAATTCATTAGATAGAAAATTAATTAAATAAATTTAAGCTTTCAACTTTAGGTGAAAATTCGAGCGGTCGTTTTGTCTTGACTTAGGAAAAACTTACTCACTTCCGACTTAAATTCAGTAGTTTGAATCAGTTGAGTGTATTTATATAAGGTTAAACTCAAAATCGTTATGTTCTTTACTGAAATTAGAATAAAAATGTATTGTCGAGAGGAGTAAAAAGAGAGCAACTTAAATATAAAGCTAGCAAAACTTTTGGTAAATATTTGTTATAGATTACAGGACTGCTAATTACTTAAATTGTATGTTGTAAAATTTTGGTTAACTACAGCCGCTAGTAGTCAATATCTTTAAGATACTACGATCTCGAGCCCCAGACCCAACTCTGAAAATTCTTTAAGATCAATATCAAATTCCTAATAACCATATTTTAGCGCTGTCTAAAGTTCAAGTGCTATAAAATGGAGACGAGAATGCAGTCGATGCAGAGTCGAAGCTGTTGACAGGGGCTCGGGAACACGGAACTCATATCATTCTCTAGTAGCGACAAGGGTACCATAGACAATTGACTCAATTTTGATATGAGAAATAAAGTAATTAGTTTCGTCACCTTTATTACTTACGTCAGAATTCTGTGAATTTTAATACTAAAGGAGTATTCCAGACTTGATATTAGAAATGGCCTAAGAACTAAGTATGACCCAACTTTGTGCATTAATAGACTTAAAAATTAAGACTAACGACGAAATTTACATTGAAATATATATTGTAGATTTCTGTAAAACCTGGTGGAATTTGAAACAAAAACAATAATATCTCGGAATCGCAGTTACGGTTTGGAAATTAATTTTGCATTTAAATAGTTTGAATAACGAAGTGTCAAATGATAATATTATGATTCATATAGCTAAATAATTTATGCAGAAAAATGTTATCATATTAAATTGGTAAATTTAAAAATGAGTTTTTCAAAGTGTTAACCCAAAGTTTCGCACCCGATCTCTTTTGCTACTTAAATGACCCCTAGCCCTAAATATAATTCTAGAGAGATCGGGTGCGAAACTTTGGGTTAACACTTTGAAAAACTCATTTGTCAATTTACCAATTTAATATGATAACATTTTTCTGCATAAATTATTTAGCTATATGAATCATAATATTATCATTTGACACTTCGTTATTCAAACTATTTAAATGCAAAATTAATTTCCAAACCGTAACTGCGATTCCGAGATATTATTGTTTTTTGTTTCAAATTCCACCAGATTTTACAGAAATCTACAATATGTATTTGAATGTAAATTTCGTCGTTAGTCTTAATTTTTAAGTCTCATTAATACATTAACAATTAATGCACAAAGTTTGGGTCATACTTAGTTCTTAGGCCATTTCTAATATCAAGTCTGGAATACTCCTTTTCTGAGTAACTCTCGCAGTTACAGTATTTATTATATTCAATATTCAGTTTTGCCTTTAGTTGACGTATGAACGCAAGTCTATTCTCATTCTATTGATGCAAGATTTAAAACTCTTTCTTCTTGTGAAGTTAGTGTAATATTCTTTGATTAGTTTGAATCAAGTTTGACATAATTTCTGCCTTCAATTGATTATTTTTGTGTTTAAGTAGACTTATCGAGTAATACTTTAGCATAACTTTGTATGAATTGTCAAAGATTTATCCTGTTAATTGATTACAATAGTAACTGAAAGATGTGGTCTTATATTAGAATGTCTGATAAATTCGTAAGCATTCTCTATTATCAATAAACAGAATAATTTTATAATCAAATTATTGTTTTTTACTTAAAATTGAAACTCTCTTAAACTTGAGAAACATCGATGAACTTTGTATTTATGAAAAATTTTCCAAAAGTTATTACTTTATTGCATAACTGATAAAATTACGGCATTTACTGTTTATTAGTACAATAAAAAATAATTACGAATTGTTGAACTGCATTTCTTTATTGCCGAAAAGCAAAACTTGCGCAAAAAGTTTGCTTTATTGGTCTAAAGTTTGTTTTAACCTTAAATTCCTAAACGCCATGTAATTAAACTTTTTTTTTGTTAAAAATCAGTAAACAGTAGCCACGATTACCACAATCTCTGATCTTTACTTTTTGCCTCAATGCTGATGAAGTTTATGTTAATTAGCTTTGAGCTCAGACTGACTTAATTCGACTGTAAATCACGACTATATCATAAATATGTTATATTGTGGTTTTTATTATTTTTTTGTGATATTTCGAATGATAGATAGAACAGCAGTAAGTCTTCCATTAAAAAGATCGCCAGAAGCCAAGTCGCGAACCAGTGATCCAACGCTAGATTAGCGCTTAACCATTCAATTAATACTATAGCTACTTCTGTTTGCGGAAAATATTCGATGTCACACAAGTGGACAAAGTTTGGATCAAATTACGACTGCGATAAAGTTCTGAATAGTTAAATGACTCTAACAATAATAGCTAATTATAAGGTTTTGCGATAGCATAGTATCTAAGCCGCAATATTATTTGCATGGAAACAGTATTGCCATTACTGCAATAGATCTATGGTCTCAAACAAATACTCAATACTTCATATATTCCTATTTTGATTTTCATAAATCTCTCAATAAATTTCTTATACATTTATGACTGAATGGCAATCAATTGATGTTTACTTGTCACACATCTTTCATAACTATATGAATACAAGTTTTTCTCAAATCTATCAAACTTTGTGAATGATTAAGACAATTTTGATAGAAAGTGTTGAACCAATGGAGTGATAAACTTGTCTGTAGCTCGTATTCAAAGCCAAAGCAATGTATTTGTGCGTTAACATCACTCAACAACTATTATATGACAGTATTTTGTTTGACACAAAATTCTCATTTTCGATATCAGATCTCGAAATCTATAACATTATTAATGAAACTTGTGCAACAAATCGAAAGCTAACTGTATTTGATTTATATAATTATGCAAATTAAAACACACGCAGTTCGCACCTACTTATTCAATAATCGTACATAAGGTAATTTGTGTTATACTTCACTGATGCTCATTCGAGCCTAACGAAAATCTTACAGTTTCTAATCAACGTTATATTTCATGCTTAATATCAGTTGAGTGCATACCACATGTTCGGAGATGTGCTCCAAAGTTAATTTGAGAGTAGTTTTGAGTAAACTTTAAAATAGTTGTCATTTGCTATTTGATCGTAAACTGAAGTTAGAAGCAATTAATCATAATCTGGTCTGAGACTCATTGGGAAAGTGATAAGTTTAATCTGAGTTTAAGAACTTGATTCAAGCGAGATAACTGAAGTAACTATTATCAGAGCTATCAGAATATCTAAAAACTTTTCAACTGGTTATCAGTGCCATTAACCCGTCGCCAAAATAAAACTGATAAAATTTTTGTGTATAATAATTTAGTGATAAAGTTTGCATTGCAACAGGAAATTGCAATTAAGTAGATTTGAGTGCTTCTCATGGAATTTCTTAAGTAAAATAACTAATTTTCAAATATTTTTTCCTATTCATTTAAGTATAATTTGATTTTTCTTACCCAAAATATTTGAGACAAATTATAAGGCAAATTATGAGGCAATTTATGGGACAATCTCAGTGTGAATGACATTTCATGCGTCAATATTAGTGAAGGTTTATCAGATTTAATTAATATAATTTTCATTAACACGTTACTCCTTGTTTCAAATACGCAACTGTTATTAATTTAAAAATAATTCCTAAATCTCTAGTCATTGTACGTCAAACCTTAGATTTTGGCCCAAACTGACGCCCAAATATCAGTTTATAATCTTATCAAAATTTTTTATTGCTCTTTAACGCTCTTATTTTATGTTTGCTTCTAATAATCATAAGTTTTATTCAATGCTTGCCTAACAAACGATAAGATATACGAGAGCACAAAATTAATGCTTTCAAAATATATCTGATAGTATCCGAACACTTAAAAATTGATTTATTGTATTAATAGAACCTGAAAATTAGATGCCTTTTTTGATTAGGATTTTAAATTAATTGCTCATAAGCCTAAGCTGTAGTTTAATCATTTTATTGTCCAATCACAGCTTTTTAATTAACAAACGTTGGAGCAGTTGTGAAATTTTGTTTGAAAACTAATCAAGTCACAATAGCTACTTCTATTACATAATTGTATGAAAATTTCAAAACTTTTCTAGAATTAAGTTTTGTTCAAGTTCTATAGCTTTCTTGAATGACAGCTTTCTTTTGAATATTTAATCTATATATATTTCAAATTAGGATTATGAGCTCTTAATTGATTTAAGTTCAAGATTTTGCACTTAACAGCAAAATTTATAACTGTTTTTTCTTTGGCATTAAATTTGAATATTGTGATAACGAATTTTTGAAATTGATACGTGAATCAGACAAAAACTTAAGTTATACTTAATGTTTCGTAAACTTGATTTTACGTAAAAAATTGTAAAATTTCATGATATTTATTAACTCTTTTTAACTGATTTAAGTTTGCTGAAAATCTAAGTTGATTGAAAAAATGATCTAGTTAAAGATAATCTGCTGCAAACTCAGTCAATCGAGAAAGATGCAATTTTGCATTGTGGAACTAATCTTATTTGAGATTAAGTGGTTGATGAAGTAATTCATGATGAATTGTTTGGATTTTCGTTTGAGTAGAGGTTGAGGTACTTTGCATTATTGAAGCGACGAGAAAGTTATGAAAATAAACTTTAGTGCATAATTATACCATATAAAAGGCAGTTAAAAGTTACGTAAGACTTAAATATATGTTTCTTATTTTACTAGAAGATACTAGATACGTAATTCATTCAACTGCAGGTTTTGTATTGGAGGGCTAAGTCAGCAATATGAGACACTTAAATCAATAACTAGGACTAGGTTTGCAGTTGCATAACTATATCAACGTTTGTGGGTTACTCGCTTTGGCTAAAATTGAATCATTCAATTAATTTAATTGTAGTCAGTTGGTAAGTGATCGAGTGATTGCAAATTAAGACTCAGTTCAATTAGTATAAAATACAACAGCAATTTAATTTAGAAACTCTTTCCGAACAATTATTAACGTAACTTTTAACTGAGACGATCATAACTTTATTAGATATGAAACAGTCTAACTATATATCGATAACTATTAATCACTGATTTATGTTTGGATTTAAACATTTATGATCTATAATTTGATATTTTACGAGGAAAGATATTACTTCTAGCTATTTATCTAACAGTAATATAGGTTTTGAGTTGATTGTAAACTAAATGAATAAAATTTATGGTTTAAATGTGATGAAGGCCTCTAATTGAACAAAACCTTGAAATTGAGTGATTCATTTTGGTAACTGAACATTTAATAAAATGACGTTAACTAACCAATGCAAATTCTCTTAATAGTAATGTTATTTTCAACGAGAGAACTTAGTTTGATTCGATACGCTCTTGGCTTCCTTTTTATTAGATGTTTCATATCCACTTATTTAATTCGAACTTGCAGCTGATTTATTGATGTTGTCTAGATTTATTGTAAAGTTGTAAGCTGCTTTGATTGATGCGAAAGACCTTCCATTTAAATGGATTTCTCTTCAAGCGGTATGAAATAAAGTTATTTTAAATCTAGAAATCAATGCAACTGAGAGAACTGCGCTGCACTTCAGCTATTGAACAATTAAAAAGTTTGGAGAATCCATAATCAAATTAAAAATTTCTATCAAATTCGTATTAAATTTCATACGAATTTCATAAAATCAAAGAATTTAAATGTTGAAAAAACTTGAATTTTCATAGATTTGCTGATAATTATGCGTAATAAAGGTTCCAGATTTGAAAACAAGTATTTCCTTTCAAAATTCCTTGCAAAATATAAAAACAAAGAGTTGTATTGCTTTAAATGCATGTTAAATTAGAGCTAATTCGTTTGGGAGGGAGGGAGAGAGAGAGAGAGAGAGAGAGAGAGAGAGAGAGAGAGAGAGAGAGAGAGAGAGAGAGCGAGAGAGAGAGAGAGAGCGAGAGAGAGAGAGAGAGCGAGAGAGAGAGAGAGAGCGAGAGCAATTGGTGGTTGTAGAACTGATATAACAAGTTGTGCTATTCGTGAATCGTTGCCACGGTGTGACTCTAGTATCAACATATTAGCCTTCGTTAGTCTGGTGAAGTTAGCAGGCATTCAGAGTGAGAGCGTAGTGATCGCTGCAATACAATAGTGCAGTGAAATATCTTATTCCTTGTGAAAATTTCTGATGTCTCGTCACAAGTGGCTCATAGAGTGTGTATCACTAACGTTGGGCTTACACTACGCCAGTGCGTCACTTATGCCAATACTGACTTATTTTCAAAAACTTTGCGGGTTTCAGCTCATATTCACTTTTTTCAATTCCTTTTTAGCTAAGTTTGTATTCATGTGTTTGACCGAAACTTGAAAATTGATAATTTGGATGAAAAGTCCAGACGTGTCCCTGTCTTCATGTCCCGGAGGAAACAATCAAATCCTAAACCTCTGAAACGTGAGTAACAAAAGCTTACTTTAAAGCAGATAAACGATTACTTTAAAGGATAAACACAATTTTGGAAAAGTTAAGCAAACGGTTGTAGTTTGTATTTAAAGGTGAAAAACGTTTTTACACTTCAAATAAGATCATTTAATTGCGAGTTCGTCTGTTTGTTTAATCATCTAATTCTGATATGACGTCTTGTTTTTTGACGAGCTTTAAAAGAAATTTTAACATTTCTTATATCGGAAACTAGTTTTCAGCTCTTCGACTAATTAATTGATTTGAGTTGAAAATAAGAATATGTTAAATACAAATATATATTCTAATGAAGTAATGAGGAAAACTTGTTCTATACTTTAAAGTGTTTCTCAATATAAGTACTCTTTTGTTATTTTTCGACCAATATTTCAAAGACTAGCTCTCAAACGTTTAACTTAATTTCCAGTTGTTATCAGAAATGGATAATTTAAAAGTTAGTTAAATTAGTTAGAATTGATTTAGAAATAGATTTAAAAGAAGTTTGTTGAGAAAATAATTAAGAAATTGGTTAGTTTATAACAGCATTTTGTCTGTTCATAATGTGCTAATTATTGCTAAGAAAAGTACTACAAAAGGCGTAAGATAGAGGGGAAAATTCAATATAAACTTATTCCTAGTGATATAACTAGTTTTGTTGATAAGACATATACTGATAGCAAGACTTTATGCTGGTTTAGATAAGTTTGCAATTGGCGATAACTTCAGTAATATAATAACTTAATATAATACGCACTTGAGTTATTTCGCATGAGTTCAACTTAACTCTCATACATGTCTCAACAGTTTACTTGTGATAATATGATTTGCTGATAAACTAACGAAACAGATATTTTAGTTGTAATCAATTTTTGTCAATTATTTTTGTTTAACGTCTGTATGGGTTTGGAGAGAAATAGAGGCAAACTAATAGACGCAAGCTAATTGAAATCAAACTGATTTTAACATATAAATAAGTTAGTATTAGATGAATATTTAGGATTCGATAGATTTATATTAATATGATTAATGAAAATAATTATATTAAGTTATAGGTCAGATAAACACATGTTATTAATTTAATTGATGTTCTTATTATCGAGAGTATGAATCAATAGAATAGTGTATTATTGGCTGCTATATATCTATATATTATTTTGTGTGTGCATTGGAGAGATTTGCTAATCAGGAATGCTTATCTTAGTTGGGAATGTTAGTTAAAATCAATAAACGCCAAAAGGAGGAAGCATCACATCTCTACTACTAAATTCACAACAACGACAATCGCTTCTCTTTAAATCATTTTTTCTACTCTTTTCTCTTCTTTTCTATAGAAACAGTGGTTTAGTTAAAGGAAATAAAAATATCTGTGTTTCTGATAGCGATGTGAGAGAGAAATAAGCGATAGAAATTGTAGTAATAGTAGTCTGTGTTGTCTGATAGCAATATTCCTAACTTCTCACTCATTATAATCTATTAAAGCAATTTTTCATTTGGCTTTCAATTTTCATCTTACATAACATGTACAGTATTTGAGATACTATTTTTTCTTCTTGTCTCGCAATACCACCAATTATTCATGTTTTAAAAGCTAAACCGAGTATTTGGTTTTCTGTGCGTTTGCATCGTTTTAAAAATGGGCTCATTTATGAGATAAGCTCCAGTTCCATAATTGGTGGAAAACAAACTTTAGGAATTGAGAGGCATTGGAGAGAAGTTAGATATGAAACTGATAAAAGCTGCACTTTGGCTTATCGGTGCAATCGGTTAAGATATTCGTGTGAGCGCAGAGACTTTCATGATAGAAAACCAAGATAATGCTGCACAATCTCCAAGATCTTGGCTCCATCAAGGCGAACATCAGACTGTATAAGACTACAGACCATTTCGACTATATGTTGATAAGAGAAGCACAAACCGTCATCATTTTGGCTTTTGCTTTACGAATACTACATCGCATAGCTATGACTCGACTAAAACTGATAGAGAGTCGATTCCCTTCGAGAACTGATAGCGAGAGATGTGCACAATATATGTGAACATCATATATGCTCTCTCTCTCTCTCTCTCTCTCTCTCTCTCTCTCTCTCTCTCTTTCCACTATCACAAAGTCTCGCAATATCTCGTTATACACACCCAAAAATATAGTCTCAGATATTATTGATATTATTTTTCTACTTTCCATTACTTTGATCTTAACTTTGTTTCTCTCTTTTATTAATTGCATTTGTGTGTAGTTAACGTTTTACGTTTGGTAGACGTTAATTTGTTAAGTTAGACCTTCTTTCAAAGTGTAATCTTTCTGATGGTTTGCCTGTTGATCAAATATATGAATATGATATTGGAGTAGAAAGCGTTTGAGAAAGCTGCAGATGATTATTCTTTAAACGACTTGATTCATCGCTATTGGTTAGCTTAGCTATAGTTGAAAGCATTCCAATTTGTTAAGTTATTAATGAAGGATTTAGTCAAATTTGAAAGTAATTTTCCACACCTTATCATTACTTTGGTAAGAACGCATGATATATACACTTTGAACAGCCATCCTCTCAAATGATTGCTGCCTCGTTTGATCTTCAAAATGATTATTGTTATACTGATGCCGGGCGTTGAGTGTTGGAAGCAGGCAAACAAACTAACGTTTAATGGTCAGACAATTGATGGGGACTCACGTTTTGGGAGGGAATAAAGCCAGTGGCAATTGCGAGCATACTGCTGCTCAACAGCTATGTTCTCTCTCTTTCTCCCTCTCTTCTCTCTCCTCTCTCCCTCTTATGTAATGCTAAGGTGTTCTATCATGATAAAAATGAATCGCTTTTATATGGACAAAAACAGAGAATGCTTTGTTAGCTTTTGTTAGCTTTTGTTGCCTGGCTCTTAAAACAAAGCTAAGATCACTTTTAGATGTAATTAAAGTTTGAGATATTCAAACGTTTGAAGGAAAGTACAATTGATGATAAATGATATACAATACGATATTTGTGCCTCTCGTGTTGGTTTAGATTTGAATTGGTCTTAAAAGATATTGCGCGACATACTTAAGACAATATCTTATGATTGTGCCATATCCTTATCGCAACCATATATTCTCGTTTTTCATCCAATACTATTGTGAGTCATTGGTATTCCGCTATCTTAGCCAAAAGTTTGCATAACAAACAATAGATTTAAAAGTGATAACATATATTATTTGGCTTTTGTTTTCTACGTCTCTACCCAACAATGACTTATTATTGAATTAAGCACTATATAAGAAAAAACTTATCACATAATAGTTGTCTGAGCTTTCAGTAGTTTAGATATCATAACTCAGGTGTTTAGAAAATAAATATAACTTGATAGCGATTTCTTTTTTTTCAAACCTATTTTATATTGGAATGAAATACTTTCTGATAAATTTTAGACCTTAAAAATTATGATCTCGCTCTTTATCTAAACTTACACTAAAACTTATGATCACTGTTATCATAGTTGAGGCAAATAAAGTGAAACAAAATTAGAAATCTTTTTCTCTGCTCAATAAATTCTCGCAGAATGTTGAAGGATAGCTGACAATTTAGCTTGATAGTGATCACGGAAAAATAAGATCATCTTAGAAGTTTTTCTTTTCCAATGCATGCCAAGCATTTTCATTACTAAATTTGAACAATTTTATTTAATTTCCTTCTTTCGAGTTTAAGTTATCAATAAGTTTAAGAAATAAAAATTGGCTTTTAAATAGGTATGCGTAGAGGTATGAAGTAGAGTTTATATTTTACCTTCCAAAGGTATGACTGTTTCGTAATACCATTTTAATTATCTAATATTTTTCAAATCACTTCTCCACAAAACCAATTTAATTTTGTTAATTAATAATCGTAAAACTTTAGTGGTTTATATTGTTATTTTATGCTTTCCAAACAAATCTTACACTTCATAGAATAGATTATGAAAATATGATAATGAAAATATTAGGTTTAGTCATATTTTTATTGTACTCAATAACGTGCTGTTGAGAGATCTGTGGACGTCAAATATTTAAAATATTTTGATTTTTAATGAAACTTATTTGGTTGAAGCGTCACGTAACCACTGATAGCCATTGATAAGCTACCATCACTTGCATCACTATCTCTCTCTCTCTCTCTCTCCCCAAACCAGTGCGTGTAATAATATTCGGCCGGCGCTAAAGTACTAAAATCTCGAATCCTAAATAAAAATCACTTTATTTTCTATGTGAGAGTACTTTACTACTGATGAGACCGCAATTTAAGCCACTCTCATCCTTTTAGAATGAAAATTTTGATTCTCGCTCGTTCTCGTCAATTAAATACAGTTGACTTTTGATAATAGGGATCCTTAGCACCCGTATATCAGTTCCATTACTGATTGGTTTGAGAAACTTTCAAAGTTTTCTACTATCGAACAGTTTGATAGTATTGAATAAGAAATAGACTGAACGCAGCATTTAAGATAACAATTGCGATCATCGGCCTCTTCTTTAATCGGGTGAAGCCATTTGGCAATATCTGGTTTACAAATAAGATAACACTAAGATGTGCGCAGAGTTTCACATAAGTTGAATACTGTGTATACGTTTAATATCAGTAAATTCTATATGAGTTATACTGGTATGTGATGCGATACATCACCCTTTCCTCCTTTTTCTCTTTGTTTAGTATTTCTTTAAGTGTTGTCATAGCGTATCATAAATAAGAGCATCATTTTAGAGAAAAGGAAAAATTTACTATATTTTCTTTATAGCATATAGTTATAGCTGTTGATGGTATGATGTTATGGTGATGATGACTGGTATGCCTCATCCGCTATCACAATTGAGTCTCACTTATATTCCATATCTGCACCGGCCAAACACCTTGCAAACAAAAGCATTGCCATCCCCTCTGCAATAGACCCCTCCATCTATAACGCATTGCATCCTTCTCTACATCGCTGAAACTGCAGCGCGAACTATTGATAATAATAACCATTCTATAGATATATCAGCAAAACCCCAGTTAGATATGTGCTATCTCTCCAATGCAGTCCTCCGAAAGCAAACTTTTTTTTCATGATGTTAAAGAGGCTGAGCACTAGCTCCAAGAAACTACGGCAACGGGATTTGTTATCGAGGCGCCTCGAGTTTGCGGATGTTCACCAGTGATATGAGCGCAGCATCAAAGATAATGTAAATGTACACTACATTCATATACGTTTTCACTATACTAGTGATGCATTTTTGGTTATCTTGTCGTACATATAGCTATGTTTTCAGTATATATACCAAACTATTGAAGACCTAAAGTATGTCTTGTCTATAGGACCAGTGATGCATTACATGCTAGGGAGTCATCATAAAACAAGCTTCAGGCTAAACCCATTTTCATGTGTTCATCAATTGCACACACATCCCATAACATCCCATCTCAAACATATTAAGTCATTTGACAGCAATTGCTTTCTTAGTTTTCAAACTGTTTCTACCAATTTGATCACTCAGTGTAGGCCCACAATTGGTTCAGAATTGGCTCAGAGTTAGCAGAGAATAGGCTCTTTTCAGCAAGCTTGTAATGAGGCCCAGTCCAGTCAACTCTTGATCTGAACATTTCATTAGGCAATTTCTCAATTGCAATAACTATTTTCAGTTTGAATTTAGTTCAAGTCTTATTGGTCGAGCTTATTGTCTATAATTAATAGATTTGATTTTTTATTTTTATTGAATCAATCACTTCTTACGATTTAATGAAAACTGATGGAAATAACGATTGTGTGAATTTGTTTTTTCTTTTCTCACTCCAAGTTATTGGCTTTAATTGAATTAATAAATTGAACAATTTTGACAACTGTGTCACATTTGGGAACAAAGTTTTTGATAAGATTTCAATTATTCAGGACATGATTAATGTCCCAAAAGACAAATTCAGATTTTGGGTAAACTAATTGAAAAAGTATTTCTCAATTGTCTGCTATTCTATGAGTGAATGTATTATTATTATTATTATAAAACTGCTATTATTCCTATCTGACATCGTGTTTGGATCTTTAATTGTTCGGAACTATCATTTGATTGTTAAGTGAAGCCATGAAAATACATTAAGATCTTTTTATTTGTTGCTTTTTCTTATGTCAAAAAGTGTTATAGACTTAAATAGACTTAATTTCATTTAATTCTCTTATTCTGTGACCGTTTTTCTGCTAAAATCACTTTTGGGTCATTTTGTTGATATTTCTTTATTTTAATAGGATTTGTTGAGTTCATCTAAAAAGTTTAGAGAGTGTTTAGTAGAAGTGTTGAAAAAAAGTATTGAAAAGTGAATCATCGATGAGAAAGAAATGAGAGTATCATTTACTGATATAGAGTAATGACAGTTTTCATTCTCTCTAAATGAGCAAATACGCAGCGTTTTTAACTCTGATTGGTTTTAACTTCTCTCTTTCTTTAATCACACAATTGAACATTTTTTTCTTAGTCCTCTGATCTAATATCAGTACAATATCGAAGAGGGAATCGATTTCTCACTTAAATGTAATTTATAAGCTAATGGAAACCATTGTAGAATCTATAACACTATAGCGATGAGAAAATCAGCTCATAGTATAAATGCAAAGTTTCACACTCTTATCTTCAATTCTACAAATGTAAATTTTTCTCTTTAAAAAGGCAAAACTTTTATATTATATAGTATGAAGTGACAATGCAATGGCAAACAAAAGTCAGCCGAACATGTGGGAGAGAGAGAGAGGGAGGGAGAGAGAGAGTGAGAGAGCGAGAGAGCGAGAGAGAGAGCGAGAGAGAGAGAGAGAGAGAGAGAGAGAGAAAGAAAGAGAGAAAGTAAATCAGTCTGTGTGTGCATAAAAGAGCATCAGAGCTTTGATTCAAAAATGCGATTTTACTTTGAGCTATAAAATATATGTGTTCTCCTGATTGATAATGATAGTGGAAGAGAAACGGTCTACCCGTATATAACTTATGTATATTTTACGTACTACTCATGTTATCAATCTCTCAATTAACTTGCGCGTCAAATCTCGATTATAAATGTTTTCAACCATTTCTTTAAATGCAAACTTTGCCACTCGTTTCAAACTCGCAACTGTTTCAAATTGATTTATTAGGCTATCATAACAGCATCTAATTATGACGTCAATCATTTGCTATTTTGCTTTTTCTTTCAACTTAACCGAGAGTTTAGAACCAATTTTTTGGCATTTAGAAGAAGATATTTGTAAAAGATTGCTAACAAACAGAAAAATAGACGAGAATATACTGTAAAGAATAAATGTGTAGAATATATTGCATTAGCAATAATGAGCCCACACTATTCATATATATTATCGCAAAAATTTAGTGTGCATAGAGATATGAAAGTAGTGTAAAAGCAGTGCACACACAGAGTCGTTTTGAATCGAAGTTGAAAATTTATCAGTTCAATCTCTATTTCCCCTTTAACTTAACTGTAAGCAAAGAGTACCAAAAATGCTCCTATTACTGCTACACGTTTGGTCATTATTTCACCAGAATCAATCATTCTCATCAGCTTTAAAATAACTAATACAACAAATGTCCTCGCACATCCCCCCGACCTATCTGCCCGCCCCTCTCAGTTGATTTTCATGATGATGATGATGACTATGATGATGATGATGATGATGGCAGAAATGAGTGTAGAACAAGGCAATGAAGCAATCAAAAGCTATGAGTTTACATGGCTAAGAATTTTAAATTAAGAAAAATGCTTTGAAAAGTTGCTATTCTTTGAATAAAGAATTAGATAAGGCATGAAGAGGAGAGAGCGACTGCAAATGCGTTTTAAGAAATTTTCAATTCAATTTAAGGGCTATTTAATTGAAGCCAATGATTTGCTGTTATCTTTTGTCGAATTTATTTTAATCGTCAACAATAACATACTAAATGATTCGCTAAAATGATATGTTGCGCGACGAACTTTAATTAAGTTCAGTAATAAGAATGAAACTGTTTTTGAAAAATTCATTTTATTCATTTTGTTCCTTTGTTTTTCCTCATTCAATAATCGAAGCTTTCGTTGGATTAATGAAAACACTTATCTAATGAGTAATAATGATTTTTTAATTATAAGAATCTGACACAATCTGAAACTGATTTTCAATTTTTCATATCGCGTCTCAAACAAAAAGTAATAAACAAAAAGTAATTTCTGATAGAAGAAGAAAACCATTAATAACTAAATGATTGAATTGAAATTCATTAATAATTGATATGAAAAAGTTTTAGATTTTCATGAAGCTATTGAGCAGAAAACAATATAATAATAAGTTTGTATGAAAGTAATAATTCAAATGAAATATAATAATTATAAGGGTCAGTACGAATGCAGCTCAAGAATAAAAGAATGAATTGCAAGCCTTTAACTTATAAGAGGGGGAAATATTAGTTATATCAGTGACTGTGTGGTAGATGCGCAAAAATAATAGATAACAATATTATAGCCTGAATTGGCGTTCGCTCTGTTCGCTCGTCTCTCTTATCTGTCTCAGTCATGATGCCTATGCCTATTACAGCCATGGGATGCCCTAAATATCCGCGCATCACATCCTATTGTGATTTATTGATGCCTTCTTTTCAACTAATCGACGAATTATTCACCGGTTTATAACTTATTATAACGATTATACGTTTCAGCTCTGATTTCGAGATTTATCAAACAACTAAATTTTTATATATTGTTAAGCCTAATACCAGCTCTGCTTTGTTTTAATGTTTCGTTTCCTTTTGCGAGCTATAAATAATATGTTATTCTGTTTCAGTGTCTAATCATTACTATATCTGATTCAGTATTGACAGCAACTAATATGTAAATCAAAATTTTATACAAATTAATGCATAGATCAATTTTTCTAACTTTTTCACTGCATCGATAGCAGTATAGAATAGAGTGATATTGAAAACAAGTTTTCAAATTTATAGTTTCTATATTCCGAGTAAATTGCTTTGCATATTAGTAATATTCTGGTGAAAATGAATGATTCATTGATTAATCGTCTGTGATAGTAAAACTAATAACGATAATGCAGTCAAACATTTGACGAACAATGATCATAATAAATAATAATTACTTCAATTATACGATTTTCCGGCTTTCAGTTGAGTGAGACTGGACTCAAATTTAGAGTATAATATGATACCTGATTCTCTTTAACTTAATTGAGTATCAGTGGAGCATAGCCAACAATTTTATAGACCAACTGATAATTGAAACATTGAGTAAAGTAATTGATTCATATTTATTATATTAGTTAGCTATAGATCAACTACTAGTATATTTAGCACGAGGTCATAGAAGGACATTATGGATCATTTTCCAAACCTTATCCTCAAATCTCGTTTTTTAACATTCTTTTATATAATTAAATAAATTACAATTAATTACTTTTATTCACTCTTTTGATTCCAATTTCTTATCGATTGTGATTAACAGTTCAGTTAAAATATTTGTAATGAAAATAAATTGAAATGGGGTTAAAGTTTGTAAAGTTTATAAAGTTTATAAAGTTTTATAGATAGATAAGAAATAGAATTTGGCCATAATTTCGGTTCGATTTATTTTATTTGATTGATATGATGAACAGAAATATAAATAGGATGAAAAATAAATTAAAATCGCATTTTTTAGTCTATTGCCATTTATTGCTACTGCAAAAGTTCAGATAAATAATATTGACCTACGATTGCTTCCATATCACTAAAAAATGTTTTCGTGTTCCGAATGTTAGGCAAAAATAAATAACTTCTCTATCGCCAAATAACAGTAAGTTAAACAACTTTGTGATAGTAGTAGCCCATAAATTGCCATTTATTGCTGATTGATATTCTCGTTGAAACTGCTTTACAAATATTGCATATACCGCATAACGCCATACAAACCTGTCTCCTAAACACTAAACCAAATCATTTGATGCGGAATCCAGTCATGTTTTAGATGTCAGTACATCGTGTCACGTAACCAATTCAAAACTGTTTTTTTAGTCAACCATTGATTAAGGTTTTTCTTCAAAATCATTTCTGACTTTGTTCACTCGAGTGTGTCTCACGTCGAACATCACTCCCGTGTTATTACTGTATTCCAAGCGGTATATCATATATAAACTTACTCTACAGTATTGTCATTATACGACTGTATTATACTATCTCCCATTTCGCCTAATTCCTATTTCGTCTCAACCAGTTCTCTGTTTTTTTCAATACGAAAATATTACGTAAATCCGTTTGAAGATCAGTAATGATTATAAGTGAAAAGTTTGCTAAAGTCTACAAATGTGAGTCGATTTAAAACTATGAAATATTGACAAAAATTCAATTCATAAAACTAGGTTTTGACCTGTAGAAGAAAAATGAATCTTTTCTCTGAATGTTTGCCACAAACGTTATAGGAATTGATTGTTATTAATGTTAAGACATTCTCAATTTGGATATCCTATGCACGTATAACTGAGAAAATAGATCTTTTCGTTTCATTGCCTTAAACTGTGTGTGCCTTCACTGGCACTCATTCTCAAAAGGCATAGACTTATAGGGAAAGTCTCCGATTCTGTCTATCAGTTTCACTATTTTGTTGACGTTTAGTCCAGTAATAGTGATCTCATATCGAGCTTTTCCAATATCCTTTGCGAAGTGCGTGCCGTTCATATTTCGATTATCCTATTGAACCATCATTATTCTTTAACACTATTTATTCCAACAAGTAATAAATAAAACTATTTCAAACCATACACGCTAAACATATCACTTGAAATAATCTGTTTTTTTACGAAAAATAGTTTTTAACTTTTCGATTAGTTGTGTTGATACTATTGATATGCATTTGCAATTATACTCAGACAGGCTCTCCCGCTGAATGCCTTTTGGAAACTGCACAACTATTGCATGTTCCCCAAAATGTTCTGACACTAACACCTCTTGACCAAGATCATCACGTCCATGGCATTTATTCATATATCGTCTCCGCACAGAGGTTCTTGCAGAAAAATACAACGTTTGGTCCATATAAGGCAGAGGTTCTAAGTCCAGCATCAGTTGGTTCATCAGCAGAAGAGCAGAATCATAGCGACCAGAATAAAGATAATAATAATAAAAATGTGAAGAATTCTTCAAAGATGACTGTTCAGTTAAAAGAAGAATCAGGCAATTGGCTCAAAATACTCAGAACTGCAAGCAACGAACAGGAGGCAAATGCCACCATTCGGGTTGAAGGTAACAATCAATTAGACTTTTCTAATAATGCTCTCCTAATCAAAAAAGGATTCAACTCATTTGTGCTCAAATAAAGTGTTATAGCATTTACTTTTACTCTTTAAGAGATTTTTTCACATGATTTATGCAATTTTTTCCTAATTAGTCTGTCACGTATTCTGTTGTGTCACTTCTGTTCAATAGTTTAGAACTAATTGTTTGCCTAGCTGCACAACAAATAATCGAAAATCTGAGTCAAAACATTTTTTTATTGAACTGATGAACACTATATTTTGAACTTGTCTGAAAAAATGATCTTAAATTAGAATTACTTAGAATTGAGTTGTAGATTTTGACTGAATTATTTTCAGAGAATTGTTGAAAGGAAAATTGTTGAAAGGAAGGATGAGCTAAAGCGTAGGAACGAATTCCTATTAATGAAAGGGAAAAAATTAAAAAATTAGTTTGAGCTGAGAGTGAGACACAATAGTAGAAAAGAGATTAACTTTTATACTAGTGGTTGTATTGAAAGCTGATCAGGATTATGATCAAAACCAACTTGTTTTGAAGTATTTTGCCGCAAATAGAACCACATTCTTAAAAATAGCACGAAATGATTTAGTTATTTCCCAAGTAATAGATTGGATGAGCTGTAAATGAATTACTCTTAAGGTTGTAATGATTTTGAAATTAGTGGCTGTAATTG
This sequence comes from Archegozetes longisetosus, assembly GCA_018873245.2. Classification (NCBI taxonomy): domain Eukaryota; kingdom Metazoa; phylum Arthropoda; class Arachnida; order Sarcoptiformes; family Trhypochthoniidae; genus Archegozetes; species Archegozetes longisetosus. The sequence continues at coordinate 10,620,941 of JAEMBT020000007.1, forward strand.
GAACCCCTGTAAGCTGTAAGCTGTAAGCTGAATAAATTCAATCTAAAGGCTAAATTACTATTTACTCATAAATTTAAAGTGACAACTGGATGTACCACATTCATGAACTTTCATACTTTTCAATATAAAAACAACTAATCAAACAAAGCACTGATCGCTGTACTATTTATTGTCGTAGATGGTCAGGT